>JAGMVL010000941.1:0-313843 GCA_019202695.1 Populus x sibirica | reverse complement strand
AATTTATTTGGAATCAAATCACATGTGAAATTGAATTTAATTTCACATGTGATTTGAATTGATAACTTATTACAATTTTTATATTTAGAATAAAAATATTAATTATCACATGATTGAATTCTAATTATATTGTTTTTGAAATACCTATAAAATTAAATTGAATTAACATCTTAAATATTTTATCCTTAATTTAAAATTGTATGATACATGTGAATAATTTGTTTATAAATAAAATATTACGTTGAACTCCCCCATGTTGGCCTTTAACATGGGCTTTTTCCATAACATGCCCATAACTTATGTTCAACAAGATTGGAAGGTTATTTATTTATATTTTGTATTGAAAAGGATGTGATTAGCTGTCTACCCTCTCACCTTTTCATTTAATTAATTTATCTTTCTTTAATAGATAAAAAAAAAACATTATGAAATAAAATGATAAAATATAGAAAAATAAAAAAAAGACTTAAATTATCAAATCATGGCACCAAAATAATTAGCAACGTACTACCAATGATTTAAGATAACATATCAATTTAGCTGTCATAATAGGATTAAAGCACTTTAAAACCCACCCATCAAATTATAATCGTGCTGATTGTCATGTTCTTAGTATATATTTGGTTTGGAGTTACGATGATTTTTTTCAAAGATACAATTTAAAGCACAAATCATATCTCACAAAAAACAAAAAATACATGTTTTTTTTTTATATAAATTCCATACAAAAACATTCACACCTTCAAACCTTGCACCCCTAAGCAAGAAGCATCCACCATTCTTCATTTCCCAACCAATAAAACTTGCTTTCATAGAGTACAAGAGAAGCTACCTGTTATGTGTGTGTACGTGCCTATGTGTCTATGGCTGCGTGGGCAAATCCTTCAGATTGGATAGAATACTAAAGAAAAGTGTCTATATATATATATATATATATCCTTCAAATTATGCTTTTTAGCTTCCCACTCCACCTATGGCAAACAACCCCAAATGCTCAACTTGCCGAGTTAATTAATAGAGGAAGTGATGTTCGAAAACCAAAATAACAAAACCTAAAAAATGGAGAAATTGGCCAAATTGAAACACTCACACCTTTTGTGGTAAAAAATAAAATAAAAAATCTACACGTTCCTCCTTAACGGTCAGATTTTTGAACCGATGAATCAGATTTCGGATTTCCGATTCCGGACCTCAACTTTCTAAAACCCCAATAAGTCGTTTGAAATTCAAAAAATAGTAGCCGTTGGCTCCCTCTCCTTCCCCTCCTTTTATAATCTACAATTCTTTCACTGATCTCAGTCTCAGAAATCCTAAAAACCCTCTCTCTAAATCTCTCTCTCTCTCCTAAAATCAACACTCAAGAATGGCTGATACTGCTGTAGCCCCAACAGTTCCAAAGAAATCAAGAAACAACAGGAAAGCTTTGAAACAAAAGAACCCATCAACAAATGAAGCCAATATAATGGCTCAAAAGCTCCCCGAGCCATCTCCAGCCAGCGTTTTGCCCCCATCAGACACTGACTCTTCCAAAAGAAAATCCTTGAGAGTCTTTCAACCTCGGTCTTCACCCAAGAAAGGGAAATCCAAGGCCGCGAAAGCGAAGCAGAACAAAGAGGCTGCGGCTTCTTCTTTTGAGAAGGATTTTCAAGAAATGCAAGAAATGCTGCAGCAGTTGAAGCTTGAGAAAGAGAAGACTGAGGTGTTGTTGAAGGAGAAAGATGAGATGTTGAAGGCTAAAGATGAGGAGATTGAAATGAAGGGTAAAGAACAGGAGAAAATGAAGACGGAGTTGAAGAAGTTGCAGAAGTTGAAGGAGTTTAAGCCTATCATGGTCAGTTTTCTTGATTTCGTGGATTTTTTTTATTTCTTGTCTTAAAGGTTGGGTAAATAGGGGACTGTACCGGATTTTGAGGATTCGATTCAAGTTTTTGATTGATTCTTGATGTGAGTTTTAGGGTCCGGATGATTTGACCTAATGTTGAACTTTAGGTTCGATCTGTTAATTTTGAGGATTCGATTTAAGTTTTTGATTGATTCTTGATGTGAGTTTTAGGGTCCGGATGATTTGACCTAATGTTCAACTTTAGGTTCGATCTGTTAATTTTCTTGGGTAATACAAAGGAAGCATGAAAGACCAATATTTAGAATTCTTATTTATTTATTTCGATAGGGTTTGAATTTTTTTATTTCTATATGGTTTGAATTGATGGGTTTTTGTTATATGAATCTTTGCACAGACTCTCCCATTCGTTCAAGTATTGAATGAAAAGGAGCAAGACAAGAAGAAAAAGAAGGGTGGCAATGAAATCAAAAGGCCATGCCCACCTTACTCCCTCTGGTGCAAAGATCAATGGAATGAGGTAAACATAGAAAATTGGGCTACGGATATCTTCTGAGTATTTTCAATTAAGCATGCTTTGTTTCTATCTTGATGATTAATTTGAGGGGTTTTGTTGATCAGGTCAAGAAAGAAAACCCAGATGCAGAGTTCAAAGATATCTCTCACATTTTGGGGGCGAAGTGGAAGACCATTACTGCAGAGGAGAAGAAACCTTACGAGGAGAAGTATCAGGTTGAAAAAGAAGCCTATCTGAAGTTGATGACAAGGGAGAAGCGCGAGAGTGAAGCAATGAAGCTTTTGGAAGAGGAACAGAAGCAGAAGACTGTTATGGAATTGCTTGAACAATACCTCCAGTTCAAGCAGGAAGCAGGTCAGGAAGAGAACAAGAAGAACAAGACCAAGTAAATCAGAAGAAACACTCCTTAGTGTCTGTTCCTAACTTTGCTGACAATAGAAGTACTTATTTGTTTGTTTTGTTTATTTGCAGGAAAAGAAAAAGGATCCATTGAAACCAAAGCATCCATTGTCTGCATTTTTCTTGTTTTCTAATGAAAGAAGAGCTGTTCTGCTTTGCAGAGAACAAGAATGTCCGGAGGTGGCAAAGATTGCTGGTGAAGAATGGAAGAACATGACAGAAAAGCAAAAGAGAGCCTTACGAAGAGGTTTATACTGCACACAACATACTCTTTTAGTTGGGAGCTAATTTACTCGGTATGGTCTCTTAGATGCCTTTGGAAATTGCAGATTGCAAAGAAGAACAAGGAAAAGTACACGCAAGAAATGGAGGCTTACAAGCAGAACAAGGATGAAGAAGCTATGAATCTCAAGAAAGAAGGGGAAGAACCGATGAAACTTCAGAAACAGGGAAGCATTGCAGTTGCTAAAGAAGAAAGAGAAAACTGAAAACATTTCAAGGTTAGGTTATTCATCTGCTGCTTTTAAAAGTGTTTTGTTGAATGCTATTTTTGGAGCCTTTCTGGTGGCTAAATGGCTAAAATGTACAGAAACCAAAGCAGCAACGCCAGAAGAAGCAGCAGCAGAATGTTGATCCCAACAAGCCTGAGGAAGCCCGCATCTTCATTCCTTCTGTCCAGGTAAAAAAGCCTCTCTCGAGTAGTCACACTCTACAACGAGGCATTTGCAATTAAAGTTACTAAGCAATTGTTTTTCTTCAATGCAGCAAAGAAACAAGGGAAAAGTTTAGTGCATGAGCACCCTGGAATTAACAGTTCCACTCTAACTGCAATGATTTCACAGTGAAATGAAGGTATTCATTTTGTAAAATTCATCGTTTTTGTTGAGCTAATTGGTTAGCTTAGCAATTCAAGTGTCTGATTTGCACTTTGTATTGGTGGGATTACAGGAACTTATTCAAGAAGAGGCTAAATCTGGAACTGCAAAGGTTGCCGAAGCCATGGAAGCATACAAGAAGGAATTGGATGAGTACCACAAATCTGTTGCTGCAACTTAAATTGACAAACAGCAGTAGCGAAAGGCTTGTTTCAACTAATAGATAGCTGCAGTTAGTCAAAATCACAAACTCTTTGTGGATGATGATGATGTTCAAGTGTCTGTTGGTTGAACATCAGTATCTAAAGGAGTTAAAACTAGTCTCTGGTTGTTTTCATTCGATGTTGAATTTGAGATTGAAATTGAAGGATATGGAATTGCAAGTTAGTTTTGATACAAGCAAGAAATTCAACAACTGATATCATATACACAAGTCTGGCAGGTAAGAAGGCTCTCACTGCTTTTACCTCGCTTAGTAATAAAACATCCACATAACAACGTAGTAATAATATTGAACTCCCTTTAAGAATGCCAACGATACCATTTTGGTCCTCTGTAATCTTATAACCCCAACTTCATAAAAATTCCCGATTCAAACTTCCTGATAAAATCTCATAATATATAATTTGTTAATAAAATATCATATACCCGGTAACAAAGTTACAAACTAAAGTTCTAGTTCAAACCTCTCCTCTATAATAATAATAATAATAATAATAATAACACAATAATAATAAATAATAATAAAATAAATAAAACATAGTACAGTTTCAACAAGTATATACTAAAATCAGATTATAATAGTTTACAACTTGACCCAATAAAAAAAAAAACCCAAACCCACCTTTTTATTCAAACCTTATTAATTTGTGTACTCTATTAGCTTTAAAATGCACATTGCTCATTTTTTTTTTCTATCTCATGGTCGTATCTTTGTATGTAAGTCATTCACCACTCCGTGCCTTTTATTATTATCAAGACTAACACTTTAATTAATAGGTAAATGCGTTAAATTTTAAAGTGTTAAATGATTAAAACCATAAACAATCTTAAATGATGCACAATCATAGAATACACATATGATTATATGCAAATTCAATAAAGGACAAAAAATATTCCTAATTTTTAAGATTTTTTTAATGATAATTATTAATAATTGAGTTAAAGTCTTGTTTAATGTCATTTTGACCATATTTGTTTATGGATGACAAGTAGAAAATAAAAGTTTAGTTCTAAACTTGCATCACAAAACCTTAAAAAAGTTGTTCAAAAACTTAAAATTCAATCAAACACAATACTTCTTTAAATACCATGTAATCGAACTACCTTTCTAAAATATAAAACCTCTATATTCATTACATCATCAATTTTATGGCAAGATATGAAATGTGTCATCTTTAAAAAATCTATTTCCAGACACAATAAATACGAAGTCTTTTCTAATTTTAACCTAGGTAAACCCAAAATAAAGTCCATAGAAATATCAACCCAAGATTTCTTAGGAATAGATAAAGGTGTATATAACCCACACGACATCACTTTATACATAACTTATTTACATGTTATGGACCTATCACAAATTCTTTGCATATTTTTCATGTTAGGCCAATAAAAATATTCATGTAAAACTTCTAAAGTCTTAATAATTTCAAAAAGGTCCCATTAATCTCGCCACTATGAGCTTCCCGTTACAAGCAATTCATACTGAAACAATTATAACACACATAATATTTCTGTCTTTATATAAAACTCATCATGCCTAAGAAATCCATTAGTTGTCATAAGTTCACATTGTAAATAAATTCTTGAAATTAATATCATAAAGATATAATTATTTCATATATTCAAATCTTAAAAGTTTAATATTTAGAATTATTAAGAAGAACATATTTTCGTGATAATGCATTTACAACTATATTTTTCTACCTATAACATTGATGACATATGAGAATGTCTCAATAAATTTCACCTACTTGACATATTTATGATTCAACTTACTTTAACTTTTCAAGTGTCTTAAAGATTGGTGAGTGGTATGAACTGCAAACCTCTTAGGCCAAATGTAATGTTGCTGAAGTCTTCAAAGTTCTTACTAATGTATATGACTCTCTTATCGTATGTTGATAGTTTAGAGTTTCTCCATTAAACTTTTTACTTAAAATAGGTATGTTTCTTTTTTATCTTGCATTAAAACAACTTCAATACTTATATCAGAAGCATCACGTTCAATCTAAAGTTTTCGAAAAGTTAGGCAAAGCAAGTAATGAGGTCAAATAAGTTTCCTACTTTTTAACAAATTAAATGCTTTCTCTTGTTCAATTTCTCATTTAAAATCTATTGTCTTTTTTGTAATTTCAACCGATGGAGCAACTATTATACTAAAGTTTTCCAAATCTTTTATAAATAAACCAATCCATGAAAAATTCTTTCCTCATTTACCTGTCTTAGGTGCCAGACCACTCTTTTATAGTCTTAATCTTAGTCTCATCCATCTCAATATCTTTACACTAATAATATATCAAAGAAAACAATATTTTTCTATGCAAAAGTGTTATTTTTTTTTAAAAGCAGTTTTTCATTCATCACCTTATTTCATTATAATATAATGATATCTATTTTTAAGATCCATGCAATTCATCAAGCATATCATCTAATATAGGGATAGGATGTCTACCTTTCTTTACGTTACTATTATTGACTCCCATTTACAATCAATACACATTCTCTAAGTCATTATCTTTCTTAGGTACTAAAATATAGGAACAACACATGACTTATGCTCTCTCAATGTACCCCCTTGACATTAACTCATCTAATTGCATTTGAAGCTTCTTTGTTTGCATAAGATTACTTCATAGTTTGGTTTATCGAATAGCCGAACTTGGTACTAGGTCAATCTCATATTATATTCCTCTTATAGGTGAAAATCCATTTGGAATTTCATTGTGAAATACATCTTTAAATTCTTGTAACAAAGAACACAAACACTAAGAACACATGAATCAAGTTCGTTAGAGTTAAAATATTCCTTCTTATACAAAAGTAAATCCTTAGGTATATCGAGAAAAATAAGCATGTGCGGGATCACTTTGTTTTACATAAAAATCAAGGTGTTCCCTCATTTTTTCTACCTTTTTATTTCTTTCTCCACTCATTTTCTCTCCATATTCGACCTCTCCCCTCCCTTTTATTTTGGTCGATGCCTTTAATTTTTTTTTAATGGCCAAAACTTCACCTTTGGTGTTTTACACTCATGACTCACCTTATTTTCAATCACCTCACATCCTCACCATTATTTTGTAACAAGACCTTTTCAACTTGTTTTGCTTTCTTCACTTCATGATCTTCATACACTTGTCCATGTGACAATGATGCAAACATGTATGTTTTCCCATCCTTTTCTAGTGTATACCTATTTTTAAAACCATCATGCTTGGCTTTCCTATCAAATTTTCAACGTCTCCTCAACAATAGGTATGCAGACATGCATAGGAATAACATTACATAAAACCTCATCCTTATATCTCCTTATTGAGATTGAGATTAAAATATGTTTAGTCACCCTAACTTTTCCACATAATTTAATTGGGTTTTTCACTCTAATAATCGCATTATGCCTTTTACCTCATTATTACCTTACTTAGGTTCTTAAAGATAACTTAACAACTTATCAAATAATCAATTAAAACAACATAATGATTTTATAATAATGAAGAATCAATAAATATATGAAACTAATCAAAACGAAACTCGTAATAAATTTATGAATATCAATGCAAATTCATGCAAACTATAATAACAAAAAGAAGACATGAAATAAAAGGAATGAAGTTTATGTTAAAGATTCAAAGAAAACTAACTAATTCAAGAAGTCAAGACTCAAGTTCAAGAATTTCAAGTAAATAAATAAAGATCTATACTACCTAAATTTAAATAAAACAAGGCGAGATAATATAAAAAAAACAAGAATTCAATTCAAAGAATACCAAGATTTGGTATGTACATATTTGGAAAAATCAAGAAAATATTCAAGAAAATTCCACCAACCCTAAACTTCAAGGGCTTGTATTCAAATCAAGCCATAACTTGTTAATTCAATCAATTCTTGTAATGTTTTCTTCAATTTTTTTTTATCCACACAATTTGGCAAGAACATGAATTTTTTTTTCTTTGTTTTTTTTTTTACTCTAGGCCAAAATCAAGAAATATAGAAGATAAGGATCAAGAAAATAATTTTTCTATGATGTATTCGGCAAAATTAAGAATCTAAGCAAGATGATTTTTTTAGTACGTGGTTTGACACAAACTTTGAAATAATAAGAGAATAATATACTCTTTTTTTTAAAGAAACAAGACCCTAGTCAAAACTAGGAAGAAAAAAGAAAATGACACAAACTAAAGACTAAAGGGATATAATTTGATAATAGCACAAACTCTAATACCAAATGATCGAGACTCCTTCCAAGATACGCTAAAATCAAATTTGAATAGTTTAAAACTTGACCTAACAAGAACTTGCCTTGAATAACCAAAGTTATATGCAATGATTACTCGTACCTTACGCTATAAAGAGACGTGAACGAGTAGTATAAAATCATAATGGAGTTGTTCAATCATCTAAAGAGATTTTAAGTTCAATCAAGAACTTAGTATGAGAATCACTCAACCACACAAAAGATAACAAAGATGCCAATTTATTTATTAAAAATAATTTAACCTCAAAAAGTCTCTACAAAACAATATTTATACTATAAAGAATCCAAAGTATAATAGGATATACCTAATGGATATGGATAAACCTAATAAATAATAATAATCCAATGAACCTAAATTTAAATAAAGGCTCTAATATCTCTAAAAGACCTAATATTGAACAAAAGATAAATAAAACAATATCTTAACTAATTTAAATAAGACTGAACTCATTTTTTTTAATCTGCTAGCACAATCAAAGTTAAACTTCAAATGCATGGTTCTGTCTTATCTTAATGAATTAGAAGACATGCCATATATCGCTGAAAATCCATGGATGTCTAATTTTCAATGCAAACTAGAATCACATTAAAATTCCTTTTGTAGCTCCAATTATGACAAAAAAACAAGTAAAAGGTCAACTAACATATTTGAATCTTCTTATTCCATTTTTTTTTTTTATAATGTTTGAATGCCCACTAATAAGCCCTTCTTGAATATGAATTAAATTAATCAAGACTTGTTCTTTATTATTTAATATCTTTTTTGAAGTGCATCTTAGCCCATGTATCTCGAAGAAATCCATTGAAAGCCTCTTTAAACCTCTTAGCCCTAAGTCTTGTCACTAGACCAACTAGAACATCTAACGTGTTTCTTGGTATTGCTTGGATCACATCAATATCAAATGAACTTTTTTCTCTCCTATACAAACGCACTTAGTAAGAAGGGATTTAATCGCATAGATAAGCGAAGTAGGAGAAAAAAATAGGTTTAATCATTTTTTGTTTGTTTTGCCATAAAATTTTGGCTTGTTTGGCATTTAAGTTATGGAACTACTATTAGTAGTTTACTAGATAGGTGGCTTGTACTATGCTACAAATCGGTTTAGATTATTTCTAATGTAAAAACAAGAGGTTCAAACGACGTTAATGTTTTTAAAGAAGTAAGAAAAATATGAGACCTATTGACTTGATTGGGTTCAATAAGCTTGGTTAATTTAATAATATTATTAAAAAACAACATGACAATAAATAAAATGAACATAAAATTAGCAACAATTAACTATAAAAATGAGTTGTCAATATCATGCTTGAGAGGAGGAGAAAGAAAACATCCATTGGAGACTCACTGTTTTCCCCATGGACACCACCCCACCACCAGGAAAAGCTTAGCGAGACGGTTCTAACACCATTGTGAAAAGCTGTACGATGACACAAAAAAAGGTCACATGCGTCGTCAAAGCAACGACTGGAAAAACAAACCAAATAAAATATCATGAAGTAAGCATCTCATGTTTATATTTAATCAATTAAATTAATTTAATTAAAAAAATCTTATTTTCAAAAAGATAAATTTAACATTAAAAGACTAGAGATAACCCAAATCATTTTTAAAATTAGTGAAAGATCCTATAAAAAGCAAATAAAAAAAATAACGGAGCCTAATATTCAATTAAATAAATGTTGAATGATGAAATTGAAAAAATATAAGTTTAAAAAAAGGAAAAAAACCAAGCAAACCCGAGAAAATCTTCTAAACCTGGGTTAATCTCCTAAATTCATTACTCATGAAATCCTAAACTTGGGCTCAATGAAGAAGATAAATTTCCAATCAATTTAATATTAAAAAATAAAATCAGAGAAAAAATATCAATTTAAAAAATCTTTCAAAGTAAATAAATTAGTAATCAAAAGAATAATGATAAAATTTAAAAAGAAAACATCAAGGATAAAATTACATATAAAAAAATTAATTTTAAAAATTATCTTAAATAATTTAAAAAAATAATAATCTAAAGAATGAATAAAAGAAGAAAAATACGTATTTGTTGATCCATGACTAAAGTGGTCACCTTGAGATGAATCAAATTCACTCCTTTTGTCTTGGTCCCCTATAATGATCGGCTTGTGGTCGCCTACCTTTTTCTTCTCATCCTGACTTGACTCGGCCTCAATCTTTTATGAAAAAAGATTCCTCAAAAGTCATTTAGGCTAAGAGCCATAGTAGACGTGAGCATGAAAGGGGAGCATTTTGTAATTAAAAGAAAGAGAGCCACTATTTCGCATATTTGTTGGACCGCTAAAGCGAACACAATGGTCTCTAACTAGGACCAAGAACAATTTGAATCTTGACATGTTAGGCGTTTGGTAACCTTAGGCATCTTACCAAGGAGTTGGTGGTCTCATCATGAATCTAATCTTGACATGTTGGTGGTTGATGATAGATTAGATTGAAGTTTTTGAAGGGAAAAACCAGGGTTTAAAATTAATTTGGGGTTTAGGGATTGTTTTCTTAGAGTGGAGAGAAGAAATGAATTACATTTTGAATGATTGAGTGTTTTTTTTAATAGAAAATCATAATTGTTTATGTTATGTTATATATGATGGTACTAAATTTAAAAATTGAGTTGACCCAAGATGTAAAATGTAAATTTAAAAGTATGGAAACAAAGTGTAAAAATGACTAAGCTATAGGATGCTAAATGTAATTTTTTATTATATTTTTTATTTATTGAAATACCAAATTGTTCCTCGGTCGACTTGATCATAACTAAAAGCTATAGTGAAAATACAAAAAAACCCCTGGATGTCAGTTAAAATGATAATTTAATTATTTTATTGTGTTTTTAAATATTAGTTAAATAATTTTTACTTTTAAAAATCATTTAGTTATTTTACTGTTCTTTAAAAATATAAAAAAAGTTAATTATCCTTGATTAATATGATAATGACTAATTAACCATATATATATATATATATATATAAAGATTGAATCATCCTTATCCCTAGACAGTCAAATAATTTTGTTTGTGAATGATAAATGGATTATTATAATATGTAGTGCACTTAGTCTAGGGCTAAAGCGAAACCATGATCATATGTATTAATTAATTTTTAATTTTTAATTTAATTCCTGGAATCCTGAAAGGGTACTAACTACCTAAATCACCTTACAAAATCATTGGAAACCAAAGACAGGTAATTCAAAATTTAAAAAGAATTTTTTTATTAAACACAATTAAAACTCTTATCCTATCCTTTTCTGTAACCCATCAGAGACTTTGACATCCTATTCTCTCCTCGCATTATACACATCTATCTCTCTCACTGTGGGCGGCAATATGCTGCCCATTGCATTTTAGCTTGGTTTCAACGCCTCCAATATTGACAGCCTTTCGTCCGAACGTCTCTTGCTTATCACATCCACACCAACAAACAAAGCATTAGTTATGGCTCCACCTCTAAAATCTGATCCTTTCCTCGCTGACTCTCAACGTGAAGTTGATGCCGGTGCCGTCTTCGTCCTCGAATCCAAAGGTAAACAAAAGAAAAATACGTGCTAAAACACTTGGCGCGACGTTTTTTTAGTTGTTTGGAAATGGAGCCTGATCCTACAACTTCTATAATTCTTCTTTGCAGGGGAGTGGTGGCATGCCGGGTTTCATTTGACGACGGCAATAGTGGGGCCTACAATACTGACGTTACCGTATGCGTTTAGAGGGCTAGGATGGGGTTTAGGGTTCTTCTGCCTAACGGTGATGGGAATGGTGACCTTTTACGCTTATTATCTCATGTCTAAGGTGCTAGACTACTGTGAAAGGGACGGTCGTCGGCATATCAGATTCCGGGAATTAGCAGCCGACGTTTTAGGTAACTATAAACCGCCGTTTTTGTTCTTGTTTTTTCTTTTTTTTTTACATGTTTTCCGTGGAATTAATTGAATTTTTGGTTATTGAAAGTTCTACCATTTCTAACCAAGCAGGTGCTAAACTATAGTATTGACTTTTTCTTTTTTTAGCCGAGGTTTCTTCCAGCCTAGCTACTTGATCATTCGAATCCCTTTTACATTAAATTTTTCTAGAGCAGACAACATGTAGCATTCTTGTTCGGTGGAATCTAATAATTAGAGCATGTTGCTTTCCGCCTTTTTAGACGGCAATCAAGCCGCTGCATTCGTTTTAATAAGTCAGTGCATCAGATTACGGTGTTAATTATTTTTTAAAATTAATGTTTTATATATATATATATATATATATATTAAAATAATATATTTTTTTAAAATTTGTTTTTGATATCAATACATCAAAACTTTTCAAATTTATAAAAAAATAGTTTAAAATAAAAAAAATAAAATTTCAAAAATTTCAGGTTAACTTTTATTAAAGTTAATTAATTTGCAAAAAAATATAAATTTTAAAACTTGACTAAACATCACTATTCATAATAGCGGTTATGTATAGAACCGATATTCGAAATACAGTTGTGTTGAAGTTTTGTTATTTTTTAAATAATATCATTAAAATAAACTACAACAAATTGTCCATGATCTCAATACCTAATGCATAAACCTCATAAAACCGATAAAAGCATTGGATAGACCAAATAACATAACCATCCATATGTATAATCCATGATGTGTTTTAAAGGCTGTCTTCCATTAATCTCTCAAATTGATTCTACTATGATAGTAGCCACTTAAGATCAATCTTGAAAAACACCTTTGAACCCGCCAACTAATCCGACACGGTATCAAGCTATGATATTAGGTACCTATATTTTATTATGATCCGATTATTCGTTCGAGTATTCATATACATATACACCATGATCCATTCTTTTTAGAGACTAAAAGAGCTGGAATTACATATAGGCTCATACTTTCCTAGATATACCTTTTCTCTAGCAACTTCACCACCTATCTCTCGTAACTCTTTGGTTTTCTTAAAGCTAAGTCTGAAAATTAGACTGTTTGGCGTACTAGAACATGACATAAGATCAATAAGGTGTTCTCTCTCTCTCTCTCTCAAGAGAGAGAGAGAGAGAGAGAGAGAGAGAGAGAGAGAGAGAGAGAGAGAGATAATCCTAATATAACTTTTATAACATCAAATCTATAAATTCTGCCAACACACCTTGTACTTTTTTAGGATTGTCATTAGCATCTTTCTCTCCCTCAAGTGTGCTACTATTAGGTATAAAGGCATATATTACTCATTCGCCCCTTATTTCCTCCATAAACTATGATAAAGACATCAAATTCTTTATATTTTTAGTCTTCGTCTCCACCTTCTCCCTTATAAGTGCCAAAAATATACGTTTCCCTTTAATGCTAAGGGTATACATGCTTTTTCTATCATCATACACCATGTTTCTATCAAACTACCATGACCTCTCTAATAAAATGTAGCATGCATTCATCGACACCACATCACTTTAAACAATATAAAAATACTTTTGTACTATAAAAAAAGGAAACAAGACAGTGTTTATTAATAATTATTGCAATGTTTTTATTTAATCATGTTAGTTTATGGTGCTTAGAATGACTTTCAATTGCTAGCTGCAGTTTCTTCACTACCTTCATGAACACTATATTCTCGCAATTTGCCATTATCTTTTATCATATTGTAGACTTTGTTCTTGATGATGCACGTAGAATGGAAAATACTAGTGTGTTACCATTCTTTTTTGAAACCCCTTTGAGTTGCAGATGTAAATTCTAAATTCATAGTTTTATTCTTTGAATAATAAGTCTAGCATTATGTGCCTCCTTAGAGGTTTACAAGACCTTTAAATAAGCCAAAAAAAACCCTACCTCTACTAGAAAAAAAAAATCAAAAGCATAAAGGAAATAAACAAAAAATCCAAATTAAAACAAAGTTATGGGGTCCTAACACACCTTGAATCGAGGAGCGGCTCCCGAATTGAATGAAGGCTTGCGATGGTGAGTTCCCGCACCGTGACCTATGTGTTCGCCGCGACATCGAGCAGCGACTAGGAGCAAATCCCTAGCTTGCTTCCTGGTCCCCGACTTATGAAGCATGTAGTGCCCACCAAGCACTTAATCGACGAGTCACATTTCAGGAATGAGATATTGTTCAAGTGCCAACTCATTAGCAAGCCCGTGACCATATCTAAACAAACCTCGGAAAAATAACAAATTTGGTCCAAACAACAACTTTTGGGATTAATTTTAGGAGATTTAATGGTATGATGAACAATAAAGTGATTCTTAATGGGAAACTGCTTGTAGAATCACTTATAAAACTTTGAGCCTAATCCAACGATTAGATCTTCTATTATAGTCTTTTTAAACCACTACACTGGTTTGACGCAACCAAACCTCTTTTTAGTCATAGACCTATCCTAATATTCCATAAAGGCATATATTAGGCTATATATATATATATATATATATATATATATATATATATATATATATAGTTTGTTTGTGGCGTATTGTTATTTAGTTCTGGCAGATCCTCGTCCAAATATCTAAAATTTTTAGTTTCAGCAAGGTCATCACCATTACTATGAATTAAATATTTTATTTTCTATAGTTTTCAAGGAAATGATGAGCCAAGGGTGCAGCTGTTTTAACCTAGCCAACACGTTACTGGAATCCTCTAATATTGGCGGAGGTGATGGGGTTGGAGATGCTGAAGAAAAAGAATAGGCATAAAGAATAACAAGCCTTATTGTTGTTCAATAAAATAAATTAAAAGAAACTATTGAAAATTAATTATATCTTTCATTCTCGATTGATAACATAATGGACCTATAAAATCAAACATTTACAGAGATCTCATCTCCATTTTCTTTCTTCACAAGGCTTTCAACACCATGCAAATCCTCAATTAGGTCAGTTTCCATACTTTTTTTTCTCAACTAAAAAACAAGATCCATATACAAGAAAACAACATAAAACTCTGAACACATGACATTTATATTTGAAAGAAGATTATAACATAAAGATAAGGTCAAACTATCATATTCCAACAAGGGTTTTAAACGCTAGTTCAACAAAGATTCTAAATGGAAAAACTGCTTGAGCAGTATATATAAAGAAAGGAGGCCTCGTAATTAGAAAGTTCTTTTTCTTAATACTAGCCCTAAACCAATCATTCAATAACATACGTAGATGTTCGAAAATAATTTCCTTGCTGTCTTGCTCTCCTTTTCTTCCAAGTTCTTCTACCGAATATTGAAAACATATCAAACACTCAAGTATTTAACCTCTCATGCTCTTATTCATTGATATACAACACACACACTTAAAAATCTGAATACATGACACATATTTTTATTGGGAGGTTATAGGATAAAGTTTAAACTATATATTATATGAACAAGGGTTCTAAATACTAGTTCAATGAGGATTTTAAACCGCAAATCCTAGAATTTTTGATCAAGTAATCCTTCTCGTATCTCAACATTGTAAACCTCTAGAGATGCAAAATTTATTAGATTAATATTTCAGAAATAAAATAAGATTTTAGAATTTTATGTATTTTAACTCTATTTCCGCTCATTCTCCTTCTTTTTGTGTTTGCTGCTACCCTTGTTGCTTCCGCCTGCAATAAAGCTGTGAAATGGAATGACTGAGGAATCTAGACGATGCTCTAGGAACTAAGATGCCTAGATAAGTGGAAGCAATATCTAGCATGATTAAAATCATTGGAGCCTTGGGGGTATCCTGGAAAAAAAAAAAAAAAAAAGACTCAATGGAGGATAATGAAACTTCCACTTCTTTGCCAATGTGCTATCTGTTTTCTTTTTCTTTCATTTTTTCCGGCCATGGGTACTAGCTGATCTTTTTGGTCAGAATATCCATAAGCAATGTGTCCAGCCAAACTCCAGTTTTTCACAGGGCTTGTCATCGATCATGTCCATTCGAAACTCACGCTGAGCTAGAATTTTTCTCATTGGTAATTTATTTAGTTTTACTTTTTGTCAAAACATGGAATGAATTAAGTGATGATTATTATTCTTTTGAAATTACTCGAAGACATATATAGGAGAGCAGTCCTCTGTTTCTTTACAGCGCTTGATACTGGAGAACTATTAATGAATGGAATGCTAAATTTACCCAAATATTCTTCTCATAATCACTTAAAGAAATTTTAACCATTGGATTTATGGAATCCATCCTCAATGCATAAGACTTTTTGGAAAGTGATTTCAGAACAAGATTAATTAGCAACTCTTTCCATTGAAGCTCAGCATAGAAGGCTAAATAGAGAGATTTAAGACTTCATGACAGAACATGTTGTATATCAAATTTAGATTGTGCAACTGTTAGAAAATGACGGGGGGAAAAACTCTCTTTGGTGCTCTTTTTGTTTACATGTCTAGGCTAGCTGCTTCCCTTTGATGTCAGTATTTCAAGTAGGGAAAACGAGCATATTGTAACTCTTGTGATTTTATTTCTTTTGATGAATGTAACTCTTTGTCAATCATTTGAAGCTTAAAGCTTAACCTAAGAACTAATAAAACAGAAGTTTGAAGTTTTGCCTTCTATGTTCTTACAGGGTCCGGATGGATGTTTTATTTTGTCATAGTCATTCAAACAGCCATCAATACGGGAGTTGGTATAGGAGCAATATTGCTTGCAGGGGAATGCCTTCAGGTTTTGTTCAATCTCTTAATGCTTCTATAATGCAGAAACTGATAGAAAATGCTCCCTTCCAATATAGTCTTGGTATTTTGCTTGTTATATTTGAGTAAACCCTATCTTTTTCTTGCAATAGAGACAGGCTTTATCTTTTCTGCAAGCCAATTTATGCTTCTCTTTTCTAGTGGGGGACTTGTGGGCCAGTGCATTCATATTTGTGGGCCTGTAGTGGTTTTTGTTCGAATCTGATTACTTTCATTTCACACGATGACAATAGGAAAAAGTATGAATTTGAAAGCATCAGTGTCTGCCAAATTCAGTTTCATGATATTTTTGACACTAGATCAGTCTATATTTAATTATTTATCACAGAATTAACGTTCGGAGACATTTGGAAATGTTTTGATCACCCAGCAAAAACAAAAAAAAGGTCATTGACACTTCCATCAAGTGATTCCGTGTTGTGTTCTGATCAAAATCCAAATATTACTGCTTATTTAGGGAAATACCACTTGAAGGAACCTTCATTAATAATATGTGTTTATTTGGGGCAAACTGTGAATATAGAGAATCATTAGTTTCTTGCAGATTTAAATGACAGGGTTTTGGCCGACTTTTGACGTAATACCATCTTGCACCTGTTTGTAGTTCTTACAGCTAAATGTAATCCTGAATTTTTAATGGTAATTTAACTTGATGGTTCCTTTTCCGATTTCCAATTTGAGTTGTGAAGATCATGTACTCCAGTCTTTCTCCTGATGGACCCCTGAAGCTGTACGAGTTCATAGCAATGGTGACAGTGGTGATGATAGTTCTCTCTCAGTTTCCAACGTTCCACTCCCTCAGACATATCAATCTGGCTTCACTATTTCTCAGTTTGGGCTACAGTTTCATTGTTGTCGGTGCCTGTATTCATGCAGGTATACTGACCTTTCTTTCAATCTTCATTTATGTCATTTGCCTGATCAAAAGCATTTAGATGGTATGAAAACAAATAAAACTATGTGTGAAATGCCATTCAACGCTGTATTTAAAAAAATAAATCAGTTGTAGGGAAAGTAGAGGAAGGCTTCTCTCATTCCCTGAATCACAGGATGTACTTTTAAGCAAAGCAGAATTCCTGATTGCATTCTTTCAACTCAAATCCCATAATGAAATAGATATTTAATGTTCATTCTAGCTGTGATTTATGACTTGTTTTCGTCTCGTGGAGTAGCTGCAACCACCGTATCCTGTTTTTAAAACTAACCAGAACCCCTGAAATGAAAGATGAATAAGATTACACGTTGGGAATAGGATAGGAATTAAATCCTAGGCCATCCCTCCTTTACTAATGTGTAGTGAATAGGTGATGTGCATCTTGGAAAGTGCAACCTATGATTGAAATGGTGCTAGGCCAGACATGGGCCAATTTTGATATGGAACCTGACTAGTAGATTGGTTTGTGATCCTTAACTATTGGTCCTAATAATTTCCAGGTGGCTACTATCCAGAGGAAGTAGTTGAACTTGTCAGCATGTGTTCGTTCAGTTTATTAAATTGTGTTTGTTATCTTGGGGACAAACTAAAATGACCCCGCAAGAGTTAAATCTTATTTGAAATAAGAAAATGTTTTTCACACCTTGCATTTGCCTTGTAGGTCTGTCAAAAAATGCCCCTCCGAGGGACTATTCCTTGGAATCTTCAGAGTCAGCAAGGGTCTTCAGTGCATTCACTTCCATCTCCATAATAGCTGCAATCTTTGGGAATGGAATACTGCCTGAAATACAAGTAAATTTCAGCTCATACTTCATAAATCCTATGTTGAACACTTTCGAACCAACTAGACTATGGGATTTGATTGATTCAACTAAATTGCATGATCATTCTCGCTGAATGAGGGGTGACCTATCCGTTGGTGTTAATTCTGTGTGAATAATAATTTGGTTGAGGGATCATTCTATAAGAAAAATGAATAATACTTGATGGTCTTGATACATGCTTTTATTGATACAATTCTGCTACGCCATGAATACAGGCTACTTTGGCTCCACCTGCTACTGGGAAGATGGTAAAAGGCCTTTTGATGTGTTATACTGTAATACTTGTTACTTTCTACTCAACTGCAATGTCTGGATACTGGGTGTTTGGTAACAAATCTAACTCAAACATTCTCAAAAGCCTAATGCCTGATGAGGAGCCTTCCTTGGCCCCAACATGGGTTCTTGGCATGGGTGTTGTCTTTGTTCTGCTTCAGCTCTTTGCTATTGGCCTCGTAAGTTCACAGATTCACTCTTCAAATAATCTATAGAAAATTTGAATAGCCATTTCCCATTTCTTTTTAGGTTTCAGACTTTCATTTCTACTGAGGTAACATTTCCCCAACATAATGCAGGTTTATTCTCAAGTAGCTTATGAGATCATGGAAAAGAAATCTGCTGATGTCCAGCAAGGAATGTTCTCCAAAAGGAATCTAATTCCGAGGATAGTTCTTCGGACTCTTTATATGATATTCTGTGGATTTATGGCGGCTATGCTTCCTTTCTTTGGAGACATCAATGGTGTCGTAGGAGCTATTGGTTTCATCCCTCTAGATTTCGTACTTCCAATGCTCCTCTACAACATGACCTTCAAACCTCCGAAATCATCCCTCACCTACTGGCTCAATCTCTCCATAATGGTTGTCTTTACAGGTGCAGGACTCATGGGTGCATTCTCCTCAACAAGGAAATTGGTCCTTGATGCCAAAAAGTTCAAGCTATTTAGCAGCAATGTGGTAGATTAACTTGAAAGTAAATGAAATCGGTGTTCATGCTCTCCAATGCAACAGGTATTAGCTGCTTCAAGATCCAGAAAGTGCACAGCTACACACCAATATGAAGTGAAATATCATTTACACGGTGATGAAAGAAAGTTGAGGTGAAGGCATTCAGCTTATAGCACCAAACATGCTAATCAGTAGCTG
Organism: Populus x sibirica; assembly: GCA_019202695.1. Classification (NCBI taxonomy): domain Eukaryota; kingdom Viridiplantae; phylum Streptophyta; class Magnoliopsida; order Malpighiales; family Salicaceae; genus Populus; species Populus x sibirica. The sequence goes on along the minus strand of JAGMVL010000941.1, from coordinate 294,185 downwards.
GATAACTTGATAAATTGTATACTGTCACTGCATAAAAGGCACAGTATTTTAGCCAAAAAGGATGAGATAAGATATGCGACAGCAAATTAGCATATATAAGAGTGCCGTAGAGCATGGTCTAATTGAAATCGTTTCCTGTGAGGATCTCAGGCCATTATTTTTCACATAGAACGACATTAGCTTATGTAAGCACGTACTTTGTTTCTTCAGAAATGGGAGAAAAACAAATCCTTACCGCATGATTGTTTTGGAAAATCAGGCAGCAATACCTTTGTTTCTATAAAATAAATAAAATTTATTCCATGAGCAGGGAACGGTCACATCATATAGGGTTCCTGTCCAAACAGATGATTGTTTCAGCCTCTTAAGGGTTCGCAAATCATGTAATTGATTCTTGGATTTCATGAAGTTTGTAGTGGGTTTGGTAATAAAAGACGACTTTTTGGGTGGTGGCGTCACGGCCAGCCTCGGTGATGTGAGATAAAAGCTTGGGGTGAGTTAAACTAATCTTATCTAGCACCAGCCAACAAAATTACCATTTACATATACTAAAAGACCTATGCCTCGTTTAATTAAATCATTATTATGAAGCTCATTCGTTTCCTATTTTTAGTAGAGAATTATTATATTTTTAGTATGCAGATTTTATGATATTTTCTATTTGAGTTTCTTTATTGTTTTTGTTAATTGAATGTGTAAACCTTCGTTTAACTTTTTTATTTATAATTAATATGGATGTCCGAGTTAACTTATATGTACCTCAACTAATTTCACAGTCCCCAAGTTAACGATTATATAAATCTTCAGTGACCATCATATTAACAACTACATAATTTAAGCATAAAATTAAAAAAAATTAAATTTTTTATTTCAAACTCTTATCATTATCTTTTAATTTTTGTTAATGCACACTGTGCGCGCTGTCAGAGTACGTAAATTTAACGTGTGAACTCAAAATAACTTTAACGTGTGAACTCAAAATAACTTGTTACAAAAAGAAAAGGAAAAAAGAACTCAGACTAACCGCCAAAGAAGGCATTAAAAGGGTGGGAAGTACAAGGTGAGAAAACGTTGCAGAAGGTCAACCCTTCGCATTTTTTTCATCTTAAAGCCTAAGTTTATACGATTATAGAATATTTGTTACAGATCCTTTGAAATATGTCACATGCTAGGAGACTGGATACCTAAATTATTGGAAAACCACAACTAATCTTGACATTTCAATTTATTATTTTGCGTGTTTAAATGATGTGAGGGATATATTTTTAAAATTGCTTATATTATAGATTTAATTTTGAATTACTCAATTAAAAGCATTAATTTTTCTTCATCTACAAATATATATTCATGAAAAATCTCTACAACAACATCTCTATATTTTCATTGAATCTCTATATGTGTCTATAATATTTTTAAAAAGGATCGAATATCCTTTTCCAAATTTCTACTACCATCTATTTTCAAAAAGATCAGATATTCTTATCTAGATCTATGTAACCATATATTTTTAGTATCTATGACTATTCATAGGATATTTCCCTCTAAAATTCATTCACATATCATATTACTTATTTGTATGCTTATTTTTTTTTTATTAGATTGCTTCTCTTAACAAGCAAGATAATTAAACTCTTATCTCTTTTACAGAAACGTTAACAAAATTACGAGGATAACCCTCGTGCAGACACATTCATGATACAAAATAAGTTTTCTTCCCCTATACACGTGATAGATAAGTCCTTCAAATATGGTGTTTATAAATTCTCTTTCCTCCTCCCACTTTTATTCATCTCCTTCTTACCACACATGTTGTACAAATCATACTCGACACAATTTAATGCTTTATTGACATATAGTTTGCAAGTACACATTTTTATGTGGGGTTAGCATCACATTTCTTATTAATGATCGCAATGCGAACACGCACCATATTATACATAGAGCAAGTGCCTCCTTTCTCACTTATGATTTTTTCTTGCTAATATAATACCGACAATCATCAACTCTCCACCAATAACAAAGCATGCACTATAACCAATGATAGACACCAACCTTTACATCAATCATATAACTCTTCATGTTTAGATGTAAGCTAACGAGACCAAAATCTATAAATGTTTTAGGTCATTAGATAAACAGAATAGGTTCTCAAATATAACAATTAAATGCAACGTATTTTGTTAGCTCTTCATGTTTTCTCTTATATATCATTTTTATTTTTCTACCACACTTACATATTGAAAAGTGATTTTTTGTTCCATGAAAAACTTGTTTTTTTCATATATAACCAATCCTACACACGAAGTCCATACATCTTGGTTTAGGATCATAGCCCATGAAAAATTCAATTTTTATGTGAAGTTTTTTCACAAATGCTTAAATATTCGAAGGTGTTATAAGGAGTAAAGTTATTTTGCTATTCTATGATGATCCTTGCTTTTATCCTTTTCACTAGATCTGGCAAATTAAGGTTGCATATACTTGTGCTTGTGCTGAAATAAGACCTAGCATTTCTTGTTTCCTACCTAACTCCCATTTTGAGAGGAAGATTAAACCATGCACGTATGAGCCGCTTTCATTGTCACACGGTGCCAGCTAGGTTTCAATCTTTATTTTTATTTTTATTTTCCTCAAGTGACTTCGGACACAATTTGCTTAATTTAAGGCTTAGTGTCAGGGAGGACCACTATATGGAACGCAATTTTTTTTTTTAAAAAAAGAGAGTAATAATAGACCAGAGAATAGCAAAAATAATAAGATATTCACATCAGAATTGCATGAAATGAAGGGAAAAAAAGAAAGATTAGATGGATATCACAGTATTTATCTGCATGTTCAGAGCAGTTATTGCTTGCATGATCAAACAGGGGATCCACACCCTTGATTAAGAAAAACAAAGAAAACAGCTGTTCACTCCCTGCATTCATGCTTAATAACGATCAATGCCATAATTTAATTAGAGAGTCATTAAGACATAATTAACCAAGTTAGATCTTTGAAGATTTGGTTACAAGTCCCCCTCAAAATGCCCCTTATTCACAGGAGTTCTTGTACACACGTAGCTCACCCAGCAAATTAAAATTATTAAGCCGCCTAGCTACCTCACATATAATCAAATTATACCTTACAAATCTTCTAACGTAAATCAAATTAAGCCAACAAGACCTCGAGAAAGGACAAGATGGTGTTGTGTTCTGCAGATATTGGAAGAAGGATGTATAATCATGTGATCGACTATATATTATAAATGTATGCTTAACTTTTGGTGGCAGGATTAAGGTCACGTCAAGAGCATCTTAAAAATGTGACTAAATGTTGCTTTATATATTAAACCAATCTATTAAATATACAGAAAACTCCAAGATAGTCTAAAGGCGACCATCATTTAATAAATGCAGACTAGGAAGATGGTAAATTCAATGGTCCATGTGTGAAGGCCGTGAAGATTGTAACTCTTGCTGTCTTTTTAGGTCATAGCCAACGCGTTTGCTTATTTACCCACCATTAGAAAAGCAAGTGCAGTTGCAACCTCCCCATCTCTTTCTTTTTTCTCTCAAATCTTCTCTTCTAGTTATACCCATCCCCTTCGATTTGTCTCTCTCTCTTCGCTTGTGTTTTGCTATTCTTGCGTTATGGAGAAGATTCAAGGAAAGAATAAACGCCAAGAACAGAAACAGAAACAAAACCAAAACCAAAACCAAAACAAAAACCAAAACCAAAAAAACCTACAAGCTAATAATAAGGCTCTTGTATGGGATTGTGGAAGCTCACTGTATGACTCCTTTGAGCTTAAGTCTTTCGAGCGTCAACTTGATTCAGCAATTAATTCAAGAACCTTATCCATGCCTCATTTTCCTGATCGTCAAGTACTAACTCCTCCTCCTCCACCACCTAAGAAACCTTCAAAGATTTCGCGGTCGCTCAACAAATTCCTGAAATCCATGTTCAAATCTAAACAAAATTCTAGCACCATGTTTCGGGTTCAAGAGCGATTGCAAGATGAATACTACGTCATCTATGATAAGTCCGGAGCTCTTACAACCATTCCTGAAGTGCCTGAAATTGATTTTGGAGGGTTTTCGCCTGAGATTAATTCACTGGTAAGAAAGACTGTATCCGACAGGTTTACTGCCGCCTCCATCGGTATTTCATGAGCTTAACACTCTACCTGGTTGTAGATCATATGAATATTAATTAGTTAATGTCTTCTATGCTGTAGACTTTTGTGTTTATAATAGAGAATTAATTTGATGTTTTAGGAGGGCTTTTTTAATTCATCTTTTTGTAATCTTTTTGTCCATGTTGCTTACGAATTTAAATTTTTTACCATTTCATGGTTTGAATAACTAATGAAGTTGCTAATGAGGTCAATATCTTGTGGTTAAGAAGTTTGAACCAATATTATTCTTGATTTTCCCTTGAATTATATAGCTGAGAGTCTCAGCTATATAATTCAAGGGCCTGAGAGTTTCAATTGATCAAATGTGCAGAATAATGTCAAATTCGTGAGATGCATGACTCCAATTTTCATTGCCTTGCAGCTGATCATTGGCTAGCTTAATTCAGTACTCACAATCAGATAATTTATTGAAAGAAAACAAACTTAAAGTGCTTATAAATGTCTAATACCGCCGGGAGTCATTACTGGCAATTAAGGCAGGCCAACCTAATACTTCAATCATGCTGCCATTAGGAAACATTTTTGCATAATCTCCCTTCTTAAATTGTCCCAAACCACATCATGAAGCTTCAAGAAGTATTCGAATATTAATTAGGAATGTTATTTGTGTCCATAAAAGCATTATTGTTTAACGAAAATAGTGATTTTATAATATAATTACTCCATCTAATTTAATTAATCACATAAACTTGAGTTGAACACGTATAGAAAGTGATGTCCAACTCAGTATTGCATGTTTTTCTTTGATCAATTTCAATATAGTTTGCCTTAAAAGGGTAGTTAGATCTAGTAGTCAAAGCCATTAACTCATTTCTTTGATTTTATGAGTTTGCGTCTTGAAAATTTAATGATTTGACAAGTATACCTAGTCAATTAATTCGTAAATTCACCTAAAACAATCTCTAATCAAATATTGGTGGTTAACATTGAAAAATATTAGTGATTTGACAAGTATACCTAGTCAATTAATTTGTAAATTCAACTAAAACAATCTCTAATCAAATATTGGTGGTTAACACCGAAAAATGCTTCACACCATAAACTTCTTAACCTCGTTTGCTTACTTAAAACTATTGATAAGTTTCATGTTGATGAGTTCTAAAATTCAAGATGTTTAGGAATAAAATTGATGTATTTGATAATTAATTAATCTCTTAGTTCAAGTAATATAATATAATAAATTCTCTTTAGTAAATGTGTCTAGTGGCTTGATATAAAAAATCTAGGTGGTAGCAGGTGATGTCTGGTAAGCCAAGGTGGCTAGTAGTTATAGTAGTAATAGTTGGTGCCTGGTAAGCCAATGTGGTTGGTAGTTGGTAATTGGTACTTGAAAAGGATTCTCTTTGATGGACGTGGGGGCTTTACGATAGTAAAGTTAGTAACTTTATAAAGAGCGAAAGTGTAATGATATTTTAGAGAAATAAGCTTTGAAAATATGCATGCGAGAAAATGTTAAAAATAAAAAGATTGTAAATTTTGAGTTTGAAGGATTCATGGTGTATTTATTTATAGCTCATGGATCTTGTCTTTATATGAAGTGTAGGGGCTGAAATGTAATTTCACCATTGTAATATTTTGATTTATATTCTACTCAAAATAATATGTATAGAATCGGTGAAGAATACTAGGGGACTCGCGTGGGGTCCTAAAAAAATTCTTAACGAGTGTTGGGCTCGGGCAAGGTGTTTGAGCCCATTAAAAGATGGAAAAACAGTGTCTAGACGCGCGACCGAGATCCATGCATGTTGGGCTCGGGCGCGCGCTCGAGCCCAAGAGGGTGCAAGTGCATGCCCGACACCTTTATCGGGCTTCCACCCAACACCTTGTGTCTGGGCAACATGCCCGGCCAAGTGTTGGGCACACACCTAGCACACAAGGTGCCGAGATGCATTCCCAACACCTTACATGCCGGGTGTGCACCCATCCTAGCATGGGCTCGGGCTTGGTAGCCCTAGCCCAAGCCCAATGAGTGTTTTTTAGGTCTATTTTGGAGGATTGTTTTGGTATATTTTTTAGGAGGGCGTTTGGGTCCGTTTTATTTGGATCCACCAGCAGCCTCCTAAGGCTTTTTCGTATTAATCTACAAAGACTTTTAAAAATATTAAGTTACCATGCCAAGATCGTCAAATTTTCTTCATATGAGAAGATGAGTTAAAACTTGGGTAATAAACTAGAGAGCCCATGTGTAGGGGCGTGCATCATGCTTGAAAAAATCTCTAAGTATATAAAGAGGAACCATGAAGGAACCCATATTTAGAAAAACTCTTAAGGGAGTGTGGTGAGATATAAAAGACTCCATACTTAGAAAATTTTTCTAAGAGGTCGGGAAACTTATAGAAAAGAAACCCATACTTAGAAAAATTTCTAAGTGGTCGGTGGAAACCCATGGAGGGTGATCCTATACTTAGCAAATATTTTAAAAGGATGAAAGGAACCTAAGAAGAGTGAACCATGAGGACGTCCATACTTAGAAAATTTTCTAAAGGGCTAAGGGGAACTCAAAGAAGGTGATTCTATTGTACTAGAAAAACCAAGTTCATCTATTGGAGAGTGGTTGCACTAAAGTGTGAGAGGTATGTGACCTCTCTAGTTCGTGTGGGGGCTTGGAAGCCCCCTACCGAAGAGTAGTGTCGGTGCGAGACTATACTGGAGAGGCGGGGAGATCCAAAATCAACCCCTGATGAATTGGTGAGAAACCCTTAGACATCACCTGAAGAATGAGGGATCACATGTCAACCCTTGAAGAATTAGTGAGAGGTCATTAGGCATCACCCAAAGAATAGAGGATCCCATATCAACCCCTAGTGAATTTGTGAGATTTTCCTATACATCACCTGAAGAATGTGTCAGTTCAAGATTGCATTGGATATCTATAGATAAGAAATGTATATCGGATATAATATTTTTATTTCAAAAATAAACCTATATTCTCTCTAAGAATTGTGGTCCCGATGTGATCTAAGTGCCAAGTGTAGGGGGAGATTTTTTCAAACATGTCACAGAGTTGGTATGTGTTCACCATGGCTACCATAATAGCCTTGAATGGGTGATCCCATTTTAATTCAAGGGGGTAGTAAATCTTTAGGCTACATCAAGCACATATAAATTGGTCCCTCATGGTTTTTTCTCGAGCCTTTATTTCTATTAGGAGAATGATTTCGTTTGGAAGATCTATACTAGTTTTCCATGTAAAAATAAAGAGGCCCATGTCATAGCAAATTGAACTCTTCCACCTTGTATATGATTTTCCATGACTGTTTCATCTTGAGCAAGCTTCTATTTGGTAAGGCATAAAGTTTCTCTAAAAAGCATATTTTCTTACCTCTCTTATCGGGGCCTCTAAGGCTACTGACTCAAGGAATTCTTTCATATTGAGCATCTCTTCATTCAATCTCTTCAAATATGCTTGTGTAGACCCGCCCTTTTGTTAGGTAACACCAAATAGCTCCGTAGAGCTTTTATTGGCTGGCATACTAGTGCTGAAACGTGCTGCGGCTTAGCGTAGAGGTCATAAACTCTTCAATGGAGTTTGGCTCTAAATTATTATATCATACATGTGCGAGACCTTCGAAAGTTGTGGGGAGGATTTTGCACACTAAGCTATTATCCTAGATGAACAACTCCAAGTTACCGCGCACATTCTGTACATACTCTCTCGGGTCAGCCAGGTCATCATGTTGTCAAGCTCATTTTTATGAAAATATAGTCCTTGAAAAGTCAAGTTTTCAATACTCTTTTGGACAAGGAAGAACCCCTCCACTGATTGGGGTTGTAGTCATTCTCTTGGGTATACTCATGTACAAATCGTCTCTTAGTCATTTTTATGTTAGGCTCTTAGGATCCTGAGGATTTTGACATGGAACGATAGTTATGTGTTCATCTACGGTGCTCTAGGTGAGATTGGTGGTCGTGGCATTGGGGTGTTGTGTGTTCCCAAAGGTATCAAGACTTATTGGGGTGGCAATGTTTGATTTTGGTCTTGGGTTTCCAACACGGTCCCGAGTTGGGAGTCGCTCTTAACTAGTGAGCCATTGAAGGTCCAGTTGGTAGAAGTGTTCGTGGTAACGGGTAGATCTGTCCTGCATCCTAACTCAGGTGTTTTTTGGTTGTATACCATGGAGTGGCCTGGAAGTGCTAAAAATAAGTTTTAGAACCGATGGTTTTTTTATTAGTTCTCACAGACGATGCCAATCGATGAGTTCTAAAATCCAAGATTCTTAGGAATAAGGTTGATGTGTTGGATAATTAGTTAATCTTTTAGTTTAAGCAATCCGATTCATTCTCTATAGTCAAGGTGTCCGGTGGCTTGATATGGAAAGCTCGGTGGTTAGTAGTAGTAGGTGATGTCTCGTAAGTTAAGGTGGTCGATAACTATAGTAGTAGCAGTTGATGTCTGGTAAGTGAAGGTAGGTGATAGTTGGTACTTGAAAAGGGTCCTTTTTTATGGACGTGAGGACTCTCTAATGGTAAAGTCGATAATTTTATAGAGTAAAAGTGTAATGATAATTTAGAGAGATAAGTCTGAAAATATGTATGCCAAAAGTCTTAAGAATAAAAAGATTATGAACTTTGAGTATGAAGAATTCATGATGTATTTATAGCTCATTAATCTTGTCTTTATGTATAGAGAATGGGTTGAAAAGTAATTTCACCCTTGTATTAGGGTGGACGCCCAACATTAACTGGGCACACACGTCATCTCAATATTGGGTGTGCTCTCGGCTTAACATGGACTTGGACTGCCAAGCCTGAGTCCAATGAATTTTTTTTAACCTATTTAGGATTTTATTTGGGTACATCACATGTAATGTTGCTGACCGAATACATACGTATAACATGAACTCAATAATTTTAGAAGGGTGAGAAGCTGGGTATATTTTCGTTGCGAAGCCTATTAATCTACCCATACCCGGGGAGTAGGTATGCTTCCTAATTCCTATCCACGTGACCTATTTTTGTGACCACACGGTCAGAGAAAATAAAATAGTTTGAAAATGTGGACCGCTGAAAAACTTACCCTGCATTTATTAACAAGCTTGAGCCTGGAAAGAAATGATCCAACCCAGTCCCACGTCTTTATAAAACTTGATGGCAGCATCTCTCGAACAGTGAGGTGGGCCATAAGATTATTTAGGAGGCCTTCCATATAATTTCCAGGTAGGTGGATCAATTTATCCTGGAGGGTCCTAACTCCTCAGAAGTTTTTTTTTTTTAATGGATTTGAAAAACATAGAAAATTGAATAAAAATAAATTGAACCATTATTGAGCCCTCAGATAATGTAGTGCTACTATTTTGGCCCTTTCTCATCAAATTGATGCTTTTCTTGCGTTTTATTTGGTTAATTTCATTTTACACTCTTGAAATATACTATATATAGAATACTGCGAGGACGATACAAGCAAAACTAGTCACAGGTGGCATGTGCATCCCATTCCGCCACGTGTCCTCCTCTCGTACCTCATCATCATTGTCACACACACCCATTCACCTAACAAGGCATATCCAACGGTCGCCAATACAATTAAAACAAGTAGGACCCATTCAATTCTTTCCTCTGGTTAATAAATCACTTCACCCCTCACGCACATGAAATTAACCCCTTCTTTGGTGCTACTAAAATACACCGCCATTACCAGTGATAATGCATGCCCTAAGAGACGGCAGGTTGCTAGATGGGCTGATAACGGGCCTTAAATTTAGGAAGTTTATTGGGCCTGGCTCGAATGGGTGATTGCATTTAGGGCCATTCTGTGGGGGTGTTATGTGTGCTTCTGGCCATGTTAGCAGATGGAAATTAGAGGGCTAATTTGAAGCTCGCAATCAAATACGAAGGCGGAGTTACTCTGTACAAAGAGATTGTATTTTTCTATTCATCACATGAGAAAAGGGGATGCATGCATATCATTATAAAAAATTAATGCATGTTTATTTTTGAATTTTAAAAATATTTTTGAAAAAAATTTAAAAAAAATTATTTTTTTATTTTCTTTAAATTAAAATTGTTTTGATCTTTTCAGATTATTTTAATGTGCTATATCAAAAATAATTTTTATATATTTCTGAATAAAAATATTTTAAAAAATAATTATTAATATACTTTCAAATAAAAAAAATATGAAAAAAAAAAATGGATCCCAGGAATAACGTGACTTGATGCATCAAGTTGTGGGGCCACATTTACCCTTCTGTTTCTATGTATATACAAGGAAAGGAGCACACTTGATTTACCATTAGGCTCTTTATTAAAAAAAATATATACACATGAGAACCATGGTAAATCCACTGTTCGATAAACTTCTTATAGGAGATAAATAGTCTTTGATCTATTAGTTATCATCGTCTTCAATTTGAAAATAATTGCAGTTTTTTTCTCTTTTAAATACGTACGTTGTGTAATGACTATGTTGTTCCAAGGCAGAATTTTTTAGAAGGCTGAATGGGTGCTGCAATTTGATCTTTTCAATTTTTTTTTTTAATAAACAATTAGAAAGGTGGCGATTTGATCTATTAATTAATAAGAATATTATTTTTTAAATTTTTTTATTATGCAACATACTAGTGAGTGAGTATGCAACATGTAAGGCGTTGTCTCAAGTCCAAACAATACTTTTCGGGATAATGTTGGAAGCACATCATCATTATTTTTTCATTGGTGTCGCGTGTGTACATGGTGGTTGGGTTATAGTGAATTTTTTTTATCTCTCTTTTCCTTGCTAAAATATAAATGTGCCATTTAATTTGATTTTTTCTTTGATTTTACCCCTCATCATTTGATTTTATTAATTTTTATATTAAATGTTGTACTCATTCTTTTTATTATTGTTTATTTGTTTTTATCATTTTTTCTAATTGAATTTTATTTTCAATTTCATCTCTTAGTATTTGATTTTAAATTATTTTTGTATTAAACTTAATCCTCATTCTTTTAATTGTTATTTTTTTTTTTGTTTTGGCTTCTCTTTTTATTGTATTTTTTTAATTTTATCTTTCAATATTTGGATGATTTAGAATTTTACTTTATTATTTTTTAGAGTTAGTGCTAGGTTTATGACCAGGATTGATATTTATTATATTAATATATCATTGTATTAATATTTTAAAAAAATTTCTTTCAACATGCATTATGTTTTGAGTTTATATCATTCAATAATTTTTATATATTAAAAAAATTGATCCAAACCACAATTTAACACTAGCCAATAATCTAATAACATTCTAATTAATAGAGATATAGTAAAGTAGTCTATATAAACAAGTAAACCAGTTGCAAGAAAATTCTTATTAATTGAGTTCTATGATTTGAAATATATATTAATTATAAATATAAGACACTTATTATCAAAACAATAATTGCATACTAATTAGCCATATAGTAGATAGTCCAGTAGTAAGAATTTGGGACTAAGTGGTTTGCTCCCCCTGTAATCTTAAGTTCGAGCCATGTGGTTGCTAATATGATGGTCACTGGAGGCTTACATGGTCATTAACTTCAAGGGCCGTGAGATTAATTGAGGTGCGCGCAAGCTGGCCCAGACGCCCATATTAATCAAAGAAATAAAAAAAAAATTGCATACTAATTAACATTAACATGTATTGAAATCAATAATGTAAAACGAATCTCTATTGAGAGAAGAGAAGAAAATTTGAGAACATGTTTTCATTTTAGATAAAAGGTCAAACTATTCTTATTTATCATACATAGAAACCTCCATAAACAACATATCAAAATTTCTTTCTCTACATGATTTCTGTTTCTTTAGTCTCCATCTCTCTCTTCTCGTCATGATCTAAACCCAAATCAAGCTGTCAATCTACTGTTTTTAATGGACTTCTCTTTCTTTTATTGTTTGGAACTAACCAAATACTTGTAATTTCCGGTACTAGGCAAAGCATAAAGCATGGCAGTGCATGTATCAATAAAAATGGAAGTTTTTAAGTTTTAGAGTTTGAATCTTATATTCGATTTAATGTAGAATTTTACAATGGATGTGTTAATTTTCTAGTTTGAATCAAGGAGCGAGACAAGAAGAAGAATAATAAAAAAAAAAACATTACTCAAGAATGTAATTGTGGAGACGTGATCGATGACTATATGTAGACATCTGGGCGTAAACTTTGAAGAATTCGTTGAATTGATAGAGGAATACGTGCAGATACAAAAACAGAGAGGTTTGGGTTCCCATTTGGAATATCTGGGCGTCCTGGGTTTGTTAGACCAGTCACCAGTGTATATAAAATCTTGATCTTATTTCCTACCCAAGCCTGGAATCTACTGGGCCTAGCAAAACCTCTCCAAGAGCAGCCATGATTCAGTAACCTCTGACTTCTTCGGCGCAACTTCTGTGTGTTCAGTTCAGACATGGAGAAACCAGTTGCGACGCTAGACAAAGGCACAGCATGCACTTCATGGAACTACTGTGGTCAAAGACTAGCCACTGGTCCTGTTAACGGGTCACGTGACCCTGCTTCCTCTCCCTTCACTACCACCTCCAAAATTAGGGTTAGTAAGTTCAGTCCCCCTTTTTTTCGGTTAAAATTCGTTAATGCACTTCATGGCAGATGGAATTATGGGACATGAGTGGGATGACCTTAGCAACCTCGGGAACTGATGGGTGGTAAGATTCTGGCAATCCAACATGAAAGGGGTTTGGCATGAACAGGCTGCATTTGAACCCACAGCCTGCCCCTGTATCATCTTCCAGGAACCACTGTTTCCATTGTTGACTGTCCTTTCAACGCTCCCAGTAGTCCATGAATAGTTCCGTGCCGTACTGGAAATTAAAAAGAATAATTATTTTCAATGTGTCTTATACGAGTGACGTTTCATGCGAACCCATCATAAAATTTATGAGTATCCAAATGTTATTTAACGAAGGTATTGTTTGAAGGCGTCCATGTGTTTTTTTGAAAATCTATATTTTTTTTATTTTAAATGATTATTTCTAGCTGTTATTGGGTTGTAATGAAGTGCTGATTAAAAATAAATTTTAAAAAATAAAAATATATTATTTAAATAAATTTTTAAATAAAAAACATTTAAAAAACTGGAAATAGTCATATGAAAAACAGAACAAAAGCTAGGAATGTGGATAGAGTGGCATGCGAATGACATTGACCCCCGACAACTTGAGAAGGGGTTGGGACGTTTGAGGGACCAATCCCCTGTGGTTGTTAAATTGACCCCAACAACTTGAGAAGGGGCTAGACGGTTTGAGGGACCAATCCCCTGTGGTTGTTAAATTGCTTGAGAAAGGGCTGGACGGTTTGAGGGACCGATCCCCTGTGGCTATTAATTAATACCCTTCATTTGGTTTATTTGTTGTTTATTAATTTGGTCCGCAAATTGCAATTGCTGCTTGAAGCTTGACAACGTGGCACTTGTCCCCCACACGTTCCTAGAATAATGGGCCGTTATGGCAAATGAATTTTTTTCATCTTTTACAGGGCGTCCAAACCGTCTGGACATTTTTTCACCAGAGAAGTTGAACGAAATTTTGTCCTCTCCTCCGCTCGGCATAAAAAATTAGCATTTACAATTACTGTGCAGAGCAAATGACAGTTACCTTCCTCAGACAGACGACACTTTGAGAAACTTGCTGATGATGCTTCTAACAACTTGAAGAAGTTTGGGTAATGTTTGTGTTTAGATAATAAGTTAATTTTTTAGTTCTGACAATCTCATTTATTTATTTTTTCTATGATGGCTGGTGTCTGATTCCTAATACCTGCAAAAAATATCACACAATGAATTTATGGATTTTCTAAAGACCACATTTCGGAGATAGAAAAATGCTCTGTCAAATATTAAGAAAGGAGATCCTTCTCATCTTTATAGCTTACCTTTCTTTTTACGTAGAAGAGAGGCTAAAGAAAAGAAATATTTCTGACTCATTGTCTTAGGCAAAATATATTTTACTTATCAGAGGTAATGTCTATGACATGTTAAAGGATAAAATATCTCTTGGTCCAAACATGGAACTTAAGATTTCTAGACTTAAATATACTTGGGCTCAGCCGAGGAATGATGGATCTAGCAACTTGCCAGATCCATGTATGACTAAGCTCGGCGCATGGCCGAGGTCAAAGACGTCGGGTTAGGCAACTCGTCAAACCTATATATGCTTAGGTTCAGCGCTTGACTAAGACCAAGGAGATTAGGTTATCACCTTCTCTTTGGTCCCTTTTGAAAAAAGGTTTCAAGTAAAGACAACATGTTGATCCATCAGTAACCCCCTAAATCTTTGCGTGTTCAATACATAAAGATTTTGAAAGTTTTTTTTATCAATAGTAAATGAGAGTTTTTTTACCTTCTCAATAAAATTTTGCATATCCCATATAAAATTGTTGGGATTCTCAAGTCTGATTGACTCGTTTTTATTAGAAGGAGGTGTCCCTTGAAAAACAAAATGGCGACATGCATTCAATGCAGTAATTGAGTGGACTTCTAGAGATTTGTGATGACATGAAAAGTCATCCTTGAGGAAAAGACCGCACAGAACGGTCTGCGAGCTGAGCTTATTGTTGCCAAGGAAGAAGCCCGGCATTCTCAGGCTCAACTAGAAGCTTTAAAAAAACTCTCATAGATTGTTCTAGAAAGTATTTAGAGAATCTGCAACTTTGATTGAGACGGTAGGGGACAAGATATTTCTTGCCATATCCAACCCGTATTTTTTCAAGCAATCAAGGGGAATGTATGTAGACTTTAGCACTACCTTTCACCCAGTCCTGGTACCTAACTTTGTGGATGTGTTCCTTGTCAAGGTTGTTGTTGCCTTGCACAGGGTATATTTGGCTAAGAAGCCTAGGCTGGATATTTAAGACCCTTTTTTTCCTGAACATGGCGAATCAAGATGTCTTCAAATGATTAAAGGAGGAAAAAGTTGTTGTAAATGTTAAACCAGGAAACCTCAAAGTTACTTACTCCTCGTTGAAGGACCAAATATAAGGCATTGTCCTTCTGTTGGGCTTCAGTGACAAATTGCTCCAAACTGTTAACAATCAAATGGATTCCCTAAAATAAGAAATCCTTGAGGTAAAGACCGCACAAAATGGCCTGCGAGCTGAGCTTATTGCTGCCAAGAAAAAAGCCTAGCATTCTCAAACTCAGCTGGAGGCTTTAAAAAACTCTCCTAGAGAGTTTCAGGAAGTTTTCAATGGGTCCCGGCTTTGACCAAGATGGTGGGGGATAAGGTATTTCTTGTCATATCCAACTTGCATCTTTTCAAACAATCAAAGGGAATGTATGTGGATTTTAGCACAATCTTTCACCCAGTTCTAGTGCCTGACTTTATAGATGTGTTCCCTGTCAGGGTTGCTACTACCTAGCATGGGGTATAATTAGTTAAGAAGTTTGGGCTAGATATCTAAGCTTTTTTTTTTCCGATCTTATAGTGCTTATTCATGTAACATGTATACCACATTTTTCGTATTGAATTTGTCTCTTTATCTTAATATTAATTTGAGCTGTATAGGTCTAGAGTCCCTAGAAAAGCTTTAAGATTTTATTTGGGTTCGACATCTATATTTAGCCAAGCATTTCTAAGTCTAATACCCATACTCAAGAGAACCTTTTTTATTCTGATACTTATACTTAGAAGAATGTTTTTGGGTCTAACACTCGTACTTAAAAGAACATTTCTAGTTTCAATGTCAGAGGGTAAATCATCTCTTGGTCTAAACATAGAGCCTAAGATTTTTGGAGTCAAATGTACTTAGACTTAGCGCTCGGTTGAGCCTAAGAATAAGTAGTTCGTCAAACCCATATATATTTAGGCTTAGTACTTAGCTCAGCCATAAAATAATAGGTTTAACAGCTTGTCATACCTATGTATATGTGAGCTCACCACTTTGTTGAACACAAAGATGGTGGGTTATTACACTCCTTTGATATCTTTTGAAAAGAGGATTCAAATAAACACAAAAGCATGCTGATCCAAATAAAAAAAAAAATTGAACACATTTTTATAAAATATTCAACCACGCAAATTTACTGGTGATAAATGAACCTTGGTACAGGACAAAGTTCTTGTCCAGTGTCCTCCTATATATGCAAGGCGCCATCTGCCCTCCCAAAAGCAGAAACAGCATAAGAACAATCGTCGTACAACATGGCCAAGTGCTGCACAAAAGTCTGTGTGACAGGAGGTTCTGGATATATTGGTTCCTGGCTCGTCATGAAGCTGCTGGGGAAAGGCTATACAGTCCATGTAACATTGAGAAGTTTGGGTCTGTCTTTCCTCTCTCCTTGTTACTTTTTTTGTGTGTTAACGTAGATGTCTTACATGTTCTCTTTGTATCACAGGGGACAAATCCAAAGTAGGCCTCCTCAAGTCCCTACCAAACGCAGACACCAAATTAGTACTGTTCCAAGCTGATATATACAATCCGAATGAGTTTGAAGAAGCAATTCAAGGGAGTGAATTTGTTTTCCATGTTGCCACTCCAATGCAACATGATCCCAAAAGCATTCAGGTCAGCCTCCGTGTTCATTAAACTTGTAGTTAGGATTTAAATTGTGGGCAGGCAATTAACGTATATTTTTGAAAGCTGAAGACAGTACAAAGATAGAGTGGAAGCAACCATTGCTGGAGTGAGGGCTATAGCTGATATTTGCGTCAAATCACGAACTGTTAAGCGTCTCATCTACACCGCATCTGTGGTGGCAACATCACCATTGAATGAAGATGGAAGTGGCTATAAATCTTGCACGGATGAATCCTGTTGGACTCCTTCTGATCTATCACTCACTTATGCCAATGATTATGTTCTGGTATTTCTCCTGTCTTACTCTGAATTACCACGGTATGAAACTTGCTCTTTCTTTTCAAAAATTACAAACAACTTGAAATCTTACTGGCTTTTTTTTTCTCCTTTTCCATAGGAATATACAAGTGCAAAAACATTAGCAGAGAAAGAGGTTTTGAGTTATAATGAAATTGGGGATGCTAAACTTGAAGTGGTGACTCTTGCTTGTGGTCTAGTGGGAGGAGAGACTATACTTTCCCATCTGCCTTTGAGTGTACAAGTGATTTTTTCACAGATTTCAGGCAACATATTTGGTTACTATCAAGGCTTGAAGTTCATGGAAGAGCTTTTGGGTTCAGTTCCTCTTGTTCACATTGATGATGTTTGTGAAGCACATATATTTTGCATGGAAAAGCCATCAATGAAAGGTAGATTCCTCTGTTCAGCTGCCGATCCAACTGTCAAAGAAATTAAAACTCACCTTGAAGAAAACCATCCAGAATTCATGATAGAAGAAAAGTAAGAATTCTTCTCTAATTCTGATCTTTATATCTTTTTCGTGTTAGATAAATTGAATAGTCTGATTTTGATTAAAAATCCCTCGAGTAAAACCTTCGTATTGTTGTTGTTGTCATCTCCTTCCTTTCTTTCCTTTTCTTCTTCCAAGAGAGAGGTTTCAACCCCGAGTCTCTTTAGGAGACGCGGAATGTAGATGTTAGTTGAGATATAACATCCATTAAAAAATCATCCCGTAAAATGAACCCTTTTTTTGTAAAAAAAAAATCATTCGATCCTGCTTAGAATCAGCATGTTATTTCCTCAAGATCAACAACTAGAGAATTCAGTACTACATGTGACATTTTCAAGCCAATACAAGCTTGTCCAGCTTATGACATAGTTTTGAAAAAAAAAAGAAAAAAAAATGGGGGCGCATTCCATATATATTTTCTATCTTGATTTTGCTAATAGGAATGACTAAGTTTTGATTTTAGATTCAGGGAAGAACCGGAGACCAGAGGAATTAAATGTGATTCATCAAAGTTGATCAAGATGGGCTTTGAGTATAAATTTGACATGAGAAAAATCATTGATGATAGCTTGGAATGTGGAAAAAGGCTCGGAGCTCTCCAATTAGTTAATCAAATTCAGAACTCAACCACATAAATTTGTAGTTCTATTTTTTCTTTCAGATATTAAATTTTCAGTTTGATGTGGTAACTTTTTTTATTATTTTTTTTTATTGCTTGGTTTGAACATTCACAAGCTAGACTTTACTTTTTGGGCCATGTAGAAAGCCGAAGTGAATAAACAAATATTCTTTGAAAAAAAGAAAAGTCGTGATTTTGCATCCTGAACTTTATAATTTTTTAAATTTACCCTTAAATAGCAGAAATTGACAGAAAAAGTTCTTTTAATGCATTTTTTTTTATTAGCAACTCCTAATATATAAAAAAATAACTCATATTCATCTTCTCTTTTATTCTCTCTTCAAACTCTAAATTGTAAGACATAAAAAACTCAAAGAAAGGCCCAAGAAGCCAAAAAAAAAAAACACATTGAAATCCCAATTAAATCTATCTTTAAAATCGCAATTTGAGAATTTTTTTTAATCATAGAAAACCCATTAAAAGTCACTGTTTTTCTTTTTCTTTTTGGTTTTGAGTTTTGAATAATAATTTAATTTGTGAATTTACATTTCAAAGTTTAGTTTGAATCGATTTTGGATGGTTGTGGTTGATGATAATATTAAAGTAAAAGAAGAGATTTTTTAAATAAAAAGAGAGAGAGAGAGAGATTTGATTGCTTCTTTTCTATGTGTTTGTATTTTGTCATCAGCGAAGAAAGAGAAAGGAATTAAAAGGATATTATGAGTTTTTTCTTCTTCAAATGAAACTCTAACAAACAGGGCAAATTAAAAAATATATATTATATAATTTGAGGTGAAAATCAAGAATTTGTTGTTCAAAGGAGTATTTATGTTTCCTCTTAAACGCAGGGAGATATTTTACACCGTATAGTCTTTCTTTTTGCTAATTCGCAAATCCTTAATTCCCTCAACTATGGCACGTAAAGATGGCTAATATTCTATTAGGCTATTACTTAGTGAAGTTTTTGATGTTGATCTGTGTTGTGTGGTCCCGCACCATGTGATGGGGGGACCACCACATTAATTAAGGAGGCAGCTGACTGACTCTTTGGTTTAAATTAAATGAAACGGTTACTGTAGATGGCAGTAGCAAATTTTAACGAGAGAGCAGAGAAAAACCGAGAGAAAGAAAGAAGAGGAGGCAAGAGAGCAGTCTGTCTTCTTTCTTCGATTTCCAGTTTGTTCACCGTTGGATCGGGCTGAGATTTGGACAGCAGCTTCCAGACACGTTACTCTTCATTCTGAACGGTTGGATCGGAGATTGGTGGTGTGGAAGCTGGTCGTTTTGACAGAAAACGGGGCTGTCGGTGTTGTGAGCTTTTCTCTAACATTACTCTCTTTAATCTTGTTGTAATCCGAGAATAAGTTGTTCTTGATGATATATATGTTGTAGCCCTTAGTTGAATCTGAGGAAGAACTATTGTGAACCCATTATTTGTGATAGTGGAAGTTTTTAGGTGGACTCCGGTCCCGTGGTTTTTCCCGCATCGGGTTTTCCACGTAAAAAATCTTGGTGTTGATTTGTGTGATTATTTGCATTATATTTGATCATTGTTTGATTCTGTTTTTACTCGCACAAAGAGGGAAAAAGGATTGGGACTTGTGAATTGTGAATTGTATTCCGCTGAATTGATCCGGTTAGTTGTCCCTAGTTTTCCCAACAAAGTGGTATCGAGCATTTGGTTGTGTAGATTGAGTTCTTGTGCGCTTAAAATGGAAAAGGAAGATTCGGGCATGATAAAGCTCACTTCCTCAAATTATTTTCTTGTGGAAAACAATGATGGAGGATCACTTATATTGCAATGATTTGGCTTTGCCAATTGAATGTAAAGGAATAAAGCCTGATGATATGGATGATGCAAAATGGAATGGACTAAATAGAAAGGCTACCGCTAATGTTAGAAAATGGGTATCTTCTAAGTCCATTAATCACATTTCTCAAGAACATGACTGCTATACAGTTTGGAAGATGTTGGAAGAAACATTTGCCAAGGAGAATGCACAAAACAAGGTTTTTGTAATTAGAGACCTTGTAAATTTGAAGTATAGAGATGGTGAAGATGCTTCAGTGCATATAAATGTTTTCCAAGGGTTCTTGAATCACTGTCATTGATGAACCTTGAGTTAGCCGATGAAATGCAAGCATTAATCCTATTGAGTTCATTGCTTTGGATAGTTGGGAGACTTTGGTGGTGTCACTTAGCAATTCTACTCCGAATGGAAAGATCACTTTGAAAACAGTGAAGGATTGCATCCTCAATGAAGAGAAGAGGAGGAAAGGGACAAGCATTTCTGAGTCTCATGCACTTGTTACAGAAAGTCGAGGGAGAAGTCAAAGTAGGTTCTCTCACGGTAAACAAGATACAGAATCCAGCAATAGAAAAGGCAAATGGAAGCCAAGAGGAAGATCTCAGTCAAGGAAGGGTTTTAAGTGCTATTATTGTGACAAGCCTGGGCATATGCAAAAGGATTGCGAGAAAGTATAAAAGAGATAAAAAGGGTAGAGATGAAGACAGGAATGAAGAGAATGGTACAGTGCAGTTGTATCCGATGGTGATGTTGCCATTGTGTGTGATGATGGCTGTGTTAATCTTGCATGTCAAGATACCACCTGGTTGCGGATTCAAGAGCTTCTTACCATGTTACACCCCGACATGATTTTTACACATCCTACACTGCTGGTGACTTTGGTCAAGTTAGGATGGGAAATCAAGGGATGGCTAGTGTTGTGGGCATTGGAGACATTTGGTTAGAAACCAATACGGGTGCAAGTTGCTACTCAAAGATGTTAGGCATATGCCCGATATGCGCCTACATTTGATCTCTCTTGGTACTCTTGATGAAGAAGGCTATCACAAGTTACTTTGGAGATGGTAAATGGAAGCTCTCCGGAAATTCCCTAATTGTTGCTAAAGGGAAGAAGATGGGTCTTTACATGTCACAAGCCAAGGTGATCAAAGGGGAGGTGAATGCAATTGAAGATTGCTCTACTGATCTATGGCATAAGCGACTTGGACATTTGAGTGAGAAAGGCCTTGGCATCCTTGCCAAGAAGAACTACCTTCCTTTAAAAGGTATGAACTTGAACACATGTACTCATTGTTTAGTTGGTAAACAACATAGAGTTGCATTTCAAAGATCACCTCCACATAGAAGATCACATGTTCTTGATTTAGTTCATACTGATATTTGCTCAATGATTGATAAGTCTCTTGGAGGTGCATTGTACTTTGTTAGTTTTATTGATGATCACTCCAGGAAGATTTGGGCCATTTGTTTGAAATCCAAAGATCAGTGCTTGATGTCTTTAAGGATTTCCATGCCGGAGTTGAAAGAGAAACTGGTAGAAAGCTGAAATGTGTTCGAGCGACAATGGTGGTGAATACAGGGGTCCTTTTAAGAAGTACTGCGGGAACATGGTATCAAGTTGGAGAAGACCGTTCCCAAGACTCCACAAATGAATGGAGTGGCTGAGAGAATGAACAGAACCATTGTTGAAAGAATTAGATGTATGCTCTCTCATGCAAAGCTGCCTAAGTCCTTTTGGGGTGAGGCAATGAAGACTAAGTTGCCATGATCAACCTTTCTCCATCAGTTCATCTTGAGTTTGATGTTCCGGATAGAGTTTGGAAAGGAAAGGATGTTTCCTATGCACACTTGAGAGTGTTTGGATGCGAGCATTTGTACATGTTCCAAGGGATGAAAGGTCCAAGCTTGACAGCAAGACAAAGCAGTGTATTTTCTTGGGATCCGAAGATGATGAGTTTGGCTATAGGTTGTGGGATCCAAAGGAGAAGAAAATTGTGAGAAGCGAGATGTTATCTTCTTTGAAGATCAAACTATTGAAGACTTTGAACCGAATGAGAAAATAGAGTCTACAACTTTTATTCCATCTAATTCAAATCCAAGACCTACTCCACAGTTACCTTTGATGCCTGCTAATCATGGGGGAGATTTGCAAAATGATGATAATGGTGGTTTTCTTGATGAGCCATTAGTTGGTGATCCCGAATCGACTAATGATGATATTGATGTTATTCCCGAACAGGGTTATGCAGAAGCTCCGGATGAGCCACAATTAAGGAGGTCAACCGGACCTCGCCAACCTTCCACCAAATACTCTCCTCATGAGTATGTACTGGTTACTTGACGGGGAGAGCCGAATGCTTTGATGAAGCCATGTCACATGAGAAGAAAAGTGAGTGGTTGCAAGCAATGCAAGAAGAGATGAAATCCTTGCATGAAAACCATACCTTTGAGTTAGTGAAGCTTCCTAAAGGTAAGAGAGCACTCAAGAACAAATGGGTGTTCAGAGTTGAAAATTGATGAACATTGCTCACAACCAAGGTACAAGGCAAGATTGGTTGTGAAAGGTTTCGGTCGAGAAGAAGGGTATTGATTTTGAAGAAATCTTTTCACCAAGTGGTCAAGATGTCTTCAATCCGAGTTGTGCTTGGCTTAGCTGCTAGTTTGAACCTTGAAGTTGAGCAACTTGATGTGAAAACTGCCTTTCTCCATGGTGATTTAGATGAAGAAATCTACATGGAGCAACCTGAAGGGTTTGAAGCAAAAGGCAAAGAGCAGTTAGTTTGCAAGTTGAAAAAGAGCCTATATGGGTTAAAGCAAGCTCCAAGACAAAGGTACAAGAAGTTTGATTCTTTCATGGTGGATCATGGTTATGACAGGACCACTTCGATCATTGTGTATTTATGAAAAGGTTTCCGAGATGGAAACTTTATTATTCTCTTGTTGTATGTGGATGATATGTTGATTGTTGGCCATGATGCTAAGAAGATTCAGATGTTGAAGGAAGAGTTAAGCAAGTATTTTGCAATGAAAGACTTAGGACCGGCAAAACAGATTCTTGGCATGAAGATCACACGTGACAGGAAGAAGGAGAAACTTTGGCTATCTCGGGAGAGATATGTCCAAAAGGTACTTGAGAGATTCAACATGAGCAACTCCAAACCGGTTTGTTCTCCACTTGCAAGCCACTTTAAACTAAGTTCTAAGCAGTGTCCTTCAAGTGATGAAGAAAGAGATGAGATGAAAAAGGTTCCTTATGCATCCGCAGTTGGTAGCTTGATGTATGCCATGGTTTGCACAAGGCCGGATATAGCTCATGCAGTTGGTGTGGTTAGTCGGTTCCTCTCCAATCCTGGTAAAGAACACTGGTCAGCAGTGAAATGGATACTTAGGTATCTCAAAGGTACTTCTAGTTTCAGCTTATGTTTTGGTAATGATAAACCTGTGTTGGATGGATACACAGATGCAGATATGGCTGGTGATGTTGATTCTAGAAAGTCCACATTAGGATACTTGATGAAGTTTGCAGGGGGAGCAGTCTCATGGCAATCAAGGTTGCAAAAATGTGTTGCATTATCCACCACAGAGGCTGAATATATTGCTCTTACTGAAGGGGGCAAAGAGTTGTTATGGATGAAGAAGTTCCTACATGAACTTGGCCTAGTTCAAGAGAACTTTGTGTTGCACCGTGATAGTCAAAGTGCAATCCATCTCGATAAGCATCCTACTTTTCACTCTCGGTCAAAGCACATTGAAGTTAGATATCAATGGATTCAAGATGCTATGGAGATGAAATCATTTGTTGTTGAGAAGATCCACACCGATGACAACGTGTCAGATATGATGACCAAACCTCTACCGAGAGAGAAGTTTGAGTTTTGCAGAAGGAAAGCAGGCTTGTCAGAGCCTCCTAAATTGAAGCTTACATGTTGATCGCCAGTATGGCGAATTCCTCACATGGTGCGTGAGGGGAGATTTGTTGTGTGGTCCCGCATCATGTGATGGGGGACCACCACATTAATTAAGGAGACAGCTGGCTGTCTCTTTGGTTTAAATTAAATGAAACGGTTACTGTAGATGGCAGTAGCAAATTTTAACGAGAGAGCGAGAGAAAAACCGAGAGAAAGAAAGAAGAAGAGGCAGCAGAGCAGTCTGTCTTCTTTCTTCGATTTCCAGTTTGTTCACCGTTGGATCGGGCTGAGATTTGGACAGCAGCTTCCAGACACGTTACTCTTAATTCTGAACGGTTGGATCGGAGATTGGTGGTGTGGAAGCTGGTCGTTTTGACAGAAAACAGGGCTGTCAGTGTTGTGAGCTTTTCTCTAACATTACTATCTTTAATCTTGTTGTAATCCGAGAATAAGTTGTTCTTGATGATATATATGTTGTAGCCCTTAGTTGAATCTGAGGAAGAACTATTGTGAACCCATTATTTGTGATAGTGGAAGTTTTTAGGTGGACTCCGGTCCCGTGGTTTTTCCCGCATCGGGTTTTCCACGTAAAAAATCTTGGTGTTGATTTGTGTGATTATTTGCATTATATTTGATCATTGTTTGATTCTGTTTTTTACTGCACAAAGAGGGAAAAAGGATTGGGACTTGTGAATTGTGAATTGTATTCCGCTGAATTGATCCGGTTAGTTGTCCCTAGTTTTCCCAACAATATGAGGGACATGAAATTAATTAATTTCTGCTCCAATTTAGGTTAAGAAAGGTCAAGGGAATTATTTTTTATTGAATGCATGCATGTTTAACTTCTTCTTTTTGTTTTTTTTATAACAATGCTTACGTTTTACATGGACCTAGCTAGCTACTAGCTAGTAAACCAAAAACACATGAACAATTCCTAACTTGATGAGCATATATTTGGATTTATACCAGTTGTTCCTATCTCGATGAAGATAGATTTGGACTTACAGAGATATTTTGATCAAAATCCAAACACTTCATAATATGATCAGTGATTTTTAATTTGGACTACGGAAAGGTTGGAAAATAATTGATACATATGTCATCAATTGCCCATAGCAAATTGAATTCAAAGCCTTTACCGTTTAGACTGCCTATTTGTCTATAAGATTTATTTTATAATTTAGAGATTATGATATTGCGTATGAGATCAAGAAAATAGAAAATCGCAGGATACTCGGGATTTTTGCCAGCATTGAATGACGTTAGTGATCCAAAGTTTGTAAATAAGACAAGTATTAGAGTTATATATTCTTTTATTTCAATTGCCTGTTCAAGATTGCAATGCATGGGGTTGAAGGAAGAAGGAGCTTAGTCACTCTTTTTTCAATATTTTAAGGTTTGGGTAATGACAGGCATATAAATTATAAATTGTATAAAATTATACATTATTTATCGTTAAATACATCAATTTATATGAAAATCTAATAATGACTGTACATATAATAATATTTTTCATCTACTTTGTATCAAGAGGAGGTGATTTTTTTATGTGGTTGTCGGTAATTAATGAAATTGATAAGGAAGCGGGGGAGGAAAAACCACCTTCTTAATTACAACTCAAATCTCTAGATTTTATTAATTAAATCTCAAATATTTTCCATATTTTTAAAGTGTATAATTTAATATAATAAAACCGTATTATTCCTTTGCATCCCAGTGATCCAGACTCGAAAGAAACCACTGTGTTTATTTCCGTATCTTCCTCTCTTTTATGTTTTAAAAACGAGTGATTAATATAAAAGGTATAGTTTAACTTTTATGTTTTAAAAACGAGTGATTAATATAAAAGATATAGTTTAATTGGTTATATTTTAGATTTGTTTTTTAAAAATTACAAGTTTGAATCTCACAAACTTAAAGATGACCTTGAGGTTTACATAGTTATTAACTTTAGGACTCGTGAGATTAATCAAGATATACACAAGCTGACCCAAACATCCTTATTAATAAAAAAAAATTCTGAGTAATTAACAGAGAACTTGAAAACCATCACGACGGGCTCACCTAAATGCTCCATCCATCAATTTTCAATTCAGTGTTTCAGAAAGATTTTAGGACCTCAGATTTTATTATAATTGTGGCTTAAATCTGGGGTTCGTTTTTTAGCTAGCAACTGTTGTATCCTGTCATCTAAGAATATGGTGCTGCCCTGAACCGGAAATGAAAAATTGAATTTCAACTTCAAGGATCAATTATTTTTCGAGTGTCTGAATACAAGTGACATGTTTCCGTATAGACCAATCACATCCATGCAAGTGTTAAGGAACTGAGTTGTCAGAACACATTTCGAAGCAGAGCAAATGTCAGAAACAAATGATTCGACAACCTGCATGTTACCCTCGTAGATGGAGGGTTTTTTTTTAGCACAGTAAAGTAATACAATGAAGAAGATAATTTGGAATTTAGTATAGTTTTGTGATTCGTGAATATCGTTTGCGACTTCATTTGAAATTTATATTTAGAAAAAAAAAATTATTTTCTCTCCTTTCCACACAGCCACTCATTCCTTCCCTCTCACCACCGTCAAAAACACCCACAACAACATTACATCACTCATCTCTCTCTCTAGCTCCAGATGGCCATCTCTGTCTCCAGATTGAAGGCTTATATTTTTTTTGTCTAAACAGTCATCATCATTATCATCTATATTTTATATTTAAAGATATATTAAATATTTTTTTATTAATTTGATGTGATTTATATTTAATGTGTGTTAATTTGATTTTATTGAATGTTAAGGTTTTGAATTAGAAATTACGTTAATTAGATATAATTTAAGGTGATAATTAGGTTATTTTGTTAAATAATCAATGATTTTGGGTTGTTGATTATGAATTAACAAAATTATTTTGGAAGAGTTAGTGTTGATTTAAGTTAAATTATAAATTATACCGAATTACATATAAAATGATAATACTAGTTATGAAATACATGAATTTGATTGATAATTTTGTTATGGTAGTGAAATCTAATGAATGTAGGTGTTCGTCGATTAATTTGATAAATTTAGATTTTAGCCAATTATATTATTGTTATAGTTTTGTTGATAAATTATGCACTTTGATTAACCCCAAGATATTAATAAATGAGAATTGTGTTTTGTTATATTGTTTGACAGAATGTCTGTTAATTTAGAAATATTATGCTTTTATGGTGGTATCATTGTTAATACTAACAATTGTATCACTTATAATGGAGGAATCCATGAATTTCTAATTGTTACATTAGACTTGTCCCTTAATAAATTATCTAGAATGTTATGTGATCGACTTGGTTGAAATATGTTTGAAATAGAAGTTGAAATTATTTGGATGATATTACAAATCGGGGTTAGTCAAGCTCGTTATTTTGGTGTACCAATCATTAGTGACAGGAGTTTGAATTCACTGTTTGGGTTTACCAGGATTAATATGCTAATACTCAACTTGAATAGCAGACCTAGACGAGAAAAATATTTTAGTATAGAATTGATCTGGCTTCCAAGTAACTTTCAGAGAACCACACAAGCATCACGAGCAACCGATCTATATAGGTTAGGTGGTAATGCAAGTAGATAAATATCGGTGCAGGAAATTATTAATATAGAACCCCAGTTAGGTATGATATCTACTTCATATTGCTATGGAAAATATGAATCAAGTGACGATGAAGATGATCGTCATATTAATAGAGTTGGGGTTAAGGAGGAAGATGTAGAAGATGGGGATGGCACGGATGCTGAGTTAATTGAGGTTATTAATAATTACATGACACCTCCTGCTTCTGGATTTGAGGTTGTGAGTGCAGGTGACCAATACAGATGTAATGATTAGGCTAATAGTGGTAAGCATTCGGGCTTATCAATTGATGAATTAGAGGTTGAAAAAAATTTAGAGATAAGTCTGAATGTGTTGATGCAATAAAGTGGTGTATATAAAGAATTCATTACAGTACAAGGTTCATTGTTCAACTAAGATTTATGTTTAGTTGCAATGTTTTCAGGAACCAGTTTGCAGATGGTGTTTGTGTAGGGGATATCATCAAAGATCTAATTCATGAGAAGTTTTAAAATTAAAAAGGCCATATATATATATATATATATATATATATATCATAATCCTCTTGTTTTGTAATGTCATCATCAGATTGACTCGGATCTAATTGATGATGTGATGTTGATAATTACGAAGAGAAAGTTAAGTATGAGTGTTGGAATGATTCAAGATATTATGGGCATGAAGTCTCCTATTGGAAGGCATAGATGGATAAATAGAAAATATTGGAGCGGTTTTTGGTACATATGAAGTGTCATTTCAAAACCTAGCTAGAACGCTACTAGCCATCAGATATTCAAATTCAGGAACAATTGTTATTTGGAATCAATAAATGGTTGATGGCAATAAAGCATCATTTGGAAAAGTATTTTATGCATATGGTGTTTCAATTGATGGCTACTAATTAATTGATTTTTAATGTATGTATATAAATTAATTACTTAGTATGAGAGGCTTGAAAGGCAATAACAATGTATTGTGGCCAACACTATGCTAAATTTATGTTATGGAGGACTGAGCCGAAGTCAACAACAATTTTAAGGGTGACATTTAGGCCCCGTTTGTTTGCTAGAAAGTAGTTTCCTTTTGGAAAGTGAATTATATTCCGATGTTTGGTAGTGTAATGGAAAATAAGTTGTAAACACTTTCCAGTGTTTGGTTATGTCATAAAAAATAAGCTAGAAAATAACTTATTAATGTTTTATTTTTTCAAGTTTATTAAAATAATGAGAAACAAATCTTACAAATTAAAAAGTTGAATGAGAATGAAATTGAAAAAAAAATATAATTTCATAAATTATCTCAAATAAAATAAATAATAATCAAAATAATAGAGATCAAATCTAAAAAATAAAAAATTAAAAGATGAAGAAATTAAAATAATAATAATTAACATTTCATAAATTATTTCAAATAAAATAAGTAACAATCAAAAGAATGAGGACCAAATTTGATAGATAAAAAAATTCAATTAAAAAATGATAAGGGAAAAGCAAATAACAATTATAAAAATGAAGACCAAAGTTAATATAAAAATTAAATTCTATAGGATAAAATTGAAAAATAAATATTTAAAACAAAATATATATAGCAATCAAAAGTTTGAGAACCAAATTTGATATAATCAACAAATAATATGATATTTCTAAATTTTTCATAATTTCCGGAAAGTGTTTTTCGTCCAAAATAAAAGGAAAATATTTTCCTAGAAACCAAGCCAAATTTTTCTTTGACTGGAAAGTGTTTTCTATTGCCTAAAAAGTATTTTCTATTAACCAACTTTTCTAATAACAAATAAATATAGAAAAGTTTAGAAGGTGATTTCTCAAAACCACAAAACCACTTGAAATCAAGAAACAATTAAATACAGCCTTAGTGAACCTCGAAAGAAAAGTCAGGAAGGTTCTTGGCCATATCAACGGCATTCCAGTAAGTTACTTTTTCAGCAGCTTCAGTCGCATTTCAATCAGCAACAACCACTTCATGTGTACATTTTATTGTCAAAACAACACGCGCTTGAGTTGAGAGAGGTGAGAGGGGGTGATGAAATGAGGATGAATTATCTCTGTGAGAAGCTAGAGTGAAATTGATTGGGAGAAAAGGTTTGTGGCCTACAGCTGATCTCATTGCATCTATTAAAGCTGAGAGAGGTGGTTACAGCTTCTGTGGGTCTAAAATCAGGGATGTCCAAACTACGAAAGGTCACTTTGAAGCGAAAATTGGTCAAGAGAGCTAAAATCATGCGCAGCAGCAATAAGTATGTGCCTTCGCCGAATTTGAACATGGTAAATGTTAAGGTGTCAGAAGAAATTAATTCGGGCAACAAATCAGTCACCTCCTGAAATGAATAGTACAGGACAAATTCAAGTGGACATGTTGAAGAATGAACAGACAGCACCCTCCTGATGAATGGTGATAATGAATTTTTTCCTCCTGAACTAGTAAACAAGGGCCGGTTGGAGAACCCTGTCCGTGCTATTATTGACTGTTGAAGATACATTTGCCATGCACAAAAGCTCCAGGAATGATGCATGGTGTCTACAATGAGAAATGAAAATTGATGTATCTAATGAAACTACATGTCTTAATTGACTCTTTATTCTTCATCACCTCAGTCCTTCCTCGGGCAGCATAATGGAGAGGCAATGCCCCTGAACCATCAACCAGAAAGCTTGCCCCCAAGTTGACTGTGGTGTGGAGAATGGGTCCTCACAGAGGAGGATTTATGAAACAGCACAACTGTATCATGCCATGATGGAAAGAAGATGTTATGATGTTAGCGCTGGTCAAGGTGGAATTTGATTTCGAACTCCTATATTATGGAAGTACAAGGTATGAACGATTATGGATGTCAAAGAACCATCTCAACCCAATAGTTTAAATTGTTAGGTAAGGTTTCAAGATATGATTTATATTATTCTCTAACACACTTCCTCAAGTAAAAGTCATTTGGACTTAAAACTTGCACAGACTTACATTACCTCATGCTTGATTTTTATCAAATAAATGGAGGTGATGAAATTCGAACTCGTGATCACTTGATCATCAAGACTCTGATACCATATCAAAGAACCAATTTCAACTCAATAACAATATAATTTATATTATTATTTAATAGTTTCAACCCCAGGTCTAGAGACACAAACTATGGATGTTAGTTGAAATATCAGCTGATTAGCAATAACATCTATTAAAAAATCATCCCATAAAATGAAACCATGCACCTTCTTCTCTCTTTTTGTAAAAAATTGCATTCGATTCTGCTTAGAATCAGAATGTTATTTCCTCATGATTAACAACTAGAGATTTCAGTACTACATGTGACATTTTCAAGCCAATACAAGCTTGTCCAGCTTAAAACCTATAGTTCTGGAAAAAAAAAATGGGGGCGCATTCCATATATATTTTCTATCTTGATTTTGCTAATAAGAATGCCTAAGTTTTGATTTTAGATTCAGACCAGAGGAATCAAATGTGATTCATCAAAATTGATCAAGATGTGCTTTGAGTATAAATATGACATGATAAAAATCATTGTTGATAGCTTGGAATGTGAAAAAAGGCTGGGAGCTCTCCAATTAGTTAATCAAATTCAGAACTCAAACCACACAAATTTAAATTTGTAGTTCTTTTTTTTTTCATTCAGATATTAAATTTGCAGTTTGAAGTGGTAATTTTTTATTATTTTTTTTTATTGATTGGTTTGGACAATCACAAGCTAGACTTTAAGAGTTGTTTGTCTAATTTGAATCCTCGATCTCCTTCCTCGCTATAAGAAAAGCAAAGGTTGACTATCCACAGCATGAGGTCCTTTTTTTAATTTTCAATTGCGTGTTCGATGAAAAAATTGCAAATAATGTTTGACTTTTGTTTGTATTGTAAGTATTCGATTTTTATCTTCACGTAAAATCTATTTATATCAGTGTAGCAATTTTTCACAAGCATTTTCAATAGCATGTATTTCCAAATATCTTTTTCTGCAACAACTCGATGTATCTTAACAACATGAAAGAGTAGTAAAAATTGATAAGACGAACAACAGGAAGTCATGCAAGTACAGTATGCTGGTCTTATTTTATATCATCTTTTCTTCTTCTTTTTTCCTTTATGTATCTGTTTATTATTGTGTTGACAGGAATGTTATCCATCTTTATTTCTGAACGCTCCTCCTGCATCGGCATGCATTGAACAGGTTAAGAAAAAAAGGTTTCAGATTGCTGAAAATATCAACGATATTAAAAGTTCTAGATTCTAAGACGCTGTTATTCTGAAATGCAAGAAAAAGCATCGCAAGACACCAACAACACTTGCCTTCATTTCGCAGCATCTCTAATCACTTTCAATAATGCTGCTGCTGTCATGCTTCTTCTACTTCTTCTTGTCCCCGCTCTTTTCTTTCTTCTTGTCATTTTCCTTCTTTCCCTTCTTCTCCTTCTTCTCCTTCTCCTTCTTTCCTTTCTTGTCCTTCATTTTCTTCTCGTTCTTCTCATGGTTCTTTTTCTGGTCGACCTGAGCTTGGCTGCCGGGGCCATTGGTTTGGCAATTGCATTGAGTTACAGAATCGACCTTCTCATGGGAAAGGCTTTGCTCTGTTTGGACATGGGCCATTCGTTCTTGTTCTTGGTCGCATGCCTTCTCATCTGGTTTGATGCATTGCATTGAGGCCATGGTGATCGAGGCTAAATGGGATTCTAATGAGTATTTTCCCTCTTCTTGGTTGTTGCATGTTACTTCAAGCCATCGCAGGAACGTATAAATAGGCGCGGGGCAAGTGGGATTCCTTGTGATTATTTGTCACCCTTTGAATCTGCTTTTTTACATGATGGACCGATAGCATCCCCATTATCAGAGAGACAGAGAGAGAGAGTATGGTTAATTTGTGCTTGAGAAGGGAATAGATGCTCCCATAAATGTTGATGGGAACCAAATTCTGTGCCGTCTGAACTACCTTACGAGTCCTTCAGAGAATCCGAACATACACAGAAGGACATAAAGATAGTTTAAAGTAGATGTAGTTGTTTGGCTTTGTCTTGTATGGTTAGTAGTCTGATTTCACTTCTAACCTGGCACATTCTCCGTAACAGGAGGTGTTGAACTACTTGAGAAATGCAAAGAAAAGAAGGGAATATGTCGTGTGTGGACACCTAAGTATAGCATTATCTAAGCTTGCAGTTAATGAAATTGGGAACAGAAAGTGACTTGTGAGTCCACCTACATGGCTAAAGCAACTCGTTATAGTTTCTGGGCCTTCCATTAATTTATTCTGTAGCAGGATGACAGCTGAAAAAGAGAGACAGAAAAGCTTATTAAGATTTTAGTGGTGTTTATTTTTAAAATGATTTATAGGTGTTTTGAGTTAAGAAATTAGTTTATTAAGATTTTAGTGGTATTTATTGTGTGGTTTTTGGTGAAAATAAATTAAAAAATAATATTTTTTGTTTTAGAATACTCCAACCTGGTTTTCAAGCAAATGATCGTCTTCCATAATAGATGATGTATTATTAGTTTTATTTTTTAAAAAAAAAAAGACAATACAAAAAACATAGAATGATAGGTGTGTGGGTTTGGTTTTAGAGGCCCACACTTGTCAGACCTTCTTACTATTAGGTAAAGAGCACGAGCCCATCTATTTATCATAAACAACTAGCATCTTTCCATGTTTTTTTTTATTATTATTATGGTTGAAATGCAGTAAAAGAAAGGCTTAACATGATATTGAAAACATTATTAAATTTTGTCATGTTCTTAAATAATATTATAGATTTTAATTGTTTTTCTCATTTATTATGTATCTAATATGCAAAAATAAAAATAAGAAAATTCTCTTGAATATTCAATGAAAATAATTTAAAAAAAAATGAATGGATTTGTTTTCCTCCGATCACAGACAAAATAATTGAGTTATTATTTTAATATATTAAAAAAGACATTACTTTTGAAATCATGATTTTGAGATCATGATAGGTTTTTATTTAAAAACAAAACAAAGCTTGTAATAAAAAAATATGCTTTTGTTAAAAAAATAAATAGATGCATTAATAAAAAAAATGGAGTTTAGATGGAAGAAAAATATTTCTCCTTGATAATTTTATTTGTTGTTTTACTACAAATATATATTTTTTTAACCATTTAATTAAATAAAAATATTTCAAAAGACAAGGTTATTAAACTCAATTGAAGTCGTGACTTGGGTCATAAGTTAGGTAAGTTAATATGATTTGATCCGAATCAATTCAGAACATCATTGTTCTAATATTTAAAAAAACAAAAAATCAATATCATTTTGTTTGTTTTTTTCTTAAATCAAACTAGGTTTTGGCTGAGTTGATCAAGTCATGAGTGCATCTATCAAGTCAGTTAGGTTACATCAAATCAACTCCTACCTAATTTACCTTGAAACCTAACCTGGTCTAGAGATAAGTTCAACATGTCTCTGTATTAACCTAATGAGTATGGTTGGGTTTAATAATATTTTCAAAAAAAAAATTCTTGTAATAGCGCATAGGAAACTGAGTAGCTAAACTCTAAATAAAAAGTTTGATACAGTGAAGAGGATGAGAAAGCTGGAAACAAAAAGTAAAACATTTACCCTATCGATGTGAGTATACAATTTAGAAGAAGAAGAAGAACTTGCCCTTGAAATTTGATTTGTATGGTAGGTAGGTTTGGTTTTTAGATATATCATCTAGAAGTAAATCTAGATAGGATAATGACTTTTTGAAGTATTTATATTTTTTTATTCTTTTTCTATTTAATTACTTGTACTATTTTCTTCTATTTAAGTAATTATACTCGTTAAATTTATCTATCAACTACCTCTATTATTATTATTATTTTGTCGGGAGTTAACTATCCATTAAGGGTCCCAAATTGATAGTATTTTAATTTATTTATTTTTGTTTTAACGATGTACTTTGTATTTTATGAATTTTTTATTTGAGTGTCTATAATATTTTTTTTATTTGACTATCTATACTTATAAAATTTTATCAATCAAGTCCTTTAATAAGTTGTTGTTATAAATAAATGTTAAGGGATGTAATTTAATTAGTCAATTTTAAATTTATTCTTTATAAATCATCAATTTAAATCCCTTAAACCTCAATATCTGAAAACTTGAAAAAAAAAATAAAGTTGTCGTTATAAATAAGTTAACATGTCAACTATCTCGAATACAAGTGTGCTCCTTTATGTCCAAAATAACCATGATTTTATCATTTTTAAATATTTTGGTTTACCAAAAACACAAGCCTTGGTGGCTGTAAGAGGAGATTGGGGATTGTTTGTGGTGCTGGTTTGATGCTTCCAGTTGATCCATGGGCACCCAACATTGATTCACAGAGCCTTGCCTCACAGCTTTTTGCTTTCTCTTTATTTCCTTACATTGGTATCTTGTACTTCATTACCAAATCCAAGTCTGCTCCTAAGCTCACTCTCTTTGGTTTCTACTTCTTGCTTGCCTTTGTTGGGGCTACAAGTTTTCTCCATATTTTTGTGTATGTGTGTGCAAATTTTGATTCTGTTTTGTTTTTTTTTTGTGCTTGAAGTTTCTGAAATTTCTGGGTGGTGAATTTTGAAGTTTAGGACTTTTAATTATTTGGTGGATTAAATGTAGAAATTAGTAAAAGTGGAACTGACTCTAGAAGTTCTTGTGAATGAACAGATTAAGGGAAACAGCCAAACTGGTTCCTTTAAAAAGAAGAAATTCTTATGCAATTGGCATTGTACTGGTGCCATTAATGAGATATGATGTTGTCTAGTAGGATCAAAACTTGAGAATTAACTTGATATATGTTGACGTATAATTTTGATGGAGTTTTAACACACATCCTTCTGCCTGAAATTTGTCCTGGTTAACTTAATATTTCTTGCTCTATATTTGTTTGGGATGTTTATTGTTGTCAACAGCTTTTGTAAGCTATATGTCTTTCTTCGTAATTGTACCTTGGTGGCTTCACTTCTGTTGAGCAGTCCCGGCTAGAATTTATGGTAACTTCTCCCATTAAATAGGATTTTACTTGAACATTCATCAGCTTTATTCTTCATGCCTATGTCTTAACTTTCTATTGGGACTTGATGGTTGCATGGTTGAGGCAGCAAAGGTGCATTATGGTACTTCCTTACCTAATGTGGATGGATTGGTTGCACGGTGGGGCTGAGGCACTTCTCACTCTAACCAACTTATTCATTGTCTTGGGGCTAAGACAAGCTCTTAGGAATGCAAGTGGTCCCATGAAAAAGATCATCAGATCCTGTTTCAGCAATCGAAGAGGAGAAGAAGTCTTCCATCTAGGTACATTACATAAGTTCGGTTAGTTTTTTCGAGCACAATATCTCCTTCTTTACTTGGAAAACAGGGCTCAGTGCTCTTTCTCTTTTTCCACTTTTTGCAGAGAATACTCTATACTTTCTGCAGTCCATGTCACTTCTGCTCCGCCAAGTGCACCTATGCATTAAGCCTTCAATTCCAACTGAGTGCTCGAGATATTCAAAACGCTTATAAGGAATCACGAATATCCAACTTAGCATTTAGTAAATCGTATATATTTCTAAGGGTACAATCTTGATATGTGGTTATTGTCTTTAGAATCTTCATCAGTATGTGTGATATCCTAAGAATGACAGAATGTCTTTGCCAGCTATCATGTAAAAGATCATGTTCAACAAGAGTGATGTATCCATTGTACTGTACTGTCTCTCCATGATATTTAAATTTATTCTCATTTTACGAGAATTCTAAAGTTTTTACCTTTCCTTTTGCTTTAAATTTCTCTTTTTATGTCCTAGAAATTAACATGCCGTTGCCTCTCATCTGCTGCTGAATTGTCTACCGAGGTTGGAAGCTTGTGTAAGTTAATGGAAGTTGATATTTAGAAGCAATACAATTACAGATGTTATTTATAGGAAACTTCAAAATTTTGCAATGCTGTCATAGCTAATCCTATTTTACATGCATCCTCGCCTCATTTATAATACAAGCTAGGTTCCACAGGCACAACCAGCCAGTGTGTTGAATTGCACACAAATGCAGCACCTTTTCCTTTCTTATTTCCAGTGTCTAGATGAAATTATGAGAAAAATCCTGGTGAGTCAAATGGAAAGTCGGGATCCAATTCCACTTGATCAAGTGAGAAATCCAAGTCCACAATTGGAGAATTGGTGGCTGATGTGTTGGCTGAAATTATATCGGTGAAATCCGATTCCAAATGTTGCAAATTTTGAACTCCTCCAAAATTGTTCATCTGGAATGGTGAAAGTGAGTAGTGAGTTGGTTCAGGTGTGGCTGGAGATATAAATGGAGAAAAACTGCCCTCACTCTTTGTGCATCCATTTGTAGAAGGAAAAGAGAAGGGAGATACCATCTCTTTATTGTCCAAGTCCTCTGTATTAACCCTTAAGCTGTTGTGGAAGTTAAAGAGGGCTTGCTGTGATTGCTGTTGTTGACAGTTGTTATTGGTATTCTTTCGTTTCTTTTCTTGTTTTTCCGGTGATGGGACTGATTGGTTTCCATGAGCACAAGAGTGCGTTCCTCGGTATGTGATCTCAAATACGGTGGGATCTTCATCTGATCTCTGCACTTGCTTTGTAGCCCAGCAATTCTGAGTATTTCTGTAGGAGCACCTGTAATAGCTTCTGCACATGTAACAATCTCTTATTAGATTCTATTGAGAAATATGATTTTCAGTGTTTGATTGGCGACACCTTTTCAATGTTATCTGACCCTAATGAGAATTTCGCACTAATGAGAATATGACAACTTTCCAAAATGTGCTATTCCTTTATTTATTTATTTTTAGTTGTGTTAGTTTAAATATTATTTTTACCTTGTGAATTAAAAAAAAAAAGTGACATTTGTGACGTAATTCAAGAGAAAAGAGAAAGGAATTGTCACCTAGGATATTTTGCTCCTAGAATATCTTTCTGCCCATATTTTCTCCAGCTAAAGCCATCATCATGATGCCCCTCTAGTCCATTATCAGTTCTGACTCTAACCTGATCTGTCCATCTGGGAGTGGTCTTTCTGCAATCGAAATCAGAAAACATTTTACAAGAAGCATTAGTGCTACTGAAGTGGACATAATCGCCTAGCAGCATGCAAGAGTTACAGCGGTAGACCACACATTCACCTCTTCTTTGAGGCCTCGTTATAGCCCTGATTATCCTTAACACTCCCATCAAAATCATCACTTCGAGAGCTTCCGTTAATGGATCTGGGGGACTCTGTAACACCAGCAGAGACTCCAGCATTTTGTGGTTGTCCCATTGATCCACCCCCGTTGAGAATCAAGAGAGCCTTCTCATAAGAAGATAGTATCCTCCGTACTAACACGTCCCTAGTTTCAACTGATGACGTTGCATTCAAATGAGCCCTCAACTGTTTTGCTAGTTCCATCCCTTGGATTAGCTCAGTAATCAATGTCTTTTGCTCCCAGCTCCAACCATTCTCCATTTTTTGTACTCCTCCCTTAAAAGTTACAACAGGCAACACAATTATTATGCTTCTTGCTACCTTTAAGATGCTAGAACTTCGTGTCCAGCAACATTAGCACAATTTCTACACTTGGCTACTTAGAAGCAAGAAATCTCCACTTAGCTGGAAAAGTAAGAGCCAAGAAGTTTGGAATGAGCAAAATAGTAAAGATCGAGTTATAAGCTAATAACATAGGAATAGCCAGAGCTAGAATTTTTTTTTTATTATTGGGTAAGCTGGTGGTATATGGAATGTTAGAAGAGATCGACAGAGGATATATTTATATGAGTGAAGCTTTAGCTGAGGAAGCAAAGAGAGTGATGCTTTGTATTTAAAGAGAAAAGTGAAGGTTCGGAATTTAAAGGAGGATGACAAAACCTGAAGGAAGAGAGCTGGTAAATATATTGGAAGGTAGAAAGCTAGAAGTTTGACTAAGAAAACGAGTT
Source organism: Populus x sibirica (assembly GCA_019202695.1). Taxonomy (NCBI): domain Eukaryota; kingdom Viridiplantae; phylum Streptophyta; class Magnoliopsida; order Malpighiales; family Salicaceae; genus Populus; species Populus x sibirica. The sequence continues at coordinate 255,885 of JAGMVL010000941.1, read as the reverse complement.
TTTCAGCTTAGACTGGTCTTTGGTCATATGAGAAAATAGATGAGAGAGAGAGAGAGAGAGAGAGAGCTGACCGATTCTACTCTTCAAAGTTCAAACACTCCAAAGAAAAGGGGCTCTCTACTTTCACTGTACGAGAAGTATGAATGATTGAAACGTAGAATCAAGTTAGAAACTAGAAAGTCAAAGTTCAAGCTTGAGGGAAGTGTGGACCAAGAATTTTCAACATTCCGCATTACTGGTTTAACATCAGCACGGAGGTTCAAAGTGCTGGAGCCTCACGTGATGTATATATTATCTTCAAAATTAACATTCAAGTTAGTGTTTAGGTGTTGGTTCATATAGCGAATGAGTTTCCTCTCCATGTCAGCATCAAGGATTCTAATATATAAGAGGTTATGAGAAAAACATGGTTGGTACACTATTTCAAAAATTGATGGCACAAGTAAAAACCAGTTTTTTTTATAAAAAAAAGACTTAATCTTGATATATAAAATTAGAATATTAACTATAAAACGGCAAACCCGTCCTCACAAATCAATTAGTATTTTGCTTTTTTTATTTTTTATCAATGATTTTTTTATTTCATCCTTTAATATTAAATATATTTTTTATTAAGTTATTATATTTTCATAACATGGATGAGCAATTTGGTAAGTTGATTCAGTTTGACAAGTTAATTTAGTTGACTCAATTATTATTTTTAATTTTTTTTTTTTAATTTTATCATTTAATATTGGCTTGATTGGAAATTAAATTTTATGATTTGTTTTGTTTACTTTCTATTATATTATTTTAACATTATGACTTAGAAATAGTGTTTAACGAGTTGACTCGAGTTGTTTTTTGTGTCATTTTTTTAATTTATTTTTTCTTCAATTTCATCATCCAATGCTAGGTCGGTTAGAAATCGAGCTTCATAAAAAAAAATTTATTTGCTTTCTATAAGGATATTTTGGTATAATGATTAAGGTTGCGGGTTTTGACATTTTAACACCTATTAAATCGGGTTGTTTTTTTGTTTTTTTCTAAGATGTTATCTCGGTCTCATAATCTGGATCGCGGTTTCTTTAACATTGGATTTGTTTTTATTAGGTTGTCCCTGTCTCATAACTTGGGTCGTGGGATTGGCAAGTTAACTTAAGTGACTCAGTTATTTTTTTATTGACTTTTTTTTTCAATTTCATCATTTAATATTGTGTTTGATTGGGAATTAGGCTTCATGATTTTTTTCGCTTTACTTTTTATTAGGTTATCCCAGCCTCATGACCCAGTAATAGTACTTAACAGGTTAACCTAAGTTGACTTTGTTTATTTTTGTATTATCTTTTTAATTAAAATTTTTATAAATTTCATCGTTCAACATTGGGTCCGACAAGAGCAATTGAAAATTAAACTTTATAATTTGTTTTGACTCATGATCAAATTCGTGAATTTGACATGTTAACCTGGGTTAAATCAAGTCATTTTTTCTAATTATGAGGTTATCTCGGTCTTACAATCCAGGTCATAAGTTTGGCAGATTGAATCGAGTTTTTTTTTATATTATTTTTTTAATTGATTTCTTTTTTAATCATATTATTCGATATTTGGCTAATTGGAGATTGAAATTTGTAATTTATTTTTATTTTTTTCCATGGGGTTATCTCGATCTTATGACCCGGGTCGCGAGTTTAACAAGCTAACTCGAGTCACTTATTTAGATCCTTTTTTAATTGATTTTTTTCTAATTTCATCCTTCAATATTAGATTGATTGAGAATTAAGTTTTATAATTTATTTTGATTTGCTTTCTATGGGGTTATCACAGTCTCAAAACCAGGGTCACAGATTTGACATGTTAACCCGAGTTGACTCAAGTCAATCAAATATATTGTTATCTTAATATTAAAAAAGATAATATCATATTGAAATGTTTTTAGTCAAACTATATTTTATAGGTTGTATAAGTTGTTTTTGGACTCGCAAAGTCAACCAGGTTACATCAGGTCAACCCTGAGCGGACAACGTGTCGTCCATCCATTTTGAAAGAAAAAAAACTTAATGGTCGAAGCACATGTGTGTGTGTATACAATTTCTTTTAAATTGTTAGATTAATTAAGAATGATATTAGATCTTATTTTATTAAATTCCATTTAAATTTTACTTTGTTCTTGAACAATTGTTCTTTTTTTACAACTCATCATAATTAAACTTTTTAATTTTATTTGGGTGATTTGTTATGGTCACTGATTTCTTTATTATATCATATAAATAAAAAATAATAATTTTAGAAAAAATAAATTTATTAAACCTAGTCAAATCCTTTACTCGAGCCACATGTGTGGCTAATTGGCTTGAATTGAATTGAATTGATATATTGTCACCTTAATATTAAAAAAAAAGCAAAAAAAAAAGCATGATGTCTTAAACTCTTATGTCAAACCATGTTTTTATCAATATTATAAATTGTTTTTAGACTCATTAAGTCAATCAGATCATATTACGTCAATCCCAACATAGTTTAATTTGAAACTTGAGTTAGGTAAGGATTCAGGTGCAAAAGGTTTCAAGGATGCTCAACCGAGTTATGTTTAATGACATTTTCAAATGGCTTCTCTCGACAACTGTGAGTGTTGTATTATTATCATATTTTTTGATACACTCCCATCAAAATTATCATATTTTCTTATAATTGAAATTTGTTTATGTAATGATGAGAAAATGTTGTTTAGGGAACAAATATTCTAGTGAAAAAATTTGAAAAACAAATGTTAACGACATAAAGGGATTTTAGTTGGAGAGGTATCTTTTTTATCTTTATTTCAAATAGTCATGATTTTTTTAAAACTTGTTTTTGAATGATGAGAGAATGTTGTCTAAGGAACAAATTTTCTGGTGAAAACTTTTTATAGAAAAACCATGTTAATGACACAAAAAAATTTTAGTTAGAGATGTATTTTTTTATCCTCATTTTAAATCGTCATTTTTTTAAAATAAATGACATGGAAAAAATTGATTTATTTTTTAAAATTAAAGATATTAATAAGGGAACGAATACTTTTGCTAGAAAATCATTTTGTTTCAAATGAATTTAAATTATTTCTCTTCTTGTAAAAAAAATATTAGTGTCGTATAATCAAGTTAATAAAATTAAAAGGCTTCTCATAACGCATGATCAAATATCTTTGTATTAGATGAAAGGAGTTTCATTTAAATGTTTTTACTCTTCATCATGTTAAAAAAAAGTAAAGAAAAGTTGTGAGATAATTCTTTCTTTCATATTTATTGTGTTTTTTAGAAAAATCTTAAGGTGTTTCAAGTTGATTTCTTAGTTTATTGACATCATAAGAATGTTTACAAGGTGAAAATTAGTTAAAAACTTTATTCCATGTCAAAACAATACCAATCTGATTTTTCCAACCACCTATCTAGTGATAAAAAATTAGGCATGCAAATGACACATCTACTTCCTATATTTTTTTTTAAAAAAGAATTACAACCAGATGACATGTTTTTTTCCTCTATTACAAAAAGAACAAGAAGGTAGTAGTGTGGGCCTACCATGGGACTAGCGATGCATGCCCGCGCACATGGCCTTTTATTTTAATAGGTCAAGCACACTAGGCCACTAGTCCCAGGCACCCATCCCCCTTTTTAACTTTAATTTATTTTTATTTAAATATAAATTGATGAAAATATATTAATTCAATATATGTGTGGCATGCCCAATCTAGCGGGTATTCGGTTGTAATTGGGATTACTTAAAATTAATAAATTAAATAATTTTTTGTGATTTTTTAATAATATATCATTTAATTTTTACTTGGCTTAAGAATAAGGATGTAAATTGTTTTTTATGATATCAGTAGATATTCTTTTTGTGCAACCATAATAATACTTTTTTTATTTAATTTCTTTCTTATATGTTTCTATTTGTATTATTTTTTATTGAATAAAAAAATTAGTTTCAAGAAACAAAGTTATTGAAGACAACCGGATCCATGACCTGTGTTTTAAAACCGAATCTTAATTTATATTTATCTCTCATCTGTTAAATTTAATCTCTGGTTAAATTTTTTTTAGTTCTTATTTAGTTTTTGAATAAAATTATAATATTCTTTTGCTAACATAACTAGGAATTATTTTTATGAAACCATGTGAAGTCTTTTTTTTTCGGATTTTTTTCAATCGCTTTCATGTGTGTACCTGTTTTTATTATCGTTAATTAAATATAAAATTGATTCCAAGAAAAAAAAGTATTAAATGTGGCCGGGTCTATGATTCATGTTATGAGATCACATATCTTAATTTACATATATTTTTTAAATTTTAAATTCAATATTTGGTTATCATTAATAATTTTTTTGGTATTTTTTAGAACAAATGATTATTGATTTATTTAATTATATATATATCATTTTTTATTTATAATTAAAAATATTTATGAAAGTAACAAAAAAAAAAGGCATTAGAAACGCGTACATATTCATGTTTCTATGTTAATTTCTATAAAGTACTTCAATTTCAATTTTGAGGGAACAATTGAAAAAACTAAAAATTTATGAAACTAAAATGCAAAGTTTTTAAATTTTAGGAATGGAATGCTCCTCATCCTTGAGTGTAGTTCAGCCTCTGATCTCATCACTCATAAAAAACTATTAAAGAGAGATAGTAGGGTAGGCTACGCAACATTTCTTATAAATATGTATTAATTATAATATAATTAAATAAAAATTAATTTTAAAAACTATCCCACAACATCAACATTGGAAGAAAAAAAAATAGTTGCAACTGTAGTGTGATTGTAATGTTTTCACTTTACAACAGTGTGTGTCTATATATATATATATATTGTGGACCGTTTTAAGTTAATATATATATATATATATATTGTGGACCATTTTAAGTTAATGGGCCACTTAAACCTGGATTAGACTATTTTTTAAAGAAAAACAAACGAGGTCGTCTGTCCATCAGCAGCCTCCCCTCCCTGAATTTATTTATTTAATCTTCTCTCACTTCATTCCAAAGCTTCTTGAACGAGAATATGTATCCAGTGCGTTTGGCACTCTGTTTTAGAAGTATTTTAAAAAAACAATTAATTTTTTTTATTTTAAATTAATATTTTTTAATATTTTTATATTATTTTAATATACTAATATAAAAAATAATTTTTAAAATATATAAAAAAATATTATTTTAATATATTTTAAAATAAAAAATATTTTAAAAAACAATTACTACAAAACTTCGTAACACATTCATAATAATTTGCAACATGACCTCTCGGGAGCTTCTTGTTTTTTTTTTGTGAAAATCTCTTCGTAGCTTTATTACCATCTATTATGGTACTTTCTTTTAAATCATTTTTTAACTGTATTTTACTTAAATAATAATAAAATTACAATATCTTATTAGATTATAAAACAAGCTCTAACGTCAAATTGGGGAGCTCGATTTCAAAGAATTTCTTGTCCCATAAGAAAGTTTCTAACAGATGGAATGAAATGAGTTTGTAATTTTATTTTCACTTTACCTAATTAAGCCGCGATTAATTCTCTGCCTTCATGTAAATTTAGAAAAATTTACATTAACTTTCTAATTTGTTGTCTGCTAAAAAATAATTTTATTAAAAAAAAATAACTTTAATAGAAAATAAATTTTTTAAAAATAGATTATTTTTTGATATTTAACAGCATGAAAAATAATTTAAAAAACAGTTTTTACAAATAATTTGATAAATAGTTTTTACTTCCTAGAGTTTGGCAATGAAAAATAAACTTAAAAATAACTTATAAATATTTTAATTTTTTTTCCAGTTTATCTAATATATATATATATATATATATATATTAAATGTAATTATTTGACAATATATCATATATTTATATATAGCTTATTTTATAAAATATAAATATTTTAAATATAATAATATAAACATATAACCTTGTTAAGTATTTTTTAAGTAAATTTTATTTTTAAAACCTCAAAATAATTTTGTAAAATTAATGAAAAAATTAAGTTAATTAATGGTATTACATAAAAGTTAGATATTTGAGTTTTTATGATCCGAAGATTTTGTATCGAGGATAAATATATTCAAAGATATTTTGTGTGGGATGTTATTTGTGTAAAGACAAGAAAAGTGTTTTTCGGAATTAAAAGACACTTTCTCTATGTGAAAGGGTTATTTTTGCTTTTGTCGGAATCATTTTCCTGGAAAGTAATTTTCTAGAGCTAACCAAATATAAAAAAGCTTAGAAACTACTTTTCAAAAACAAACAAGTTAATAATCCGATTACTATGCTTTGCCTTTTTCTCTGAGTCATTGGAGGATTAATTCTAATTACAAGGCAGTATTAATCAAATTTCATATTTAATGACATATATATATATCCTAGTTAAAATTAAGGCTAAAAATCACTTAAAGGCTTTTCTGTACTGGACAGTGGCCTAACTATAGACCCTGTCCATGCCTCTCTCGCTTTTGGGCCGTCGATTAAAAATTAAATGCTGGTCTATAAGAAGGCCCAAGAGCACTTGATTCTTCCAAGAAAATTAGAGTTCGGTGGTCCTCTAAGTTAATTTCTGATGTAAGAAAAGAATCTGTTGGCTTCTTCTTCGCAAAATTAAAAGATAAATGAATACCAACTATTTTACTCACTCTGGTTGTTCTTTTTACTCAATATATCTTCATTTTTTTCTTATCTTAGATGATAATTAAAATTGCTAAAATAAATTATTTTTGTTTTTATAAATGCAATATGTAAATACAACTTAATTATATAAATTTCAACGAAATAAATCTAATAATATAAAAAAAAAATCACAAATAGTGATCAAAGTAAGTTACACTACTTTTGATGGTAATTGATTTAATTGATGTTATGCATGCATATGAAAGTAGCATATTTTGTTTTCCTTTAACTTAAGCCTACGTACATATTGTGTTAATTGATTTCTTCATTATCAATCGGTCAAGTCAAGTGGCACTGATCTTGTTGGCTCATATGAGAAACAAGGTTCAATAAAAAAAAATCTTCTCAATAATTTAGTAGCGTTAGAAAAAAAAATAAAAAAATAATTAACCTGAAAAAATTATTTAAAAAATAAAAAAATAGATATTTTGTTTTTCATTAACAATTTTTTTTATATAAATCCTGCTTGTTATGCATAATGTACCAGGTTAGAAGTGAAGTCAGACTACGAACCATATATGACGACAGTCAAGCTACATCTACTTTAAACTATCTTACATCCGTTTCTGTATGTTCGGATTCTCTGAAGGACTCGTAAGGTAGTTCAGACGGCACAGAATTTGGTTCCCATCAACATTTATGGGAGCATCTATTCCCTTCTCAAGCACAAATTAACCATACTCTCTCTCTCTGTCTCTCTGATAATGGGGATGCTATCGGTCCATCATGTAAAAAAGCAGATTCAAAGGGTGATAAATAATCACAAGGAATCCCACTTGCCCCGCGCCTATTTATACGTTTCTGCGATGGAGTAACATGCAACAACAAAGAAGAGAGAAAATACTCATTAGAATCCCATTTAGCCTCGATCACCATGGCCTCAATGCAATGCATCAAACCAGACGAGAAGGCATGCGACCAAGAACAAGAAATGGTCCATGTCCAAACAGAGCTAAGCCTTTCCCATGAGAAGGTCGATTCTGTAACTCAATGCAATTGCCAAACCAATGACCCCGGCAGCCAAGCTCATGTCGACCAGAAAAAGAACCATCAAAAGAAAGAGAAGAAAATGAAGGACAAGAAAGAAAAGAAGGAGAAGAAGGAGAAGAAGGGAAAGAAGGAAAATGACAAGAAGAAAGAAAAGAGCGGGGACAAGAAGAAGTAGAAGAAGCATGACAGCAGCTGCAGTGAAAGTGTTGTTGGTGGCTTACGATGCATTTCTTGCATTTCAGAATAACGGCGTCTTATAATCTAAAACTATCAATATCGCTGATATTTTCAGCAATCCGAAACGTTTTTTTTTTCCTGTTCAATGCATGCGGATGCAGGAGCAGCATACAGAAATCAAGTCGGATAAAATTCCGGTCAACACAATAACAAACCACTATATAAGTGGGAAAAAAAAAGATGATACAAAATAAGACCAGTATACTTGACCATTGACTGGAGAAGCAGGTAGCTTCACTAGCATGTGTGTCCTATGCATGACTTATGTTTGTGTTCTATCGATTTTTAGTTCTAATCATAATATAGGGTGCAATCTTCAGCTGCACAAATTTATTTACAGACACACGATTCTAGATCTCAATACACGGAGCTAGGGATCAAGAGAATGATTTCATTCCAGATGTGAAACTTGCAGGAAGATAGATCTCTACTAAAGCGAGCCATATCATCAAATCTCAAAGGCAAAAAATAACTAGCAACAGCCAAAATAAAATTTAAGAATCCTACTCAAATCAATCAAACTTGTAACTGGAAATGTAAAATTTGTCAAGATCAGAAATTTAGATCCTTACCGAACCATATAGAATTTCCATAATCAAGGCCCTAAAACATTAACTCCATTTTGACCACGTTTATATACAGGCAGGTAATCACATGCATTCTTCAGTGATGAAGAATGTGCTGCATTCACCACTAAACCAAAAGGAAATTCCAGGTTAACATGGCATTGTTCAAAGAACACTTATAGTAGTTAGCTTGATAAAAGACAGGAAGTAAGAAACTATTCCAACCATCCTGGTAGGATGATATGCAGGCAAAAGACGGTAAAAAAAGATGATAAAAAATGGAATTTAGCTAAAAACCCCAATACAGTAGAAGGGTCACTTTCCTTTAAGACACCTGGAGACAAATGATGAAACACCCTGAACAGCAAGATCTTCAGCTTGATCTTGGGTTGAACCCTTTATTTGCAAATGCTTTTTGCCAATCTTAAAAGAGTGGTCACCACCATTAATCACATGCAACTCATTGTGAGATTTCATCTTCTTGCAAACAGCTTCCAGCTTTTCAAGGGGACAAAGCCCATCTTTGCTACCCTTCACACACATACATGTAGAGAACAAATAGAGTTAACAAAACCTAACAGAAGTGACTTAGAATCAAGCTGAGAACTTTATGCAGTACGACAAAACTGTGAAAAAAACAGCCATGCACAAAAAGTTCACTCAAAATCAACCAGATTGAGTTGCAAGGTTTAATAATTAAAATTACCATCAGTTGATTCAAACTCGGAGTGATAATTAGATGAAGGTAATCAAAGGCATGCACAATTACAATTACCACATTTGTTTCAAACTTATTTTAAAAGTAATACAATTCAAAACAGGTACCTGTACAAACATGACAGGGACAGTAAGTTGCAATAGAGTCTCATCCCGCACAGCTCCACCCATGGCCTGAAACATTAGTCAATTAAATTCAATAAACCTTGTTCAATGGGTTCTACATCTGTAATAGCAGGGATGACGTCGCAGACAATTGAAAACAAAATGGCTCCAATAATAATAAATAAATAACAGCTCACCTCTATCATCGCAATACACAAAAGCAAACAGGCAAGATACAAGCATATTTGAAATGAGCTTATTAAGCATATTTGAAATGGAATGAAAACAACATTTCTTAGACAATTTACCAACTAAGAAAAAAACTGGCAAGAATGGAAAGTGATGAACCTTAAGTGGATATCCCAAGCAAATGACTGCTGAAGCATCTATGTCAACCTCGGTAGCAACCATGCAGCTCACTCTACAGCATACCAAAATATTATGTATGTATACAGGTTTAGTCTCAAATCAGTAAAACTTACAGAAACAAGCATTTGATATGAATCTAAAATATCTAGTTATGTGGATCCCTTGTTACTATATGATGGCAACCTCATCAAAAAATCCAAAACACATCCACAACATACCATTGTTATTTGACTTGCATAAATCGATGACAAAAAGTTCAGGTATAGAAACAATAAAATACTACACCATGGATTTGCAATGTAGAATACGCTCCTAAATCACTTACATGGCATATCTACACTTCCAAACTCCCATAAATTTATACCTTGAACCCATGGATTTTCCAGCCAAGATAAGAGGATGAGCGGGGTACTTATCAGTAGTCTTTTTCACAATATCTTTATGAAACTCCACCAATTTCTCCGCTTTTGGAGGAGCCCTTTTTTTCCCACCAGCAATATCTTTAAAAAAAACAAAAACCCCGTTATTTTAAATGGCATTGGCAAGCGAATTCGGACTCCAAAAATCCAAGACCATAAATTTTACTGTTAATAATTAACCTACAGGGATAGTCAAATGTGACAACTTCAACAGCATCCAAAGCATTCTTTAACATCTCCTTCCATCTGCATTAATTAAAATTTAAGAATTCAAAAAAACTTATTAAGAAAATTGAACATTTTCAGTGAAAATGGGAGAGAGAACAACTTGAGCATCCAATCTGAAGAGGACGGAGCACCAGCGCCATGAGCAAAGACAACCACAGGCGAGGACGACGACTTGTCGTTTGTGCCTTCACTCTTGGTCTTGCGCCTTCTCTTTGTTGGAGGTGAAGAATCCATAATTTGTGTTCAAGAAATAAAGATTCAATGTTCAGAAATCTTTCCCCTTTTCGAAACCCTAAAAATCAGAATCGTTCACCGAAAATTGATTTACTTCACGCTAGTTGCTGGTGAAATATCAGCACAGCAGACACATCTTCGCGCCATTTGGTGGTCGTAGGTGACGTGTCGTCTATAACAGTAACGTGTCGTCTATCTATTAAAAAAAGGGTGACCCTTTTGAAAGAAAAAAAATATCAAGCCCAAGTGCACAAATCTGAGTTTAAAAGCACAGACGCTTGAAATTTTTTTATTTTATTTTATTTTTGTTTTTTTTAATTAATATTTTTTTATAATTATATGTTGGTCTTCTTTATTATTTATATTTCTATTCCAGTACTTATTATTTTAATTTCTAATTTTAACTTTTGACTCTTGTAAAAAAATTGTTTGTTTTTATTTTAATTCTTCAATTTCAATTTGTTATATAATATTTTTTCAATTTGATTTTTATTTTTATTATTTTTTATTTTTTTAATTCTTTTATAAAAGTTTTATTGATCTTTATATATAAAAAAAGCATCAATACACGGATCCATAAGTAAATCAACTTTTTAAGTTTGTTTTTTAATTAATATACCTTTTATGTCATTTTTCCTAGCTTCTTTTTTTTAAAATAGAGATTATTTTTTAATTATATTGGATGTCTTTAAATTTTTATGAGATTAATATGATTTATTTGTAATTTTTTTTATATTTAATATGAATTAAATTTATTTTTATAAATTTAAATTTTTTTCTTTTATAATATTTTTAACATGTACAACCTTATATAAAATTTTTAATAAGTAATAGAATTTTTGTGTCAGTTAATTTCTATTACATATTAATTTTAATAAATAAAAGCATTAAACACTATCGTGTAAATTATCCTTGTTGTGTTATTAAAAATCTTAATTTATACCTGTCTCTTAATTTTTGTAATTTTATTTTTATTTATTGTTAATTTTTTTCTATCGAATTATCCTGATTTCATAATTTATGACACATGAAAGACATGTAATCTTGATATATCTCATGTCCAGGTCATGTATTTCGTGTGTTAACCCAGTTTTGCCAATAATAATGTTTTTTTTCATTTGTTTTTTTATTATTGTTACCTCAATTTTTATAGTATTATCAAATGAATTTAACTTGATTATTGAATTTTTTTTATTTTTTTAAATACAATGATAATTTTTTAAATTAAAAAAATTAATCCAGCCGAAAACATCACGCGAGCCACTAATCTAAGGATTAAACTAATTAAGAATTAAAAGAACATACCAGTATATAGAATTTTGGTTCTGCAGCTTCTGCCGGTTGCCTACAAGTTGTCGGCAATGGACATTCAGTCAACGAGGGAAGAGTACTTCCGTGGGAGATGGGATTTATACTAGCCTTTGAAATCCGTGATAAAAAAAAGAAGAAAGAAATGCTCATGATCAAGTAGACTAGTGCGTACGAAATCCTCCAGAGTGGTCCGTGCAAGATGGATGCCCCTGTCGAATTTGTATTTTACAAGCTTTATCTTGGGCGTCCATTTAATTGGGGATTAGGTTGGAATAATAGAGGCACAAATTTCAACAGGAAAAGTGAAACAATTTGATTTATCAGTATATTATATCAAATCAATTGATTCATTGTACCATATCAATACTGGTATCTTGAGTATTTTACCACATCAACTATCTAATAATTTTATGACATGGTTATAAGAACTGTTCTAGATCATGAACTGTCCCAAGCTAGAGTTTTCACAAGTGAACTTAATTCAACCCAAAACTATATTATTTAAAAATTTATTTAAGAGGCAGGGAGGAAAGTTTACACCCTTAACGGAGAGGTTAGATAGCTAGGTAAAGGAGAAGCACACATTTGCTAACGGCTTCCGGCAGGGTGATTCAAGACCGAGAGACTTCGAAGCCCGGAATGATCGAGGGGCACCTGGCCATTGAAGAAGTAAAGAACTGGAGTAAGAAATTGAAGCCGGGAAGAGACTGCAACGCCCAAGCAAATTTACCAAACATGTGATAGCAGAGCATCATATGACTGATGGGTAAGCTGGTTTTTTTCTCGAACTTGGCTGAAAGGTGGAACCATTTTAAAGCATGTTTGCTGTTCCTTAATAACCTCAACTGGACAGAGGGAGACCCCACCCCCTTAGCTACCTTACATGTGAATTGCATAAACTGTCCTGTCCCATCCAGCATACATTACAGGAGCCTGTCGACCTTTCTGCCACTCAAATTTTGTTTGCATGTTGCAGTGGAACAAATATAATTTTAATGGACATGATGTAGGAAGGACATCTTCAAGTCTTCAATACAAAGTTTACAAACACATGGAAACCCAGTACCAGGTAAAATCATCCATCAAAATTAACTATGAAGTTCTAATCACAAGTACTTAAAATAAGCTTTTCCAGCGTTCATTTTGATATCATTAATCTTCCAAAACTTAATACATAGATTCCAATACTTTCAATACTACTCGGTCATCATTAATGAAGAAATCCCATCTAACTAATGAGGAAACAGGATTGTTAAGATAGCACCATGATGCTACATATTTATCTCCCTAGTGTTCACCAGCATTATTATATGTCTGATTTTGTTCTTTGAGATAAGTAATCCCAACCTCCATGTATACAGATGAGTTTGTATATAGAAACTCATGGGACACCAAATTTACTGCAGCTCTTTCCTGCATGGTGGATACCCTACCTTGTAACTCCTTGATAATTAACTAGGAAGCTCTTGATTCTTCTCCACAACTCTCACCCCACTAGCAGATCTAAGCACACTGGCCTGTTTTGAATAACAAAATAGGAAAAAAATAAGGTTGTGTCTTGGACAAATACTGATTAAACAAAATGCATGTTGCATAAATGGTCACCTGATCTTCGGTGATTTCCACTGCAAAGCCATCAACAATGACCAAAGATATTGTCTTCTCGTAGCTGCCATGCTCAAGGGTGTTTGCCAATAACTCTTCATGCTTCCTGCTTAGATACATATCAAGCTCATAAGCCCCTCTCTTTGTCCTATTATACACAAACAAGAAGAACATTGATCTTAGCTAGCTAGCCAGAGATCCAAAGAACAATACAGTGCACGCATAATCAAAGAGATAAAGATATCTTAATTAGTAACATTAACATTTTCTAAGTAATGACTAATAATTTAGATCGCTGACCGATCAGCTCGAAGGCGCTCGTATTCAGGATCATAGTTCATGAAAACAAAGTATCTCTCACTTTTTGTACTCCCCATTGCCTCTGCTTTCTTTTATCATATAATGCCTTTCAGCTCCATATGGTAGCTATTTATAAAGAGTTTCAGTCTACTCTGGAGTCAAAAGAGAGGCTCGTCGATTTCTGATTGTCAAGAGAAAATATTTCTCCAGAGAAGGATAAAATGGGAGTAGGGGTGATTTCTCAAGTCTTTTTATCCAGCAGTAACTTTCTTCTTCTTATTATTTTATTAAAGTTGAATGATTCAATAGGGTTTGAAAACCTGAATTTCTAGCGTGCCCCTACCTGCTCTGGTGCTAGATAATGCAAATGCTTAATTAACATTTTGATTATGGAAGCACCATCATTTGACTCCCATTTGAAGTTCCCACCTTGGTAGCAGTAACAAAAAAGAAAGAATTTGGTGTTTAATCAGACTGAGAAAACACACCTAATCGCACTAGATATCTAACTGTAAGGTAAGGAGGATGCAGGAAAAGTAATACAGCGTGGCATGAGTGCCTTCCAAATTGTTGTTTCAGGGCAAATGTAGGAATTTGGTTGATACTCATGACAAGTACGAACCTTTAACTTATTTAGTTGTCTAAAGTTGACTCACAAGAGCTGCCTTTTGGCATTTGGCACTCAGTGCATGTACGGTGACTTTGGTTTTTAAAATTTATTTTTAACATTATTTTTTTGCTTTTTAGAAATAAGTAATTTTGATGTAACAATTAATCTTGTCCTTTATTTATCAACTTTTATATTTATATATTTGGGAGCAAAGATTGGTCTAGCAGTCAACAACCGATCGATATCATCTAGTCAAGTAAATATTCTCCACCACAGGGGAACCCACTACACATATCAAAATACATCATGCCACTTCTCCAGCCTAATAATGCCCTTTCTTTGAAACACATAGATACTGTTTTTTTTTCTAATCAATCCACTGGCACATAGCATCAGCATAAGATCCACACATTTCTGCATAACGAATCACAACTTTCCCACTCTCATGCCCGGCCTTTTCAAATGAAAGCATGCACCCGGCTGCCCACAGAAACTCTCAAACTGTGACGGTATTTGGTATATTGGAAAAGGATCGTATGTACAAGATATGATAGAGTAATCTTACTTGTTTTGGTTCTTAGTGTGCATATACAAGAGACAAAACAAGAAGATAGTTTTCCTCGTCGGTCTAACCCTTGTTCAACTTATTCCTCACCTGTTCATCAGACATAATATTCTGAAAGGTTTCTCTATTCCTCAGTAGATCCCCATCTTGGTTATTTATTGCAAATGATTAAGCTAGAGATATTGAAGATGAGATACAACACAGATTGTGTTTTATTTTTTCCAAACGTACTCGTAGGAATGAAATCTTGATGCGGGCTGGTCGGTTTTGAACAGTTCAGAAATTAATACATAGGAGGAGGACATGCAGTTACAGGAACCACATGAGATTGACATGCCGTTTTGTACAATGAGGATAAGGATCGGTCTGAACTTCTGAGTGTTTGTTCTGAATGACTGCAAGAAAACTCCAATATCGAATCAATTTGAACCACATGGGTTGCAGAAGAACATTTATAGCGCCATCATACCGAGTTGGATAAATCTGCATTTACCATTCCAGCTATTGCTTTTACCGATTACGGAACAGAAGTTGAATACCACGAAGTTAAGGGGTAAAATTCACAATGAAAAGTAATTTACCTATAGTTTTGATTTCATCAATTTCAATTCTACAAGTCTTAAACAATTTCCAATCCAGTCACGGGCTGATAAATAGCCATGGAAGCCAATAATGGGCCCATTTTTTGTAATTTTAAATTTTCCGGTTTCTTAAGAGAGTGCTTGCCAGTGTGGTAGCGGTTGCTTTTCTAATAGTTTTTCATGCTAAAATCATGTCAATGATGTTTTTTTTAAAAAAAAAATTATTTTTGACATTAACATATCAAAACGATTCAAAACATACAAACCATATTAAATTTTAACAAAAAAAAATTAAAATTTTTTGGGAATGCGGTTTGCACCGCGTTCCCAAACCATTCTTAAGAGTGCTTCTCGTGGGAAATTACAAGAGTTCAAGAGGGAAAGAAGAGGGAAAAATAAGAAAAACTGAAAGAAAAGTAGAAGAGATGAGCTTTCAGCCAACTATTTGATTACCATAGATTACGTTGACACTTTTTGAAAAGATTCAAGGGTGTTGGCGTTGAGAAAAGAGAGCCTGTAAAGACAGAGGTGAAACCTTGCTAGTATCTTCAACCCTCTTTGAACCTTTCTTGCCAAAACACAAAAAGAAATGTTCTTAAATATCATGATGAACTTCCCATGACCTATGTTCCAATGGAATTTGAATGGATCGTGTCCCCTTGAAACCAACATTTTTAAGAGTGATTCACGTACTACTCTTTATTTTCCCACACGACAAATCTTACCCTCCAAGAGTGCTCATTATGCTGTTCCCACTATAAGATGCGGGTCGCCAGACCTTTAACATATGCCTGTGATTAATGGTGTCCAAATTATTGTTGTTGTTTACGAATTACTTGGTATCGTGGCCTGTGATACGCTTCAGGCCGGGAAGGAAAAAAAAACCTTTAAAAAAGAATATCAAGAATTCACAAGGGTGTTTTAAAAAGTAAGAAAAAGTCTTGGTTTAGATCATACTAGTTACATGACCCGTGCGATGCCGCGGGTCAATGATTTTTATATAAAAAATATCAAAAAAAACTAAGATCTAAAAGTATTAGGTTTTTTTGCAAAGCTACACCCAAGAGTCTTGGGTGTAGCTGCAACGCCTGACTCAAGAGTAATATTTATAATATTAATAATAATATTAAACTTGCATGACTCAAGTTTAAGTGGATCTGACTGTAATACCAAACCCAATAGTCTTAGAAGTGGGCCTGGCTGCAAGGTCATATCATAAAAATATGATAATTAAATAGATTAATTAAAAAGAAAAAAAACTAAAAGGAAGAAAAAAATTAATGAAGAAAAAGAAAAAAAATCTGAACTAACTGGATTAACCCTTCAAACCAGGTTAACACGTCAAACTTTGGATTCATGTCGTGAAAGTTTGATAACTAAATTGAAAAAAAAAAAATTTGACGGGTTAACACAAAATTAACTGGGCTAACCCGTCAAACCCAGGATCCGTGTCATGAAAATTTGATAACTAAATAGAAAAAAAATTGAACATTAACAAACTAAATTAAACGAAAAAAATTAATTAAAAAGAAAAAAAATAAACAAAAAAACATCAACTTTTTCACTATGGACTACAGTGTGCAGTCCACAGTTAAAGGCATAAAAACAGCAAAAAAACAAAAAAAAAAAAAAAAGAAAAACTAAAGGCATCGTCGATAACTAAATAGAAAAAAATTTAATATTGATGAACTAAATTAAATAAAAAAATATTAAATAAAAAGAAACAATAAAAGAAAAAAAACTTATAAGAAGAAAAAAACTAATGAAGAAAAAGAAAAAAAATCTAAATTAACTAGGTTAACCTGTCAAACCTGAGATCCGTGTCATGAAAGTCTGATAACTAAATAGAAAAAAATTTAATATTAACAAACTAAATTAAAAAATTAATTAAAAAGAAAAAAAGAAGGTATTAACCTTTTTACCGTAGACCGCACCGTGGTCCACGATGAAAGGCAAAAAAAAAGCAAAAAAAAAAACTAAAGGCTTTAGCCTTTTCACTGTGGACTGCATACAATATTAAAAGATGAAATCGGAAGAACAAAACTAAAGAGGAAAAAGAAAAAAAATCTGGATTAACCCGCCAAACCAGGTTAATCCATCAAACCTGGAATTCATGTCATGAAAGTGTGATAACTAAATAGAAAAATGATTTATTATTAATAAAATAAATTAAAAAAAAGATTAATGTCGAAACTGCGATCCATGTCATGAAAGTCTGATAATTAAATAGAAAAAATTTAATATTAAGAAACTAAATTAAAAAAAAATAATTAAAAAAAGACAAAAAAAAACTAAAGGCATCAGCTTTTTCACTGTGAACTGTATTGTGCAATCCACAGTAAAAGGCTTAAAAAGAAAAGGAGAAAAAAAAAACAAAGACACACGCCACGAGTTAATTTTTTTTCTTCAATAAAAAATATCAAAAAAGGCTAAGATAGAAGAGTGTTGGGTCTTTTTGCAAAGATATGCCCAGGAGTCTTTGGTTTAGCTGCAACGCTTGACCCAAGAGTATTATTTATAATATTAATAATAATATTAAACTTACATGACTCAAGTTTAAGTGAGTCTGGGTACAACACCGGACCCAAGAGTCTTGAATGTGGGTCTGGCTGCAAGATTGTGTCATAAAAGTGTGATAATTAAATAGATTAATTAAAAAAAACAAAGAAAAAAAAACCAACAGGAAGAAAAAAACTAATGAAGAAAAAGAAAAACAATCTGAATTAACTGGGTTAACCCTTCAAACCATATTAACCCGTCAAACCTAGGATTCGCGTCATGAAAGTTTGATAACTAAATAGAAAAACAATTGACGGGTTAACCCGTCAAGCCCGAGATACGTGGCATGAAAGTCTGATAATTAAATAGAAAGAAATTTAACATTAAAAAACTAAACTAAATGAAAAAAATTAATTAAAAAGAAAAAAAGCAAAAAACAAATTCCGGGTTAACTCGTCAAACTTTAAAAAAAGCAAAAAAAAAATCCAGGTTAACTCGTCAAACCCGGATCAGTGTCATGAAAGTCTGATAACTAAAAAAAAATTAACATTAACAAACTAAAATAAACAAAAAAATTCATTAAAAGAAAAAAAAACACAACGAAAAAAAACAAAAAAAAACCCATAAAGGCATAAAAAGAAAAAAAATAAATAAAACAGAAAAAAATTAAAAACGAAAAAAAAAACAGTTTAGCATTTCACTGTGGACTGCATAGTGAAACATTGAATAGTTTTAGTATATGTTATTAATTAAAAAGAAAATAAATAAAAAATTCAGGTTAACTCGTCAAACCAGGTTAACCCGTCAAACCCGGGATCCGTATTATGAAAATTTGATAACTAAATAAAAAAATTAACATTAACAAACTAAATTAAACAAAAAAAATTCATTAAAAGAAAAATACACAAAGAAAAAAGGAAAAAAAACCCATAAAGGCATAGAAAACCAAAAAAAAATAAAACACAGAAACAAAAATGGAAAAAAATAAAAAAAATTGAAAAAGAAGAATGGAAAAAAATGGGAAAAAAACAAAAAAAAATAAAAAAAAAACAAAAAGAAAAGAAAAAGAAAAGGACTGCTCAGCGTTTCACTGTGGACTTGCACAGTGAAACACTGAGCAGTGTTAGTTTTTTCTTAATAACCCATTGTGTTGAGTAAGTTTGTTTTACACAAAAAAAAAAAGAGAAAAAAAAGTAACAACATCGATGGATTGAGAACGAAGAAGAAAAGGAGTCATCATGATAAATTAAAAAAAAAAGCAGTTATTAAAAGAAAAATAAAAACAAGAAAGATTAGAAAAAAAAATAATAATACAAGTCAATCCAAGTACATCTTTAAATTAAAAACAAATTTAAAAAAATACATGCTCCATCTCCCAACAAATTAAATATAGAAGAATGAATTTGAAAAAACAAATCAATTAACAAAAAGAAAAAAACAATCCAGCAAACTCGGGTTAGCTTATCAAGTCTCAAGACTCGGATGGTGTGAATAAAACAACACATAAAATGCAAGTCAGGAAAAATTACAAGACAAATGCAAAAAATAAATAAATATTACAACTGGGTCCGGGTGCGCTGCCTAGATCCAAACACGCTGGGCTCGGGTGTGGCAACCCCAGCCCACAGGGGTGAAAGTGGGTCTTGGCATGCTTACGGGACCCAAATACGCTAAGCTTCGGAAGTATTGAAAGTGAAAAATGGATCCAAGTGTACGCCTAGACTCAAGCATGTTGGGCTTGGGGCACGTCGTAAGGCCAAGCACGTTGGGCTCCGGCATGGAAACCCGAGCCCACTAGGATGTTGGGCGTATGCCTAGCAGGGCGTGCACCTTGCATGGGCTCGAGCTTCTTGACCAAGCTCATGCCCTCTAGGTAGTTGGGTTCGAGTTATCATATCTGAGTCGACTCTTCTTAGGCCCGCTGCTGTATTTTGAGCTCAGCTCGAGCCCAAATAATATTTTTGTTGCATCTTTTTTTTTTAGATTTTTTTGGGTTATTTTTAGATGGTTTTTTGGGTACTTTTTATTTTATTTGAGGCATCTTAATTTGTCTCGTCTATACTTGTATGCAGTGCAGCTAGATTCATGGATTCTCGGTATCACTGAATCCCTCATGGGGTGGCAATTAAAAGGGCCATTACGAGGGTGGAAGGGCCAAGATCGACTAGGACCCGAGGAGGATCAAGTCCTCAAGTGATCGACTAGATGTCGCTGAAAGGCATGAGAATATGAATGAACCACGAGGCATAACGGGACATGCTAAAAGCCCAGTAGTTGGGCTTTTCAAGACTTTTGTAGAAGGCCTAAGCCTGGTCGTGTACTTTTTTTAATTGGAAAATGAACCTGGTCCTGCATATCCAAGTTTCATTTTCTTTGTCTGGCCCAGTTAATCCAATTGGAAACTTGGAGCCCACCAAATTATACCGTGTAAGACCCGGTTCAAAACAGGTATACAAGCAGAGGTTAAATTATACCGTGTAAGACCCGGTTCAAAGCCTGGTAAGTAGTTACATGAAAGGTGGTTCCCACCTTCACCATCATGCCAGGTGGACTTGTTGAAAATGTACCATCTTAACGCGTTCCTGCTTTTTACTCCCCTGATTGACGTCGGTTTGCCTACTTTTTTCACATCCTTGAGTTTACAATATAGTCCCCAACTCTTTGTAGGATCTGTTTGGAAACACAGTAAATTATGTTTTTTAAAATTTTAAAATTAAAAATTTTTTAATTAAAAATTATTTTTTATAATTTTAGATTGTTTTAATGTGTTAATTTTAAAAATAATTTTTAAAAAATAAAAAATATTATTTTAATATATTTCTAAAAATCGTTACCGCAATAAAAAAACAAGTCATAAAATTTGCTTTGAATTTGTACCATCACTAATCCTCCCTCACCTAGAGAGGTGCGTGGATGACGTTCAAATTGTTTTTTTATTTTATTTTATTGAAAGTATTTTTCTACCATAAATGAGAAACTATAATTGTTATAATTCAAACATTACTTCACTTAATACGCAACCGTTAAACTAAACTTATTTATGTGTTTTTTTTTTTTAATATTTGATTCATTCCTCAAGTTGTTTGGTAGCTAAAGTTGATGGGACAGATTTTTATTTTGTTACAAATAAGAGCTTTTATTTTTATTTTTATTACAAGAAAACACACACATTGGTGTAAAAAAGGCAAGTTTTACACATGTATATTAAGTTTTAGATAGTTGTTGATTATAATAAATATATGAAACACGCTTGAAATATTATATATATTCAAGCAAATATGGTAAAATGCCCTTATGAATACATTTTATATATATATATATATAAAAAGAGTGATATCATTTTCCTTGAGTAGGTAAGCAAATGCGGACATTTATACAAAAATAGACTTATTAATTCCATCATTCTTTCATTAAAACTCTTTTTTTTCAATTAAGCCCTTTCAAGTTATGTTTTTGTGTTATGCACTTATGTATGTTCTAATCTATTTTTTTAAGGGTTTTTTTATGTTTTGTTAGGATTCTCGAACGTTGTTTGAAGACTAAATTTACAAAATTAGGCTATTACTTCTTCTTGAGAAAGTCATAAAAATTGATGGAAAAGAAAATCATTGGTTGACTGGATTTCAGTTATCAAAAACTTTTATTTTGATATCTATGTATTCTAAATTAAAAGAATTTATTTTATATTAATTTTAACCATTCATATATTTTTTTAAATATAATTTTTTAAATTCACAATATCAAAAATACATCTAGAATGGTTAAATTTACTTGTCACGCTCCATGGTACAAATGTAATTGACCAAAAGAAAAGACTCACCTTAGCACACACATCAACGATGACCAGAGTCACAACACGCTACAAATTTCTCCTTCACGCAAGTCTCCCTTAATTACTGACTCTTACCATTTTCTAAATAATAATAATCTCTTTGTTTATGGGAGTATTTGACATATTTAGTTTCAACTGATTTTTGTTAAAAAAAATTAAATAATTTTATATCCTAATATCAAAAATAAATTAAAAAAATTAAAAAAATATTATTTTAATATATATTTTTAAAAAACTCTATAAAATGAAAGGAATTCCCACCGATTAAACAAAAACCCGATCAAAACGCTTATCCTTTATTTCCACCGAGCACGTGCTTTGTGTCCCGTCTTGCCTGCTGCCCGTTTCTTTCCCACCTGCCCAATCTGTCCCGCTTTCCCTCCCTCTATATAAACCTCCACATGTTAATACGAACCCTTGATAACCTTTCGATCTCAAAATGGCCGATGAACTCGCCGGTACCATCACTGTCACTGTTCTTTTCTTTCTGTGCACCGTCGCATTTTCTCGCACCCCGTTAGATCTAGAGACCCTACCCGAATTACCAAAATCCGAGCCGAAAGCCACACCTGTTCTCCTCCTCCCTAGCCAGGGTCTCGAAACCGCAGTAAAGCATCCAGTGGAGGTAAAAATCGAGGACAAAACGGACCCAGGGTCATCAACAACGGAATCGATCGAGGCGGTGGTGCCGTTAACAGTTGTGACTTTCCGTCCAATAAACCGTCAGTTCTTCCCTCGACGTCCCTTACTGCCGTTACGTCCTCGTCACCGATGTCGTCATGGGCAAGGGATGATGAAGCCACGTTTCTACGGCAATGATATGATTGTATCTGGTGGGAAGGTTCATGGACATGGACTTGATGATAAGGAGACACGTGGCGTTGGGAGGCAGATTCCTGTCAAGAGGGCCAGGATTTATTTCTTTGATGACGTGGCAAATGGAGAGCAGAGGGAGTGGAGACACAAGAAGCATCAGAAGCACCTCCAAGTGGAAGGAGAAGAGAGGGAAAAAGAAGAGACGCATGAGCATGAACAGGAGCACAAGTGGGGGTTGTTGAAGGGGTTTCGCAAGTTTTTGAAGCATAATTTTTGAGGAAACGTGGAAGCTATTAGTATTATAAAATATTATGTGTGTTTTGTGCTGGGTTTCATATTGCATCCTGTGAGAGAGATGTGTAGTAGTGTGCTGAATCGAAATGTTTGTTGCTGCTCTGTAGCCGATATGTATATGGCATGTGATATATGAAATTACTTATGTTTTGTGTTTCAGGCAGGCAATTTATAATTAGATTCTTCCACCCTTCAAGCCCATGAAGGTTTGCGGGGATTTTCAAGAACAATTTGGAGCTGGGGTAGCCTACTGGAACAAGGACTTGGACATCGATCATAAAATAAAAGCAAGACATTTAAATCTTCTTTTTTAAATAAAATAAAACAATCGATTATAGAGCAAATGTTTACTAAGAAAAATATAGTTGTCCGTAAATCTTTATTAGATGTATAGCGATTAATTTTTATTTTTTTTAATGATCTACAATCATAAAAAAAATTAATTTAAAATTTAAAATTTCAAAAATATTTTCAAATGCAAAAATAAATTATTAACAAAATTTTAAAGCGTGGCATTTTCATAGTAAACAATACATTGTTCACACTTACACGCTCACATGTAACTATATATCGCCTCTGCATTTTTTGTTGATTTCATTATTGATCTTTTATTTTTGGATTATTTGACATACACAACAACTCTAATGTTTGAAGCTTTTGCATTTTTTATTTCTTAAGCAAATATAAAATTGAAAGAACAGAGATAAAAATAAAATAAAAAAAGAACACCCAAATAAGTGGTGTGACAAGAATTTATGCAAAAAATAACTTAAATCCTCCGTCTTTATAAATAACACAATTTATAAAATTTTGATTCTTTTAAATTTCAAAAACTCATTTTTATTATTTTTTTAGTGTTAGAGAGAGGAGAGAAAGATTATTGGATTCTAGCAATAAAAAAGAAGTCATTGTTCATGCTATTTTCAACTATCAAAATGGTTATTATTGGTATCTCTGAGCTACATGTGATAAGAAAGGCTTGATGATAGATATTTAGAACCTCGATGTTGTATAAAAAACAAATCTAGATCGAGGAATACAAATCTAATATGGTTTTATTTTAGGTTTTTGGATTGTTTTTTTGGGTTTTTAGGGTCCATGAATGTGTTCTAAGGTTGTTGGTGATATTTTTTTTTTAGTTGGAATGACTCAATAATTGGGTTTTTAGGGCAAAAATAGTGTTGCCCTGATTTCCCGACCAGCACAGTGGTTGCCAAAATTTGAACTGGCAGATGACAAGCCATCCTTCCATTTTTTTTGAATAGATTATTTTGTTTCATCCATAATTTTTTTAATGTTTTATATATATGAACTTTATTTTTTAAAATAAAAAAATATTTATTTTCAGATAATATTTATTATACGTGCAATCTAATATCCCCTATTTTATTTTATTAAATCAATTTTATATGTGTCTATTTCTATTATCATTTGATTCAATAAAAAATTAATTTCAATAAACAAATTCAGTAAACACAACCAGATAAATTTTTAATGTTACGAGATCAAATATTTTAATATATACTTGTCTCTTGATTTTTTTAGTTTTGTTTTTAGTTATCTGTAATAACTTTTTTTATTTACACAAATAATTCTTGATTTATTTAATTAAATGAGCTTATAGATTTTTTGATTTATATTTAGAAATTTATTATATATGAAAAACACGTAAAAAAAACATATATATCTAGTTTTTTCTTGAAAAAATAATATCTAACCCACTGGGTTAGAATAAGTTCGGTGAAGATCGGTTTTAGTTTGATATATATCCATTACTTATTGTATAAAAAATTGAATATTATATAAAATGCTCAAAGAGCTCAGTTATTCACTATACACACTCATATTTTATTCTGGATTCATACAGTGAAATTATTATTTTGTCCTTGGAGAGCAAACTTATTTAACTTGCACAGGGGTAGAAAAATCTTTTCCTTGAAATCCATTAGTCATTACAAGAAAGGACTGGGTTAGTCAGTAATTTCACATCTTTGTAACAAAATGTAATTACTAAATTACCCTTGAAAGAACAAAAAAACATTTTGCTTAGGTCGAGTGGCTTTTCAAGCTTTTCCAATTCTTTTGTACAATGTAATTACTTAAGTGTCCCTAATAAATAATCTCTCTTGGCTTTGGATGCAAAGTCATTTTAGTCAATTTCTTATGGTTTTCTTTATTATTCTCATGTGAGGTCAAGGGTAGTTGGGTATTTTCATATATATAAAATATAATTCAAATAAAAAATATTTAGCGCATACCTCGCACGCACTAGTAAGGGAGTGTTGCACATGCCCTTCGAGTTGCACGTGCGGTGCCAAAACAACCTCGAACACCACCATTCAAGATGACATTCGAAACGCCTCACTGCTCCCATCATGATGATGAGGCACGTTCTACCATAGGATCGGTGGTTTAGCTCTAGTCATATGTTTTTTCTTCTCTACCTTTTCCCCTCTCCCTTCCTAGAAAAGCATATTGACCATTGAAAAAAAAAACAAAGAAGTCTGGTTATTTGTTTGTTGAATCAAATTAGGTCCCTATTCTTTTGGTTGCAATGTATTTGATCTTGAATCCTTTATTGAATTAGTTTTTATTTTCAATTTCATCCATTGACATTTGATTTTTATATGAGATTTGATCATCATTCTTCTGATTGCAATGTATTTGGTGTTGAATCATTAATTGATTTTTTTTTCAATTCACTTATTGATATTTGATTTTATATTAAATTTGGTCCTTATTTTTTTTTATTGTTATTTTTAGTTTTTTATATCCTTTTCTTAATTGAAATTGTTTTTCAATTTCATCATTTATGATTTGATTTGATTTTTTTATGTCAAATTTGTTTCTCATTCTTTTCAAATCTATATTTTTTTTCCTTTTTTGTTGAATTTATTTTTCTCAATTTTATCTCTAATTATTTTTATTGGTTGGGAATTTGACATTATTATTTTTTCAAGTTTGCCTTTTATACTGTGATTTGACCTCATAATTCGTGTCACAAGTTCTTAAGGTTGGACTAACTTGGCTTCAGTCATTTTTATTTTTATTTTTTTCAATTTCATCCATTATCATTGGGTTCAATTGAAATTGGTATTCATTGTCTTTTTACATTTTTTTTTTTACAGAGTTATCTCAATATCATGTCTAGGGTCATGAATTCAACAGGTTCATTAGGTTTGACTCAGGCCTTTTATTTTATTGCTTTTATTTTTTTTAATTTCGCCCTTCAATATTAGTAGGTTGGTTTGAAAATTGAGCTTCATAATTTTATTCAGTTTGTTTTCCATAAGATTATCCTAGTCTCACGACTATGTTATAGATTTGGTTTCATTTCTGTTCAAGCCGAATGATAAAAAAATTCATGTCCAGTTCCTTCAGATGATGTATTTTTAAGAATTCACCTATGTGCTGGTTCAGACAGACTCAAATTAATTACTTTTTTATTTTTATTTTTTTTTATTTTCAAATTTGTTTTTCATCATTTTATTTACTTGGAATTGAGACTTTTATATATATATATATATATATATATTAACTTTTTTATATATATATTAACTTTTTTTTCTATACAATTATCTTATTCTCATTTAATTTTTACTTTATTAACAAATAAGATAATTGAGATGTTTTAAGAATATTATAAATATATATTTTAATAATATTAGCAAGCGTTTCTTTTTTGTATTGAATCGTTATTGTTTTTTTTTTTTATTATTATTAATATTTTATTTTCTAATTATATTATTAAATTAACAAAACTTATTAAATATATTCAATTCAATAACTAATCTCACATTTTTACGCCGTAGGCCACCTATCTATTCTATATCTAATTCAAAATAATAGCTATCCATAAAAAACTTCTGACCATCTCTACACTGAAGGTTGGGAGAAAAAGGGAACTTGTGTTTTTGACAAAACGTTACTCTTATATGCTTAACATAAGGGGAAAATTACAGGCTGATAATTTAAAATACTTCTAATGGTGGCGCACAGTGCAGCTCCACTTCTCATCTTCATGTGCTTTTGCGGTCACTTGCCTCTCTCTGTTTTTTTTACCGTCTTTTCGTCGTTTTCTAAATTTCTTTATCCAGTTTTTCACCTTTACAGCTTTATATAAAGCTCGGACGAGTGGACATCCAAGGCTACGCTGTGACAGAAGACCAGGCTCATGGGCTCACCAATAACACAGATTTCTATCCTTATCGAGCCATGTTCAGTAACACTAGTGCCTTATGGCTTTGGAGTTTGGACTTACAGGGGCATCTATTTTCCAAGAACGACATAATTTCCACCCCTACTAGTTCTGCGGAAGCAGTAGTGGTACGGCCGCTAATGCACAAGGCAATTGTCCTACCGAAGGAGGCTCAATCTCAAGAGCTTCAACATCTTCAATCCCACATTAGAGTAATAGAAGAAAGCTTAAACCTTATCGACAGTCATCTCATTTGGCGAAACGTCACCATGCTTTGGTCACTAGCAACTTGTTCAAAAAGAGGCACTATCAAGGATTAACCGTGTGCTCAAATCGCAGCTTGAAACCTGAAAGTTTTATCATGCACTAGCACTCAGGATGAGAACAGAATGTGAACCTATCATTCTGGGTTCTGGTTTCTATGGGCAGTCTATGGTCATGCCTAACATAAACAGGTCGATAACTGTAACTAGGTTGAGTGGACACAGAGATGCATAAACCAACGAGCCAGAAAAAGGATTAGAAGTAGTTGATCAAATGCAAAACAAACATTCTAATGTTCGATTGTGTCATCGTGCATGCATATTTACAATCAGATGTGAATACATACCACATTATTAAAGCATTGAACAAGAACAAAAGACAATCTGGCGTGTTGGTTTTGTTTAGGAATCCTATATAGGCAGTAGATGAGCTTGCCCACTACTATAGACAAAAGATATCCAAATAGTGCGCAATGAGATTGAACAAAAGTGTAAGGAAAACACTTCGCCTCTTGGATGCCAAACTCTCCATTCTTTGACAATGAAAACCTTACGTTTCCACCTACATTCTCTACACCAGGAATCAGCCCCCACATACTTACGTTCTGTCAATGGGTTCTGTCCGGCCTTGCAAAGCCAAATGCTCTGACACATCAGCCAGTGACTTCAGGTTGCACTTGATCAGGGCCTCAACAAAGTAACATGTTTCATCCTTGGTATTTCCATCAGGCACATCCACCACAAATGACTCGATCACCAACGTACCTGGTCGCCCATCAATGACCTTTGGATGAACAGTAACAATGGACGAATAGTTCTGTAAAATATTAGACAAACAATGAGAGTGAAGCGTTTTTAGCCGACAGAACAAAATGGTAAGGATGGCATGAGAGGATAAAAGACCAACAAGTTGTTCAAATCATAGAAATAAATCTAGCAACCTCAAGTGTGAATTCTAGAAATGCATATGGTAGAAAATTCTTACTAGTTATCATACAAATCTGATACATAGCTAGTCACCAAGCAAGATCTTGTTTATGAATCATACAAATTGAATAACCTAGTTTCTAAAACCGATCAATGATGGTAGATCAATCACATTGTATGTAATCTTGTTTACGATGACATTACTCTTCAGAAGCTTTCAAATTTTCATATAGTTAAATCTTAACCTGAAATTCAAACTCAGAGCCCCAATGGTACAGTAAAGTTCGATTCTCAATTCATGTAACTTAACACAAAAATTACTCAACAAAATATATCCAGCCATATTGTGACACAAGTTTTACAGGTTATTTTGTAATGTGGCAAATAACCTTAGAACATGATGCTAGAATTCAGAGCAAAACTGCATCAGCAACTGCAATGACCAAAAACCATATTATAACATTTTTAGCAAAACCGCATTAACAACAAGGTAGACCAGCCACACAAACTATATAGGCATGGTTTATGCAATGCTATCCACATCATGCACCAGTCTAATCTTGTCAGATTAATCTAAGATTCAGCTCCCACCAACACACGTGATTATTTGAATTCGCTGAACTGTCAATACTTAAAATTGCTTCATCAAACACAATCCAGCTCATGCTTATGCAAGACAGTTGAATGAACAAAGAAAAATGTACCTTGAGTCTATGATCTCCACCAACAATCTTCATACCAAAAATATGCTCATCGTCATCTAATAGCTCCAAACGTTCAGTACTAGTAGTAGCTGGAAGTCCAGACTTAACATTCACCTCTCTAACACTTCCAATCTGAAGGTCACCCTGCGCAATGCACCTGCTTACAAATGGCTTATACTTCTGTGGTTGATCAAATCTCCTCACCAAAGACCACACCTGATCATGCAAACACCACCAATAATTCACACAGGCATAAAATTATCGAGACATTTTCATCTTCTCCATAGAAATCAAATCATTCAAGCCATAACATAAGAAGCGGTAATGCCATTTCTACCCACCATTACACAAATTTTGAATTTTAAATGATCACGAAAAAAGTGAATATTCTTCATAGCTTCAGCTTCGGAACAAATTCATTAAAACTCCACAATTTTTCATTGTTTTAGCACAAATTGATCGAAACACAACAATTTACACGAACTTTCAACCTTTAAAGTAAGTAACAACGCAGACAAGTAATGACCTCATTCTTATAAATCCAAAAACTGAACCAATTTCAATCATAGCTTCAAATTTGAATCAATTTATCACTTAAAAGAAAAAAAAACATGCTACAGACTTATTTAAATAACATATAAGATCATTTATCTTTAAACAAAAACTCATCCAAACATGCCCTAAAACTAAAATCCGAACAAAATAGAACCATAAATAAATCCAATGAACAATATAAACAATCTTAAATGTTCTCAGATCTAAAAAAAACACTAAACATTAACTTTAACCATTAAAAATACAGAGACAGAGACAAAGGAGCCGGTGTTTACAAGAGGAACAGGAGCTTTAATGTGTTTAACAAGAGAAGAACTACACTGATGTTCTTTAACATCATGTTTATGATGTCTTTTTATAAACTCATCTTCCATCATTCCATTCGCAATAGTCACATAATCATTTGTCACCATCTTTAAAGGTTAAAAGATCGCCGCAGCCGGTGGTGGTGGTGGTGGTGGTGGTGGTTTCAGCAGAAGAAGATAAGGACAAAGCGCACCGCCATTGGCAGCTCCTCCAATAGCGAAAGGTCCAGAGCTTCTTCTCATCTCATCGTTTACTACTACTTGATTATTAGTATTATTATTATTTATTTATTTTAAAAAATAAATAAGTAATAAATAGGCAAGTTGCCTATTTTTTAGTGTTGTTTTCCTTTGTTTGTACTTTCTACATTGTAGTCTTTTTTTTTTTTTGAAGACGTAACGTTTTAGTCCTTAAAGAATTTATTGCCCTTTTCATTTTACAGCCAAGTGTATACCCGACCTGAGAGTCGACCAAGCTAAATAAAACCAACATTTGATCTTTTTTTGAAAAACAATAAAAACAATATCATTTTAGTTTTAAAAAATTTCATTTATCATACCCGGACTCGGTAAAAATAACAACTTATTTTGAACTTAATATGTATTGACAAAACCAATCTCAATTGATATATATATTTTTCAATAATTATCTTATTCGATAGACAATGAATGATATTAAATTCAATCCAAACCTAACTTGTTATATATAATCCTATCAAATACTTTTTATTTTGTGTTAAATAATAGTAAGTATTTGATTTGGTAAGGATATAGAAATAACTCATTTCGTGAATGCTAATTTTTATTTTAAAGTCAAGTTTTATGTTATCAGGTTGACCTATCAAATCGGGTAGTAATTATTGCTAGGTTAAGTGATATTCTTAAATTTACTTATTATTCTTCTTTCTATTTATTTAAAGATGGAAAGCATGCTAATCTTCTATAATTAAGAGCTGTTTCTAAACTAGTGTTTGAAGAGGATGGAGCTCAGTGTGTTTAAAAGCTCAGAGAGGACCGGATAATATCAATAATTTCAGATCCCAATTGATGCAACTTGCAGCCTTTTATTCCCAGGAATATTCCTCGGGGTAGCTTTGCTAGCAAGCAAACATTATTTATTTGTTTTCTATATTTTATTAAGTACTCAAATAGTTGATGCGGGAAAATAATGAGCTTTCTTCCCATGGAAACACTAAATTCGTTTCTTTCTTAAAAAGTTTTTGGTAAGGTGGTGTAAATTATATTTTAAAAAATTTTAATTTTTTTTTGTTTTTATTTAAAATAATATTTTTATATTTTCAGATCATTTTGATGTATTAATGTTAAAAATAATTTTTAAAAATTAAAAAATAATTATTTTAATTTATTTTTAAATAAAAAATATTTTAAATTATCATTATAATTTCAAACAAATCCTTAGTGTTTAACTGTTCTTAGCCGCAGCAACGCTCACAAGGTAGGGGAAATAAGTATAAATTCGTACCAATCAATCCACGCTCATTTTACATTTTGTTTTCTACGAAAACACTGTTTATTTCTTGCATGTAATCCCAACTTTACTTAAAATGATGCCATTTGACTTTATTCTTCCAATTAAAAGACATGCAAAGTACATGAACTGTAATAAGTATATGGTACCCACAGGTAAAAAAAGAGCTAAAAAGGTGTTAATATTGCGCGGCAGTGATTATAATTTAAAATATTTTTTTATTTAGAAGTATTTTAAAATAATATTTTTTATTTTTTAAAATTATTTTAATATCAGCACATTAAAATAATTTAAAAACATAAAAAAATTAATTTTAAACAAAAAAAATATTTTTAAATTTTTAAAAAACATGATTTTAACCACATTTTCAAATATTATCAAGTATGATATCAAGATCGATATCAAGATTGTTTGCTCGAAAATAAATTCTTTCATGAATATACTATTGAATTTTATAAGTTAGCAAAAAGTAATCACCTACAAGAGACAAAAGATTGGCATGTTTCAAGATTTATGAGAGGGTTGAGACCCTATTTTAAAGATTGTAATCCAAAATAAAATTGGAGTGCAGACGCTATTTTCACTCGTAAGGGGAGGGATATATATTTCAAAGCAAAGATAATGCCTAAAGAGAGAGCTAGCAATGTCTTTTTTAATGAGAATTAAATTGAGTGATGTTAGATTAAAGTGGTTTACCTTCAACAATTTATATTTAAAATTATGCATAAAGGAGGGGCTTAAAATAAGATTATTAATACTTTAATATAAAGGAAACCTCGTTAGTTACTATAAGAGGAGAGATTAATGGATTTTATTGCTTGAAAAACTTTTATGGGCATGATTAAGATTTTAGCGAGTTGTGAGAAAAGACTCAGAACTTACTCATTAATGATTTTTAGATTCATGATGGGTTCTTGATATGAGGTTATCAAGCTTTGCATTCTTCATTCTTTATTGAAAGAAAAGGTAATAATTCTAGACTTGAAAGGAAGAGTTTTGGCTAGTCACTTAGTTACCGAGAGAAGACTATTGCCATTTTTAATGGGAGGTCCTACTAGCCTCTATTAAAATAAAATATTTATAAGATTATGCAAAAAAAGCAAAGGTACCATCATATCAATAATATTTGCATTATCTAAATCCATTTAATTTTTTAAAATTAGATAATATAAATATTATATATGATAGTACGTAAAAAATTCTAAAAAATAAATATCACGAGTCATGTGATGGGTTGAAATTTTTGAAACCTGAGCAACCTAGCCCACCTATATTCCTTATATTTCAGCTTTTATTTTTATTTTATTTAGAAATATTTCAACTCTAAATTTTTGTTAGTAGGTTTTCTTTTAGATTTCATTAAAAAAGGCTTGGTTTTTTTACCGGAAGAGAAGGGAGATAGGTAATTAGAATTTAATAATGATGCAAAATATAAAAACTATAACGAATATTAGGGGTGCAATGTCACTTATATTCCATGTTGTAGGTTTGCCTCTAAATATGGACCTATAAAAATTAGTAATATAAGTTCAACCCATGAATATCTGTTATATCTATAAAATATTTAACCCAACCTTATATATCTAACTTGTTTAGGTCTAAAAAAATTGAATGGAACGAGTTTATAATTTGTAAAATATTAAAACTTGAGTTTGGATATAATTATGGGTCTAGACTCAACCTAACTATATTCATGAATACCCTTAAAAAAAGCTATATTTATGAAATCACTAAAAAGCAAATATAAAATATAGGTTTATATGGGTTTGTCTATGAATTTTAATTCGTGCTTGGATTACTCTATACAAAGAGGATAGATTTTATATTTGTTTTAGTTGATAAGTTTTCAAATATGTAGTATTTTATTCTTTATAATAAGATAAATGATGCTTCTATAATTGCTAATCTTTTTTTAAGAAACTTGTTCATTTTCATGGGTTTCTCAAACCATTAGTACTTTTGATAGGACGATAAATTTTTTAATTACTTTTAGCAAAAAATATAGAAGATATATGATTCATCATTAAATTTCAACAAAGACGAAACATCAATAGATAAATAAAAAAATAGAGTCGTTAAACTCAACAATATGATTCAGATTATATGTGATGTTAAACCAAAGCAGTGGGATGTTGCACTTGCATATATAAAATTCACAAAATGCAACAGATAAAGCATATCGATAAACATTGTTGTATTATTAATTAGAATATAAATTACAGCAAACCAATACTA
Source organism: Populus x sibirica (assembly GCA_019202695.1). Lineage (NCBI taxonomy): Eukaryota > Viridiplantae > Streptophyta > Magnoliopsida > Malpighiales > Salicaceae > Populus > Populus x sibirica. The sequence continues at coordinate 222,255 of JAGMVL010000941.1, read as the reverse complement.
TATACAAAGAGACTATCGATAAACATTGTTGTGTTCAAGAAAAGAGATATGATGATGGTGTTTCCATACAAGAAAAGATTTATAGTAGGGATATATAGCAAGCTACAATATAAGAAATATAGACTTTGCAACATTTCAGTAATAATGTTTATATTGTTAATTTTCCAAATACTATTTATATTTCAAAGGCTTTTAATTTTTCAGATATTTATTCTTATGGTGATGATAAGCCATTACGTCTAGTATAGATCACATGTCTAAATCCAATAAGAAATCCAAACGAGTTTGTTGATGAAGAGAGCAAAATTTTAATTTGACAGTAAAATCAAGCTGGAAGTTTACAAGCGCCTTTTACAAGCCTAGTTATATATGGGATCATCTTGTTGTAATTAGTTGTCATTTTATGTTTAAATTATCATAGAATCAATTTAATTTAAAAACTTAAGCTATTAAATAAGATTTAAGATATGATTTATATTATTCTTTAACAATACTCTTCAAGTAAAAGCCCTTTGAACTTGAAACTTGCACGGGTCCATATTATCTTGTGTTTAATTTTTATCAAATAAATGAGGATCGTGAAATTCAAACTCGTGACCGCTTGATCATCAAGGCTCTGATACCATGTCAAAGAACCAATTCAACCCAAAAACTTAAACTATTGGGTTGAGATGGTTCTTTGACATAAATTAGATACAAAGGGTATTCTTTTAGATTTTTTTTTATTCCTTTTCTAATTAGTTTAACTATGACTTTAGGATTTATAAAATCCTCATTTCTTCATTTTTGTTATACGCAAAATTAACTTTATTAACCAGTAAGATTGACATCCAATGCCCATCGATTGAATAAAAGTGAGTTAATTTATAGTACTCATTTGTGTAAAGATTTTCAAGTAGAGAGATATAAAATTATTAGATATTTATAAACTATTATTCCTTTGAAATATATTATGATAACTATCTAGTTATCTAAGTATCGCGTTATTATATATAGATCTAGAAATATATAATAATCTCTCAAAAAGTTTACTTCAATACTTAATTTAGAAAAATAATTTACTTTCTGAAAATAGCATCCTATATATAGTTTTAAACGCAACAACCTACAATTGAAATTTTATGTGGAGTACAAGTTTTTTATTTTTTATTTTACTTTGATCAGTTGAGAGTTACCTGTTACAACGATTTTGGAAAGTTATAGTTTAATAGGTTAATAGTTTAAAGAAATTGACTTTTAATTAAAGCAAAACTTGACTCAATTCTGTAATTAACAAATTCTTAATTAAAATTAAAAGTTATTTCCAATCAAATGATTTTTTAAAATTAAAAATTAAAAAATAACTAAAATTAATTACAAGAGTTGCTCATAAGAAATATTCAGATACCAAACCGTTTACTTGTTCCTACAGACCAAACCGTTGTGAATTGAATCCCTCTACCGCACTGGATTTTACCATATTGATTCTGAGTTGGAATTTCAATTATTTGCGTGCGGCTATCTCAACAAAAAAAAATAAAATAAATCAAAACGGCTGGATCGACTGCTTGCTCATCAGAAATATTCAGAGATCAATTTTCATTGAATATTTGTGACCCCCTGCAGACGCACACAGCATGCGGCTTCAATGATCTGAAGAAGCTCCCTCCAGTTTCCATCATCTTGGAAGTTCCAGGGTGATTGTTCATCCAATGTATGTGCATACCTTTCTTGGTAATTATTACTTTCTGGGCCTTCCTTTATATCCGAATAGAAAGCAGTTGAATTGTCCCAGGCCAACCTCAATTACAGTTTGTTCGTTTTCTTCAATCTCAAGATTTAGCTTCTTTTTTCAATGGGTAATTAAGGATTTTATCAGGCTAACTTTTTAAATGTTGAGTTAAATTCATCTCCATGATCCAAAAAAAAAACACACCGCCAGACTAAGGGCTCGTGTAAATTTTGTTTTTTTATTGACTGAAGTTTTGCCGTCGTTTTCCACCGGTATCCAACTACCATGTGATGCCACGAAGGATGATGCTGCACAGAACCGTGTTTACATCTTGTTGTCATTTCTGAACAGCGACTGGACTGGCATGTGTGTGTGTGTGTTCTGTCGTTTCTTATATAGCCATTTCTCAAACAACCTTCTCGCCATTAAGAAGCATGGAAGATGAACTACAAAATGTGGCCAAGCTCGTTTTCATGATAAAACACGTCAGGTAACTGGTGGTATATATTTCTAGCCTCATCGGGGACACGTGGTTCCCCTATACCTGTTGATTTGTCAAAGCAAATTTAAAATCTCCTGTACCTGTGATCCAACCAAGTGTTCTCATCCGATCAAACTTGGCTCCCTGAGTTCCTTTTTTCTTCCTTGTTTGGTACGGAGTTGTCTCACGACATTAATGCATCCTATTGGTCGTTGCAGTTTTTAGTTTTTAAATCCTCATTGCCTATCAGATACTTTCTTTTTTTTGGGTAGATTGTACGTTGTCTTACAATCAGTTCGCTCCATTATTGAAGCATTATGAATCTTAGTATCTTACTGGCCCAAGCTGGATCACGGGAAACAAGAATAAAGCACAAGAAATGGATTTGTGCAAGGCAATTTCTATACCTACTTAAAAATTATACTATGCTGTAGTGTATTCAAGTTTACAAGATACGTATACGATGCATTAAGTCAAATAAATCAACATTTCGTAATCGTTAGAGACAGTTTTGATACAATATAAATAATATTTTTTTTCCCTTTTTTAAGATAAAATATATGTTTTTCGTCGAAATATTTATGCTATACCATTTGTAACGGAATATTCAGGTTTTTATAAGTTCCAACAAAACAAATTAATGGATGTACTTACGGATTCATACCCATTTACGTGGCTTGTTATACAAGTTGAATATTAATTCTTTTTCCTTATAAGGTGGGACACTTTTTTTTGGACAAAGTTGAAATTTAATCGCAATTCTTGTCGATAATTAATCATGTTGTAAACACAATCCGAAAATTGATTTACAACCATGGAATATTTTTTCAATGTAAAAGCTATATTTTTATTGGTATAAATATCACCCTGATGAAAATTATATGTCACGGTCATTGGTAATTTTAGAACCGTCAATAATTCAATTGGTGATTTAAATGCCGATGAATAAACCAACAAAATATAATATTAGTAATAAAAATAAGAGTTGGTCAAGGATAGACCTTGAAAAAACACTAAATAAAATTGTAATTAACCTTAAATTAATCTCGAACAAAACCTTTAATAAATTACGACCATGCTTAGTTGTTTTTTGAAATATAAGAATGTACTAAAAATAAAACTTTGATATGACAATGATGAACTATTTTTTCTTAATCATTTTGTCTTCATGAAACTTTAAATTGATCTTCTAAACATATTAATTAAATACAGAGATAATTATTGAAACAATCATTATCTGAATAACAGTTATCTTCGACTGCTATTCTCAATAACGATCCAATACCTCTTAATCATTGAAAAGACAAGCTCCTCATCATATAAAAAAGAACAATTTATCATACAAATACATGGGTAATCTACTTCACTTTTGATTTGTATCCCTCAATCCTATTCATCCATGAAAAGGTATCATTTGAAAAGCACCTAAATTAGTATCGAGTAAGACAAGGGAAAGTAGTAAAGAACTACAAATATAATGGCTAGGTATTGAGGTTGTTTTTTTAGTTAAAATTTAATTTTTTTTGTTTTAAATTTTTTTATATAGTAATTTTAGAATGTTTTATATACTGATATTAAAAATAAATTTTAAAAAATTAAAAATATATATTTTAATATATTTTTAAATAAAAACCACTTTAAAAATCAACTCGTAACATCCTCCTCCGAACACCCCTAATTTGTTCCTTGCAACAACTAATGTTACTCAGGCTTTGCAATAACCAATTGTGGAGCACGGGAATATGCAACAAATGCCTTCATAAGAAAACAAGAGGCCGAACTATAACCACAAGAAGCCTCTCTTTATTAGCAAGAGGGTTACTGTCTAAATTAGCAACAAGGGGAAGCTGTAAAATCCATTCAAAACTCAAAATACAATCATATAACAAAACTGCTACTATAAACAACAGTAGATGCCAAACTCTCTCTTACAATACCCACTTTGGTACTCTGGCAAGAGATAGCCCTAAAATTGCCTTCATACAAAAACAAAGGTCACAATAACCATATTAAGAATTCTTTTTACCTGAACTAGAACAAGCTCCAAAAATCCTACAAAAAAAAGACAGTAAATAGAGATAGCATACTTAGATAGCAACTACCATTTACATTTTGCACTAAGAAAACATCCAGAGATACAAAGAGCAAATGTTTCTCCAAATTAATAATCATCCGTCCCCGATTCAGATTGGTAACAGAAATGATACTTAATTAGCAAGAACCTCCCAAATTAACTCAGGATCATAAGATGGCATTCTTGCAAGGGAACAGCCTTCGAATTCCGAATCTTGTGGCACCATTACAGGACAATCTGTAGACACAGAAGGAGAAGAACTCTCACACTTCCAAAGCCCCTCTTCAGAAACAGCCGGCGACACCAAATCACTACAACCCCAATTATTGCCCGAAAGCAACGGCGGCGGCGGCGGCGACGACGACGACGACGACGACGGTGATGGTGTTGATGAATTTGAATCTACCTTCACTGGTTTTTGACTTTCTGTGCTTTTACCATTAAAATTGCTCTTCTTTCCTGCATTCTTTTTAGCCCTCTCTTTTTTAACCTTCTGACAAATTGCTTGAATCTTGGCATCTACGGTACTCTTCAAAACATCCAATCTAGTACAATCTTTAAATCCTAGCTCAGTAGGATCTTTTAGATTTGGAAAATTCAATCTTGCATATTCACCTCTAAGTTTATAAGCTGCACGATCATAAGCATAAGCTGCAGCTTCTGCTGTGTCATAGGTACCTAACCAGACTCTCATTCTGTTTTGAGGGAGTCTAATTTCAGCAACCCATTTGCCCCAATGCCTCTGCCTGACTCCTCTGTATAGTTTCTTCTTGATCGGAGCCAAATAATTGCTGGTGTGCACAGGGTTTTGAAGAGGGTTTGTTAGCCAATTGTGAGAAAAGGAAGTGTTTGTTCTGTTTTCTTCACTGAATTTTTGCAATAGATCTCTCTGGCGGAGATAGACTGAAGAGCCTAAAGGCTCAAAAGCTGGACTAGTAAGAGTACTTGCTGCTTGGCAATACGAGAAAATCGAATCCAAAGTGTTGGTCCCTCCTGCCAATATAAGTTGTGACAGTGAGGAACCAATATCAGTTGTGTTGTTAAATGCAAAAGAAAAGTTGTTTTCTTGCATTCTTTCCATGATTATCTGAAACTTTTAGAACGGAAAACAGAGGAAACAGAAAGAAAATAAAAGAGAAGTAAAATGGGCACTAAAAACCGTCCCTTTTCCTTCAAAATATTGGTTTTCAAAAGCAAAATAGTAAAAAAGAAACGGTCTTGCTAGAAAACAATGAAGGGGTTTTGAGAGATGAAGAGAAAGCTCAAGGCTTGAGCTTTAATGGGCAAACGGAATAGTAAAGTGTTTGATGAAGAGCAGATTGGCGATGGTGAAACAAAAGTAATTCGGCTTTGAGAGAAGAAGAGGGCGTCGGATTTTTTTGGAGGAAGTATTTCAAAGAAGGTTTTTGGGTTAGAGTGGTTTGTGGTTGGGTCCAAGTTGGTGTATTTATAGCTGCAGAGCAAAGTTGAGGGCTTTCCGTGGCCTTACCGTATTTTACAGCTATGAAATTCCTCATATTTTGAAATTTTAGTCCAAGTAAAGGTTGGCCTATGCCGTAATGACAATAATGCACTCATGGTATTGACAAAAACTAATGGGGCTAGGCAATCCACTATTTCAATTACCGTAGAAACAGACTCATTGACGCTGCGGGTTCAAGGAATGCTTCTTTTTTCTTTTTCTTTTTTCATTTCATCCTTTTATATTTATTTTATTCATGATTGATAAATGAACTATAATTTTTTGTTTCTTGAGAGATCATAACTCAAGGGACTATAATTGATAAATGGAAAAAAATCAATCCCTTGGAGGAAAAAAACAAAAAGCTACCGAATTCAAGAGGAAAAAAAAAAGAAAAAAAGAAGAAGAAGAAGAACTGGTTGCTGACGCCACCACGAGGAGAAACAGCCACCACCACTATGAGAAATGGAAAAAATAATCCCTTAAAGGAAGAAAACAACAAAAGGCTGCAGAATTCAAAGGGAGAAGAGAAAAAAAAAAAGAAATAGAAGGAAAACTTATTGTTAGCACCACCACTATGAGAAAAAAGGTGCCACACATCATAAAGTCGTGATATTTACATTAAACTGGGGTTGACCATGAGTGATTTCTCATGTCTCCGTCTTGAAGTTAAAACAATAAATATATAATACTGAAGTAAAAAATAATTTTTTTTTTTAAAAAATAAAATTATTTTGATACATTTATAAGAAAAAAATACTTTAAAGTGTCACCATTACTACAATTCCAAACAGGCCCTAAGAACCTAAAGAAATTGACCTTTTTTATATATATATAAAAAATCTTCATTGATTTAACAAAAAAAAAAAGTGAGACTAATTAAGTTTTTAAAATTTTTGTATACTACAAATATACAAATATATATGGTCAACAGGAGTTATGTAAGTTCTCCCCAAACGCCACTGGTTAGCTTATTGATTTATAGTACATTTAATGTTGGGGGTGACTTGTTCTCGGAGTACGAGAAAAGAAAAGAACAAAAAAAAAAAAGTATAAGAGGAGTGTTCGACAATATTTAATCTCTAGTCAATCCCTCTCAGAACATCTAATTATTATTAGACAAAACAAAAGAAAAAAAAAATGAATAAACTCAACAATATCAACCGAGAAAGGAATTGTTGAAATCTAGACTTTTAACTATCTCAAGCAAATACAAGGCAGTGAATAAACAAGGAATTATGCGTCAAAAGCACATGAAGTTACTCTAGATCACCACTTCAGATTTTGCGGTGCGGCTTATAATTGCATTCTATTTAAATGTGCAGCATGTATCTTGAAAATATTTTTCAATTAAAAATACATTACAATAATTTATTTATTTTTAATTTCAATACATTAAAATTATTTAAAACATTTAAAAATTATTAATTTAATATTTTTTTCAAATAAAAAATAATTTTAAAAACAAAATATCACAATTTCAAATTGTAAACTTCGAAATCAAATGTGATCTCATTAGATGCCCACAAACCTATTATGTGCCGGTGGATAAAAATTGATTTTTAAAATATTTTTTATTAAAAAATATATTAAAATAATATATTTTTATATTTTTAAAATTTATTTTAAATATTAACACATCAAAACAATCTAAAATTATAACAATAAAAATTAATTCAAAACTAAGAAAAATTCAAAATCTTTCCTTTCTATTTATTACACAGAAGTCAGAGCTTTCTGTGTATTTAAAAAGTCTTGCACATTTAAAGCCTTCTCTGCCACGCGTCTTGGCTTTTCGCAGCGCGAGGACATTTTGCTTTTCTGTTTCTTCTCGTGCCGGATAAATTGTCCTTAATTTTTTCCCCCTTTCTTTATATTCCAGTGTACACTCTGCACTCCTATCCTAAGCTGCACTTCAAGCTCAGCTCGGCTTTGTAGCCGGCTAAGCTCTCTCTCTCTCTCTCTCTCTCTCTCTCTCTCTCTCTCTCTCTCTCTCTCTCTCTCTCTCTCTCTCTCTCTCTCTCTCTCTCTCTCTCTCTCTCTCTCTCTCTCTCTCTCTCTCTCTCTCTCTCAACATGTTAGGAAGTAAAGAAAAAAAAAATGAATTAAATGTTTGGAGAAGTTAAAAAAGAACGATCTTTTGCTCTCTTTTCCCCTATCATGATTCTATTTTTTAGTTATCAACTTTAAATTTAAAGCATGTGAGTAGAATTCTCGTAAATTCCTTGAATTGTTTTTATTTAAAGTGATCAGTATATGCTTGATTTGATTAGAGAATTAAATTTATTTATTTTTTTATGTAAAAACTAGCATAAAAATAGCACATATCACAAAATGAGTGCAATAATGTATGATTCTAGTGTTGTAAGTGATTGGAATTTATTAAATTATCATGAGAATATCATATTGATATAAGGGATGCTAAAAAAAATTAGTCTCAATTAATTTACAATCTGGTCTAAGAATAATTACTTCATTAATTATCAAATAAAAGAATTATTAAAAGCATTTATAATTCATGCTCTGAATGGAGATTTTCTTTTTTCCTCTTAAATAGCACTGCAGCAAAAATAATTAATAAACCAGTTGAGAAAAAAAATAGAAAAATTGGTTATATATATATATATATTACCTTGGATGTTTAGGAGCGCAATCTTAAAAAAAAATGAAGAGGTTCTGCTACTAAGAGGTACTTAAACATTGGGAAGGTTGTGGCACACCCTACAGCGCGCAATCTTTAATTTTTTTTCTAATTTTTAAGAGTTGCACTACTCCTAGCTAGTAGTATAGAATTAAACTATGGAAAGGAGCACAATTTATTGAGTTTTAATTGATTGTGCTACTTAGCGCAAACACACTGTGATTTTTGTTTTTCTTAGTTGTAATAACTTATCAATTGTTTGTCTTTTAGTGGATCTACAAGTAATTTAGGATATTTGGTAATATGGTGTAAGATACTTTTTAAAAATATTATTTTGATTATAAATACACTACAATAATTTGTTTTATTTTTTTTAATTTTTATATTAGTATATTAAAATCATTAAATATATATATAAAAATATCGATATTTTTATATTTATTTTTTTAAAAATAAATTGAACGACAAAGACAAACACTCATCGAGAGCCAATAATATCTTGCATGGAGCTAGCATATGCTACCCTCTTTCCCCTTTGTCTCTCCTCGTGTGCAACTTTAATAACTACATATGTTGTAGGTGTTTCAAGGCGGCCAAGAAATTTTTTTAACATAAAAAAAGTGTTAGGCTAAAAAAAATCCAAATTTCAAGTCATTAATTCAAGTGACACTTTAAATAATATGAAAAAACAACAACAATAATAAATAAACTAAAAAACAATGAAAAAATAAATAAAAAGAACTATATATGAGTCTATATGGATTATCAAATGACCCAATACTAATCTAATAGGAAGAAAACCATAAAAAAAAGTAAGACTTCAAAAAAAAAGAAAAAAACATCAACTTAAAAAAAACTAAGAAAACCAAGTGAACCTTCTTAAACCTGGTCTAATTTTAAAAACTCGTAACTCATTGAATCATGGACCAAACAAAATAATCAACTTGTTCTAACTCGTTAGAAAAAATGATAAAATTTGAGAGAAAAACAACAGTTAAGGAGGATGAAATTTTTAAAAAAATTACAAATAAAAGAAATAGTAAATAAAATAATGAGTACCAAATTTGAAAGATTAAAAAATCATAGAGGATGAAATTGAAAAATATTTGTAATTTGATAGATTATTTATAGATTAAAAAATAATATGGGTGAAATTAAAAATAATTATAGAGGGTTAACCCAATAGAATCAAACCAAAAAAATAAAAAAAAGATTAAAAATAAGAAAAAAGAAAAAAAAAACCAAACAAACCTAGGCGAACCTCTTAAACATAGTGTAATATCTAAAATTTATAACATGTGAAATCTTGGACTGAGTTCAATAAAGAAACTTAACTATTAACAAATTTAATTTTAAAGTATGAAATCACATAAAAATATTAATAAAAGAAACTTGCAAAAAAAAAAAACAAAGAAACAAAGAATGGGAATAAAATTTGACAGGAAAAAACCCGAGGATAATAAAATTTTAAAAATAAAATAAAAATAATCTTAAATAAAATAAACTGAAATTAAAAATAATTTCAATATTAAATCGTGTATAAATTGATGTAGAGTCTTCTTTTATAAGCACATGATACTGATATTAACAATTAATGCCATGTAAAGAGATATCAACAATCAATATTAATGTTGTTTGTAAATATTTTCCTCCCACTTAGATATAAAGAAGGAAAAAACCTATAACCCCCGAAAAAAGACAAAGAAACATTTAAAGTTATATATATATAATGTCATATTTTGAGGATTTTAGTGAGAAATTGAGCATTGAAATTTCAAGATTAAACTTATTCTCATGTTTGTGTCAATAACTTATTTTTACTTGCATTTTTAATTTGATTTATCAATTTTTATGTTGTTTGAATTAGTTCAATTAGTTCTTGTTATTTAAATTTATCTCGTTTACCCAATAACTTTCTTTCGTTAAGTTTTGATATTAGTTATTCATGTATATGTAGCATTAAATATGTTTTATTTATAAAATAACTTTTATATTCACACAGCACCTATATCATCAAATAAATTATTTTGAAATAATATATTAAAAATAAATAGATTATGCCAACTGTAACTTACACGTCATGTTATTTAATAAAAAAACACTAAATAAACATGAAATAACAACAACAATAATAAAAAGATTCAACCTTTCTAAGGAAAATTTGTGGAAATCAATCTTGAAACAAAACCAAGACAAATTGGTAAAAAAGAAAAGTAATGGTTTTGTCATAGAGTTTTTATTAAATATTATTTTAATACATCTTTTAAGATACTTTATTTAGTGATATAAATCCTCCATAAATATATAAAAAAATATTTAACAATATTGATACATAATTCAGTATGCATAGTTAGCATTGAGACTCAAGTTGAATGGGATATAAATACACAGCTAAGAACATAAAACAAGGGGTCAAATTTCTTGTAAACAAGCCGATATTAAGGCACCAGCCATTTTAGTCATACTGGCTAGATATGGAAGCGTGAGAGACCACAAGAAACCGAGCCAAGGAGGTGCACAGATCGAATGAGGCTAGAAAGACCTTCTCTTCGAAGGGGTCGTCACCTCGAAAGCTACCGAATCTACATCCAAAACGGGACCATGGTGCATTAAAGACGTAAAGGTAGGATCGAAAGACCAGTGATACAGAGCTATGAAGACAAAGCTCGTGAAAGGACACACATCTTCAAAGGCCACAAATAAAGTTATGTGCATGTGAACCAACCTAACCATTTCCCCCAAGTCAAATCCTCAATAGTAACCCTGAAGATCCCTAATAGTAACTCTGAATTATATAGTTTAATTGTTTAAATTTTAAATTTGATTTTTAAAGGTTATTCATTCGAGTCCTATAAATTTTAGAACCACTCGAAGATTTATATGGTTATTAACTTCAGGATTTATAAAATTAGTCAAGATACATGCAAACTAACTCGAATACCTATTTTTTATTTTTTTTTTATAAGTTCTCAATAGTGTTCTCCTAATCTTCATGTTATGTACGGTACCTTTCTGTCCTTTTTAGTTCTTCACTTCTTCCAACTGCTACAAGTCGACGTTTGCCCTCACTTGCATCAACGCGCAAATCTAATTTATTAGATTTGTTAGGATTACTTTTGAAAATATATGAAAATATTTTTAATTTTTTTATATATTAATAAATTAAAATTATAAAAAATACATAGTTTAAAGTGTTAAAACGGCGAGGTGATGATAGAAAAATGAAGGTAAATATAAAAGTAAAAAGGAGGTGTGATGGTAACAAAGTAATTGTGATGGTAAAAGTGATGGTTGTAGCAAGAACAATGATACTGGTTTGTTATAGCATGACGATGGCGATACCAACCAAATAGATTATGATGGATGAAATAGTTTATTAATATTATGAAACTGATTAATGTCTACAAAATATCTTACAAAATTCAATATGTTGAAAATACTTTAAACAAGTGAACTAAGGTTAATTATAGTTGGTTATTTTCATATAAATATTTTTTACAAAACCAATACAAAAAAAAATCATAAAAATATTTTTATATGAAATATTTTATACAAAATAAATGCCCTTCAAAAAAGATTGAGAGGGATGGAAATCATCCTCCATGCATTATCTCCCATCAATTGAAAAAAAAAAAAAAAGCAACGTGAGACATAAATTTAGCTTAGTGCAATTTTTATTTTTATTTTTATTTTTCCTCAAGACCGACACGAATAGATCTAAAGGGCATTATAGTACTTTTAGTTTTATTTATGGTGAAAGAAAGTCACAAAGGAAGTAGAAGGGGTCAAAGGCAATTTACGTCCATAACTTTATTACATTTGACTTTCCAAAAAGTTGTGTTTTGTCAGTTTCTATAGACGTTCTAGACTTGGTCACACAAACACACAGCCAGCTGCAAACAGACGCCGACTATCCAAGTGGTCCTGTCTCCTGAGCCAGCCTCGTCACTATACTACGGGCCACGTGTCGGTGTGTCTTTTTTCTTAGTCCCCGAAAAGGCCAATTTTCTCTTTCCTAATTTCTCGTGATATTTTTTTGATGCCATACACCGAAGTCATTTTTTAGCTACAGATGCCATTCCACGTTGAGTCTATTGAAGTGTAACGTCACGACAACGTAAGTGAGATCGTGAACATTATTTGATACGCTTGAAGCCCCTGCCAGGGTGGCTTCGAAGTGGGCCCAAGTTTGGTAGCAATGGCCCCCACAACGAGGCAGGTACAAATACCATGTCAGGCTCGTTTGTTTGCGAAAGTAGATTTTTTGGAAAATAATTTTTATAAAAATATACATTTTTAAAATAAATTAAATTTTATGTTTGACTGTGTTATATAAAATAATTTGAAAAATATTTTTTAATATTTAGCTGTACTATAAAAAATAAACTAGAAAATAACTTATTAATATTATTTTTCTAGTTTATTAAAAAAATAAAGATAAAAAATAACAGATAAAAAAATTAAAAGAGAATTGAAAAAATATTTTTTAATAAAATAAATAGTAATTAGAATAATAGAAACTAAATACGATAAATAAATAAAATTTATTTAAGAAAATAACAAGAAAAAAATAAATAACAATAAAAATAATAATAAAAATAAATAAATAAACTCAAAACAAAATATATAGCAGTAAAAAAATTAATAATGAAATTTGATATAATTAATAAATAATCAAACTTATTTAATTATTTTACAATTTTTAAAAAAAGTATAATCCGTCAACTTTTACGAAAATTAAGTCAAATTTTTCACTCTACTATACTATTAACATTTGATTAGGATCGATGCTTTGAGTGATCAGTTCATGGTTAATAAGGCCCCACAAATTCTCATTAAAAAACCAAGTCACCTTTTCCTTCTCTTTCAACAGTAGAGAGACCCCCAACCGTATATTGCTTGGAGCACTCCTTTTCATTCTGCTTATTTGCTCTTTCTTACAATAAATTAATATTGTAAAAAAATTAATATTAATATTTGGTTAAAAAAAGATGATTATTGTTAAAAATTTAATTGTCTTGTTTATTTTCTTGGTAGGTAGCATAATTAAGCTAATTAAATCTTTTCTTTTAGTGGGATACACAATTAGAACAAGTGTACTCTTAAATTTCTTCCACGTGAATGGGATTAGTTAGATATCTCAAATTAATAGTTGAAGGCTCGATAATAATCATTGCCAGCCTATCCCTCAAACTAGGCGTGATACCAGAGATTGGTGAAATGGGATTGCCTTCGAGAACTTATGGCAGGTTTCAATCCATGCATGATCGCACCGCCTCCTTCACACACAGGTGGCTTTGCATTCATTGATGAGACGTCTTTTTGCAAAGCAGAAACGTATAGATTATCAATAAAACTGTAGAAAAGTTTTTTGATGATACGGTGTCATTTTCAGCCTATATATATGGTCCCCCTCTCATCTTAGCTTCGCTGGTGCTGTTTCATGTGCCATGGCACGCATTTGGGGCCTACTGTACATTGCTTTGTCTTGTTTTGAGGCTGTGAAGAAAGAACAGAGACAATAATAATAGTGTTTCGTTCAGACCACAAGTTCATATTGTAGGGAATGATCATAAGTTCATAACATGCCTTCTGTGCAAACCCTAAAACAGATATTGATTCACTTAAATGCAGCTCATAATGACCTAAGGTCTTGAGAAGCAAAATTATTATTCTACAAAGCTGAAGTTAAAATATTAATTATGAAAAAAATGGTGGGTTGTGCTGGTAAGAACCTAATTGTTGAGTTATAAAATAAATGGTTGAAAATTGATTTCATATAGGGGCACTTAACTTATTTAGATAATAAGTGGAGAATTATTTGAATTTAAGATAAAAAAAACCTATTAATATCATATCTTATATGATTAAGATTTCTCAAACATAAATTTAAGGGGTAGCTTAACTGGTCAGGTCTTGGGTTTGCTCTTCAATGATCACGAGTTGAGTCCTCTCAGGACCACCGGAGGCTTACATAATCATTAACTTTAGGGTCCGTGAAATTAATTGAGGTGTATGCAAGCTGACTCAGACACCACGTTAGTTAAAAAAAAAATTCTCAAACATAACCCACCATTTCTCCAATAACTTAAGAGAATTTTAACTCATTAAAATTGTTAAATCTACCTAAATAGATCCATATTGTAATCAATCATTTCAACACTCGGGTTGAGTACATTTCAACGCTGTGATGTTACCGTGGAGAGTACTTCAAATAGTGTATATTGCAATGGAAAACCAATTTGCTGCCTTGTACGAATCATGCATGCCCTTATTTCCTTCCTCTTTGAATCTCTAGTATGAAATGGGAAATAATTCGTGCGATTATCGAATTGTAGAGAACTCAAGTGAACATTATGCTTCTGTGTCTCGCAACAATATATTGTTATCCATAGGCTACTTAATGCATCCATAAAGGTCAAACATGGCAGTAGATTGAAACAAGAGAACGGGTGTGACTCGTGTCTCCCCAGACCCCACCTTATTCATTTCATTAAGTTCTCTTTGTCATCTGGGAATATTTTGAATTTTTTTATTGTATTATTGAGGTATGTTTTCAACTTCATTTGATTTCATTTGGGATTGTGAGGATTTATTGTGAAGAGATCAAGCTATTGCAATCAATACGTCTCATAATGTACTCCATATGATAAGGTGGTTCTAATGTGAAAGATGATTCTAAAAGGTCAAGTTTAGTTGGTAAAATAGCTGCATCATGAATACAATTAGCAAGATAATATAAAAAGAAGAGTGTTGGCCAACATAGCATGGAGTGTTGTATTTATCAGAATAAATAGGCATACAACGTAGTAAATAAAAGTAAAACAATTGGAGTAAAATAAAGAGCTAAACATGGTGATTTGAATGATATAAAGATAATAAACCTACCACCAAATTAACCGTTTTCAAGAAACTAAAATTAGGTTTTGAATTGAGCTTTGTCACAATGATAATTTATATTAAGATACCAAGAATATTATAATAAATAACCAAATCCCCACCTACCACTTATAAATTAAAAGACACAAACAATAAGTATAAAAGATATCACGAAGATTGGTTAATTCTTCAATAAATCAGAATAGTTAAATAAAGAACCAAAAAATATTAATAAAACATCACATACACAATAAATCAAAGTATGTCCCAAAAAAACCTAAATATAATGTAAGTGACCCTATTTATAATAAGTAAAAACATTATTAACAATGCTAAAAAAATAATAAAAAATTTCTAAATAAAACATGAAAAATAATCATAAATTAATTAGAAAACTAATATAACTATTGCATAGTAGCTTTTAGATTTTATATTAAAACTTTTCTCATATCTGATTAGCTTGAAACTTTAACCCACTATAGAAAAAGACCTCAAGAAATATTTGGTAAAGTTTTAGTCAAATCTAATAGTCAGATAAAAACTTATACTTATTAAAGTAAAATTATGTATTAGAAAAAAATAAATCTCTAATTACCTAAATTAATTTCCCACAATATTTAGTTTTGATGTGACAATCTTTTCTCTTCTAAAATTCAGCCTCAAGTACTGCCGTTTCTTTCTTTTCACAGTTCTTTTATTTTGATATTATATAAATCATATCATAAAGCTCAATATAATATAAAGCTCAACCACATTATCCATCTCTTTATTCAATATGTTCAAAAACCTTTTGATTGTAGCTTCTTTATCCTCCAAAGTATAAAGACTTTTCTCAACCTGTCTATAGAGTAGTATTCAATATCTCTGATTCTCCTTCACTGTGAAATTAGTACCAGTAACAGTTATTGTCTAAAGAAAATTTATTGATAAAAAATTAGTTGGTGGAGGTATGCGGGTAGTGCAAAAATATTGGATAGTTGAAAATTAGATTAGCTAATTTGTAAAGAAATAGAGCTAGTACTTTTAATTAACATAATTGTACCATTTTCTATAGTGAAAGTCTGTTCCATTTAAGGGCAACAAATGAGTGCGATTTTTATCATCCAAAAACGTTGTCTATGTACACCACACTTGGTGCTCAAATTGTGTATTAAACTCAGCTAGCATTCCTGCAAGCTAGGTTAGTGGATAATTACCCTCATATGAGAAGTCAAATATATGGTAGCACTCTATAGCAATATGACCTACTCTCATGGATTTGACATGGGTTGATTGCCTTTGGAGGTCTGAATTGAAGCTGATCGAAGAGATGAAGAACCAGGGGCAGGACCATTTAGGAATGATTATTTTCGGTTTAGTCTGGTTTTCACCTATAAAAATAAGTAAATTAAAATTTTGTAAAATATAAAAAATAAAACCAAAACTGAATCGAAACCAGTTCCAACTGACCGGTTTCGGTTTGGTTCGATTCGATTATGTTTTATAAAAAACCAAAACCCAACCGATAGATTTCGGTTCGGTTCGGTTCTGTTCGGTTATTTCTAGTTCGATTTGGTTTATTTTTAACTAAATCAATTCGGTCCGGTTGAGGTTTTTCGATTTCAGGTTTATGAAACCAAAACCGAATCAAACTTAATATTTTTCAAAATATTTTAATCGGTTTAATCGAGTTTTTTCATGGTTTGATTTTTTGATTTTCTTGATTTTTTTCTCACCTCTTGCTCTTAGGACCATTGATGGGAACATCTATTTCAGATGGACATGATGGTCGAGCGATAACAAGAACCAATGGACTTTTCTTTTGTCCAAATGAAGGCTTCTTGTTGATAGCAAAAGCAAAAGTGGTATTAAAGACCACTGTGCTATGCCGACTTTCAAAAAGAGCTTCATGCCTCAACAGCTCAACATTAAAATCTTCAATGGTAAAGTTTTTATTCTTGGAAGCAAAATTATAAGATGTAATAAAGGGGTTAAAATCCTAGCTCGGACCACCAAGAAGACAAGAGATCAAATTAATCTTGATTATCAGCAGGCTTCCCTGCAGCAGCCAATATATAGATTTGGCACTCTTTAAATAGGCAAAACAATTATGAGACCTCTAAGTAATAGGCACTTCATGTGAACAATGCGAGAACGAGATTGACAGGAAAACCGTGTTTTAAGAGCAGTCCACACTTGTTTCGAAGTGTTTAAACCATACACAGAAGCCACAAGATTTGGAATGATGGAGGGAAAGAGAATCCCCAATAGAGCTTGATCTTTCTTATACCAGGTTGTATAAGAAGGATTGAGAGAATTATCAATATTAAGTTCCTCAAGAATTGATTCAGGTCCTTCCATGAACCTAAAAAGATCATTGTTGTTAAAGAATGAAAGAAACTGAGATTATCAGCCCAAATAATTTAGGCCATCAAGCTTAAAAGATACTGACAAGTAGGGATGAGAAAGGTTGAGAGTGGATTGGTGCTTTTGACATCAATGGAAGAGAAAGAAGTTGATATGGTGTCAAAGTGTGATCTAGGAAGTATAACGTGAGTTTTTTTTTCTTTGATACCAGGTAAGATAATGAAAAAAAGTAAGAGTTTTGCCCATCATAACATGGATAATATTTGTTTTCATCAAAATAAATAGGCATACAACGTAGCAAATGAGAGTAAAATAAAGATACGAATGTGTAACTTAATTGGTTAGGTTTTGAGTTTGTTTTTTAGAAATTACTTGTTCGAGTTCCACAAACCTCTTGGCCACTGGAGGTTTACATCATCGTTAACTTTAGGACCCATGAAATTTATCGAGGTGCATACAAGTTGACCCGGACACCTACGTTAATAATAATAATAATAAAAGAATAAAATAAGGAGCTAAACATGAACTATACAGTACTTGAGAACATATACTTTTCAGTATAGATTAATTACATAATTGGAATTAACTAAGCTGTATAGGAACCATAAAAGACTTTTCAACTGGCTGCTGAGTGAATTCTGCAGCAGGATATTCTGTAGGTGATAGTTAAGAAAATTATACAGTACTTTGAGACTGGGGACAAATACAATTTTGTAGAAGATAACACATCTTTTATTGTTTATCAAGTAATTACACCCATGAGTGTTTATTTAGTTGTACATTTGCCCTCTCGAAGAAGGCATGACTTGAGCTTTTATTATTTCATGTGGAAACTTTTGAGAAAAACATGCTTAGCTGGTTAATCACTAATCTAAAAAAAAAAATCATACAAGAATAAAGTTTATGGATCATTTGCTATTTCCATTTTTTGTTTTTTGTTTTCAAGTTGTATTTTTTAAACAAAAACAGTAAACTTTTTTTATGGATTTTTTTTTAAAAAGCAACACATATAATTATTATAATTACAATAAATTCAGTGTTGGGCACTGCATTTCGGAAGTATTTTTGAAAAAATTTAAATTTATTTTTTATTTATTTCTTTACTTTAAATTAATATATTTTTTATGTTTTCAGATTATTTGGATGTGTTAATGTTAAAAATAATTTTTTAAAAATAAAAAATATTATTTTAATATTTTTTAAAATAAAAAACACTTTAAAAAATAATTACTATCATAATTTCAAATACTCCAATATTATTAGTCGCTGCATGTCTAACTCAACCTAATTCTAAAGAGAAATTCATTTCCTAGCAGCGAATAAAAAAAAACAATTATAGACTCATGACATCTAACTAACTGGTTGTTTTTATTCAGTGATGATGACAACTATTTGTCAAGGTCTTATTTTGTATTTTGATATAATTTTATTTTTTAAAAGACATTTTAGCTTTAAATTATTAATTTTTGTTTTTGGATTGTTTTGATGTGCTAATATTAAAAATAAATTTAAAAAATAAAAAATAAAATTATTTTAATACATTTCTAAACAAAAAATACTTTAAAAAATAGTTTTTATTACACTCCCGAACAAGTAATAAATGGATTAAATTATAAAATTAAATTCTTAACCTACATCAACAGGGTTAAGATTCCATTTCAACAAGTCTTACAAATTTAGACCAAGTATTACCTTTGAAAATTTCAGACTTTTGGCACCCATCCAATAATATATCCATGATAACAACCTTTCCTTAAGCAGGCTTGATCCCTGAAATTAATTTCTTCTTTGTTCATAAATAGCCAAGACTTCTATTTGCTACTTGTTGTGCTAGTATAATACCCTCAAAACAGGGTAAGCTGACTTGAGTGCAACGTGACCGACGTGCACCGCCGACGCCACTTGGACATTGCCGTGCAGCTCATTGATTGAGACAAGGTGCTTATGGTTTTAATTAGCTCATTTAATGTTTTTGCCAATTTGTAGGTGAATTGACACTATTTTCACTCCTCTAGTCAACCCTCGTGTGGCTTGCGAGCGTGAAAAACCATGTCACCGTGAAGAGGATAACATACCGTGTTCAGTCATAGCATGCTTTGGTGGGGTTAGGTTAGCCTAGCCTAGCCTGCACCCATCGGGTTTGTAGACTATCTGCTTAACCCCCAACCGAAAAGGGGTTTAAATTGACCTCCACTATAACAGAGGTGGCTTATAATGAGACCCGAATGTGGACCAGCTCTTCAGACCTCGTCGTTCTAAGCCCAGCACTGCTGGAAATGGGCCATTATCTATCCTGATTTCATATCTGAAACGAGCCTTCCTTTTTGCTCGAAGGTTATGGGCTCCCCAACAAGAAGACATAGTGAAAGCAATCTGCCAGCTTCAAAACCCTAGTTCAGAATATGTTTTTCCTTGCTAAGCGATATAGAGAGTACAGCAAATATGCTCTTCCCAGCAAGCCATCACGTCTCAAAAATGGGCTCCTTCTAGTTTGGATTGGGAAGTCTGTTAGGAACTTAGGAGAGCTAGGAATTCAGACTCAGAGGTAAATATCAAATTGCAAAAATAGGCATTGGGCTCCTCACATCTCTTACTAAAAACATAAGCATCTGGGCATTCACATCCGTTTGTTGGCATTAATTTGTTCACCAGGTGAATATTAAGAAACAATGGTATTTCTTCTTCTTCTTCTTCTTCTTCTTCTTCTTCTTCTTGGGCGGCATGGTGGCAAGGCTTATTATGTAGCCACTAGATTTATAGCAGTTCTCAACGGACCAAAAAAGCAGAGAGAGTTTTGGGGTGTTATATTGACAGCTTTCTCTATCAAAATTAAACCTTCCATTGATAAGATTATTCAAACACCCTTGTAAATTTTTCTTATCGCACATCAAGATATTTTTTGTCTATCCATTTGCATTTTCTGATATGACATTTTTTACTTTAGGAGTACAAAAACATTCACTGAGTTTTATATAAAAAGTACGTGTTTTACAAAGATTATATATCTATAATATTAATTATACTCTCTATGCAATTAGATTTGATAATATGTTTGCTATATAATTTTGCATATAATGTAATTTAAATTTAAAAGACTTCAAAATAAATTCTTAATAAAAAAAAATCACATGGATTAATGGTACTAATTAAGTGAGAATTAGATTTCGAGTTATATATATATATATATATATATATATATATATATATAATGGAGTCTTAAAGATACAAAAAAAAAATTAATTGATTTTTTGGATAAAAATATAAAGGAATTTTGACAATTATCCCAAAAATCTTGATTTCTAGCAGCTCCTCTAGAATTCTAAGTTAGATATAACCGTATGGTTCAAAGAGTTACATACCAATCTCAAGAGATCGATACGGTGATTGAGGAGATTGGTTTTTTTTTTAAAAAAAATATTTTAAATACTGAAACCATTATCTAACAAAATATGAATGCATTATAGAGATTATCCGAGAGTGAATTCATTTTGATTGGTATGAAAACTAACTCGAAGATAAGATATTCTTACGGTCATCAGAGTGAAATATAAATCATAAAAACGGTCTGCGACTCCCAACTCCCGGGGGCACAAAACGGTGCGTGTTGCATCTACGTCCAAAACAATAGAGGGAAGTGAAAGAGTCAACCGTCAAACTAAAGAAACCAAGGAACTTAAGTTCAACCGCTTCGTACCTCGTATCTATTTCAACTGCTAACCCCTACAAAACTAACGGAACTCTTCTTTGCTTGGGAGCTCAGCTCCATGAGAATCGGAGTTTGTTTCGTGAAAGATTCAAGCAGCAAAATCTTACAAAATAGATGCAAACAACTGTCAAATCATAGGTTAGCAAATACTCCATCCTTGATTAAACTCTTTGCTTTTATTGTTCTTTTTTCTTAAAGACGCTGATGTAAAAATCTGAAACTTTTTTTTTTTTGCCTGAACTCTGTGAACAGTGTCAATTTATAGTGTAGCAAACTGGGATTATCTCAAAACATGAAAACAAATCAAGTTCGGTTTCTGGGTCTGATTCTAGTACTACTTGCAGTTGTTGTTTGCTCTCTTGCTGATTCGAAGGTAACTTAAAAAAGAATTAAACTGGACTTTTGACGGGTATCTATTGTTAATTATGTCAGTGATTTAGATTAATTGATTATGGATTTGGTTGAACTAGGAAAGTGCAGGCACTGGTTTAGATCCGAAATCGGATGCTACTACTAATGCTTCAAAAGAAGCAGGAGGGTCAAACTTCAAATCCAATTCAACTGAAGATGATAAAGGAAAGGGAAAGGGAGGTCAAGTTGATAAATCTAAGGAGGATAAAGCTGACGATTTGAATAATATTAAGATGGATAGCCAATCTGGGTCCAAAGATAATGAAAATGCGAAGGAGGATAAGGGTAATTCAAGTGAGGAATTTCAAGCAAAGGAGGGTGATCATAATAAAAAGAAGGATTTGAGTGGTGGGGAAGAATCCAAGGATTTCCCTGAAGAGAAGAACGATGAAAGGGATACTCAATCAAGGAAGGAGGGTCCTCTTGTTGAAGAATGCGATCCATCTAATAAGTGCACGGACGAGGAAAACAAGTTGGTTGCTTGTTTAAGAGTCCCGGGAAATGGTATGCATTTCGTCTAATTGGTACTGACATGTTTCATCTTGGTTTCGATAATGCTACACTTTTTGGTGTTCACAGACAACCTTTCTGATGCCTGCTTTTATATGTGTATGAAGTATTGAAGTTGACTTCATTAACTGTCCCTTTTCTGTTAATGAATTTTGTGATCCTTGTTTGAAATCTCATTGTTAGCTACTCTTGTCTATGGAGAGTTTGTTCAATTTTTTTGCAGCCAAATTTGTGAGAATGTTTGAGGGAATCCACTTGAAATCTTCTAGTGTGATTTCAGGATGAAGGTTGTAAATTTTGCATGTTCTTGATTCCGAAAAATTTGGACTCCTGAAGTAAATTTTACCTGTGCCAATCCTTTTTTCGGTTTTTCACCAAAATGAGGGTTTTCATTACAACTTAAATCAACTAAATTAAATAACCCTTGGAATGTCTAGACGATAAGAGTCTTGGTAGAACTTGTTGTTATGCTTCTAGTAAAATTTCTATATGCAGTACGGGAATTATCATTTTGGACATAATGAAAATAGAAAACGGAAAGCTGCTTTTAGTAGAATTTCGATGTGCAGTATGGGAATTATCATTTTGGACAACCTTCTGTCATGAGACTGAAGAATGTTTTGTTTATTGCTTGTTGGTGTTGAAATATCTGGATTGACTTCTGTTCTATTTCCAGAATCTCCAGATCTTTCACTGTTGATTCAGAACAAGGGGAAAGGCCCGCTTAATGTTACAATTTCTGCTCCAGATTTTGTTCACCTGGAGAAAACAAAGATTCAACTCCAAGAAAAAGATGACAAAAAGGTATTTATGACTGATACCAAATAGTTATTGAAAAGATTACGGAGGAGCGTCAATTTCTGCCCCACTTTTGAAGCTGAACTAATACTGAGGATTATTTTTCCTTTTCGTATCATGATTTTTTGTTGTCTGCTGGTTCATTTTCTACAGAACTGTCGTAGATTAAGACTATCTTGCTTTTCTAGATATCAATCTTGGAGGGATTGATCTCTTCTATAAGAATCTAAATGAGGAAATATGATGATAAGAATCTAAATAATGAAAGGTGATGAGGTAGAAATTATTAAAATCTAATGTAGCTCACAGCTCCATTGTAACTTGATAGCAGGGGGAAGTCTATTCATGTTGGTAAACTGGAACTGAAGTGGCAACCTCATTGATTGTTGATAGAACAGGGAATGCGATGCCAAGGGGATCCTCTCCCAACATAAACTCTGATTATTCGTTTACAAGTATATTCAACCCTTCAGGCCATAGAACTACATTTTGGGTTTAAACCACGAGAAAGAATTAGCAATTCATTAGGTATTCAGTCTTGTTGCGATGTCATGTAAGACTTGAAAACAACTGAGTTGAGAATGAAGTTTTTGATCTGCATGAACAATGTGTTGCTTTGTTATTGTAATTTATCCAGCATGGAAGACCTGCCTTCTAAAGGCTTGTGAATACTTCTGTGACCAACCAACTAAAATTAAGGGTTTCTGTGCTTTGAGCATGCCTTGCTAATTTGGTAACGGTCCACGTTTCCTGCACAAAGATTTTTCATGTAATATTTGATAATTTTCAGTCAAATAGGTAATCTAACAATTTCTGTGCTTTGAATACGATCTGCATTTCTGCCTTGTTTCCTAGATATGAAAAATATCTGATAATCTCCCCGTTGAAATTATTTTGAATTTATCTACTGTCTTTTGGTTGACGCTGCTGTTCAGGTGAAGGTTTCCATCACTGGTGGAGGAAGTGAAAACCTGATTGTTTTGACGGCTGGTAAAGGTCAGTGCAAGCTTGATATAAAGGATACGATTGCCCACTATTTGGGCAAGGAGCTTCACAAGTCCAACGAGTCTGCTGTAATAAACTCCATGTCACGAACCTCCACCATTGCTGTTTTATCCTTTGCTGCACTGCTGATCCTGGCATCAGGTTGGATGTGCATCAGCTTCCGAAGGAAGCACCTTTCCTACAATAACCCTCGATATCAGAGGCTAGAGATGAAGCTGCCGGTGTCAGGTGGGGGGAAAACAGAGTCCAAAACTAATGATGGATGGGATAATAATTGGGGTGATGATTGGGATGATGAGGAGGCACCTAAGACGCCCTCGCTACCTGTTACTCCAAGCCTTTCATCTAAAGGCCTTGCTTCGCGACGGTTGAGTAAGGATGGGTGGAAAGATTAGCTGCCTAGGTTGACGTAAACGTTTTACAGGGGAAAATTCTTAGTTCATACAGTTTCTTTTCATCAATTTTTGTTTCCTGATTTGTTCTTTGGCAACCTCTTCATTCTTTTCCCCAGTGGACACACAAACTTCAAGAAAGTTACACGTCTGATTATTTAGTTTATTATAACAAAAATCATATATATATAAAATTGGTGCAAAAGTTATTTGTAATATGCCTTTTAAGAATATCAATAACATCATCTATTTTAGTTTAGATGCATTTCTAAATAAAATAAAAGTAAATAAATTCAATAATTTTTTATAAAAAAATAAATTTAAACTCTAAATTTGAAAGGTATATAAAAACTTAAGAAATGAGAAGAAAAACATTAAAATTGAGGTAAGGCGGGGTATGTAAAATTAGAAAAAATATTGTCTTGAACTCTCCCTTCACCTTATTTTTTGTAGCTGATTTTGAAAATTAAACAGTTGAAGAATTAATTTTAGTATTACTCAGCATTAATTTCAACATTATTAACTTTTGATTAATCACCATAAGTCCATAATAGAACCTATCTTTTGAGTTGAATAAACCTACTAAGGTTTTGATGAAAAAATACTGAAAAAACTTATCAGAATTTTCCTTTCATGGGTTGGACAAAATAGTGGGTTCGATTGGAAGAAATAATTCTCCATGGACTAAATCTAAATTCAAATTTAAGTTGTTAAAAAATAATTTTTTGTGGCCTAGAAAATCATTTTACAATGAACCCAAATAGAGCCTGAAGCCCTATCCCGAGCATGAGCTGGGCCAACACACATACATACATGGCTTTACACCTAAAACTTACTTTGCTTATGTCCTTTCTCCTCTAAAAACTTGAG
The DNA here is from genome assembly GCA_019202695.1 of Populus x sibirica. Classification (NCBI taxonomy): domain Eukaryota; kingdom Viridiplantae; phylum Streptophyta; class Magnoliopsida; order Malpighiales; family Salicaceae; genus Populus; species Populus x sibirica. Next base: position 196,969 of record JAGMVL010000941.1, on the reverse strand, counting down.
TGTCTTTAGGCCTAATCTTAACTCTTCAACTACCCATTATATAAAAACTAGAAAAGTTTTGTTTATTTACAATGTGGGATAAAGTTTTTTAAAAGGTTTTGGGTTTCACCAAAACATGTTAAACTAGGGTTCTTTGATATTAATTTTTCATTCATCTGTAATTTGTAAATCATGTTAATATTCTATATTAAAAAGCATATGTTGGAGATTAAAGTCCAACAAAGTTTTAACTCTAAAAATGAGTGGATCTCACTTTTAATTTGGCCTCAAATGTTCTCATTAATCATGTTCTTTAAGCAAATCTCCAACAATCCCCGATATAAATGGAAATTATCTCATCAATTTTAAAATGACTCAAAGATTTATTAAGAGATATTAATTTGATATAGCACTATAACATGATAGGTAGCTTTTGGCTTCGAGCATTTCTTAGTGAAATACTATCGACTTTACTCAACTAAATAACAAACACAATGTCTTGAACTATTCGGCCTTTTATGTAAACCAAGATTATAGTATTCACATAGTTCTCTACCTAGAGATTTTATTTGGTTCTCATTGTTGTGTTCATTTTGGCCCTGAACAGTTCTTGGATTCATGAGTGTTTTAAAGAATTCAGCCTTTATCGAAATTCTTAAAGAAATTATCATATTTCTCACGCATATAGGTGATCTTTCATAAAAAGTATTCTGTTATACTCCATTTCGTATATTAAGATATAAAAATCATTAAGAGCATTGCTCACCATTTATCACATTACAACTAGCACTTGTTTCATCATAAGAATAAATAGAAAATAATAATTTTCAAGTGCTGCTAAGAATGTTATATGACTTAGTTTTTCATTTAAATCTAGATATTGGGATCTCCAATTAACTAGGTATGGTTATCATCATTACATTCTTTTATTATTTAAAGGTTTTAAGCCTATTTTTCTCGATAAATTATACACAAACTCTTTTGGCAAACCTTTAGTTAACAAATCCGTAATATTTTTATTTGACTTTACATAATTAATAAAAATAATTTCATTTGAGAGAGAAAATTTTTAATGGTATTGTGTTTATGGTAATTTTTATTAACTAATCAATTTGTCAAAGATATACTTATGGCTAGCCTTAAATATATTTTATTTTCCAAATTTCTTTCATTTCAATTTCTTCATGGTTCCACCTCATTCACATCGACACAACCAATAAGTTAGCCTTTTATTCATTCAACATGTTTATATAACAATGTTCCTTTCTATTCTTACACCATAATTATTTTCCCCCTAAGAATACATAATTCATTCATAGCAATATTAATAACAAGAACATATTTTACCACTACATCTTCCATAAACTCTACCACTCACATAATTCTAATTTCATCAAAACATGTATTTAATAAAATTTTCTAAATTTTGCCAAAACTAGCAATAAGTCATCCACATTACATTTCATTTTTACACCCAGTGGTCAGAATATAAACATTGAAGTCTTGCATAATATATCTCAAACTGAGAATGATCTAATGATTAAATCTTCCTAGATTGGAATAAAACCGAGCTAACTTAAAACTTGGTGAGCTACTATTCAACATGAGCAACACCTTTCCAATGAGTGTGTTTCCAATCTCCACCATCTATAATGAAGACAACATCCAGACGCACCACATATCCAAACATAGATGTGATCCAACGGTGAAAGAGAGAGGACTCTTCCGGCGACCGAAATTGCCCTGCATGTGTGTTTTCCCTTTGTTTCTTATAAAGAAGAGCAAAACAGTAAATATATTGTTACAATCAACAGGATACATTTTGTGTCTTATATTACAGTGCATCCCTGATTCTTTTAGGTTTTTCTAGCATTAACAATATCATCCCCAGACAACAGTAATTTGAAGCAGAATTTTTCACTGCACTTGTATATTAATAGCCCTGTTCTTGCATTTTAAAAGTGTTTTTAAAATAATTTGAATTTTATTTTATTTTTTTCTTTATTTTAAATTAATATTGTTTTGGTGTTTCTAGATTATTTTAATGCGCTGATATCAAAAATAATTTAAAAAAAAATAAAAAAAAATATTATTTTAATAAAATATACTTTAAAAAATAACTACAATCACACTTCCAAACACTCAATTAGAAATCTGTCCCTATTAGGAATCTGTCTGCGTAACTTTTGTAGGACAAAACGCATTGTTTTTCATATCATGTTCCTTCCGTCTCTTCTATCGCCCTACCTTGTCTTTTTTATTCAAACTCGCCATCAACAATATTTATTAAAATCATCCGTGTTTTATTTTTTACAAGAAAGCAAAATAATTCTCCTATTTTTCATGTACACAGCTAGGACAGCGGAGCTTACTTGGCCGTGTAATTACGTGTCAATGTTTTATTAGACCACCTAGACAAAGCACGTGCAGTCGCCCTCCATGTGAGGTCTGAGGAGGAGCAGCACGTTGTGGGTCCCAACAGGCAGATTTGTCAGATTGGCACGTGCACTCACATGAGTTAGTCCATCCTATTACGTGTTCTGTTTCCCCTGTTTTATAGGGCCAGGAAATCACCGTTGATTGCGATTAAAGATCGTGGGCTTGGGCCCCGCAAGTCAACGGAAGTGACGGTGGAAAATTGACGGCCGAGATCCGCTTTGAGTGAAAACAATTACATTTTTTTTTATGATAAAAAGATTTTTTAGATAATTTTTAAGAAAATTGCATCAAAAATGGATTTTCCTTCAAATGATGGACTGCGACCAATCTCAATAATGCATGTTGTTTGTTAGCACTTAAATGGAACACTTAGTTAACTCGACCGAAGGCATTCCATTCTATGATCATTGCGACCAAACTTAGCAATGATCAGATGACAATCAGATCAGATGATCTTGAAGTAAACCTACAAGCTGCCATTTTAAATTGAAGATATTCTTTCATATACAGTTGGAAAAGACCTAAATTGCATGCAATCCGGCCAACCTGCACATGATCAGATAAATATTCGGACCCAAAATTTGATTACGCTCATGGGGGACCGATAGAAGCTCGGATTTTAGTGTAGGATACAGAAGTGTTTGCAATTGTAATATTGGTTGTTATTTAAAGTATTTTTTTAAAATAAATATATTAATATAATTTTTTTATATTTAAAAAAAATAGTATTAACACTTTAAAATAATTTTAAAAAATCAAATTTTATTGAAACTCTATACAAATACGGTCAATCCAAATTTCATTCTCAATGTACAACTCACCTTTTATTTTATTTCTAAAATTTTAAAATAGTGAAGATAACAAGTACAATATATCATATCATATTTTTTAGTAAAAATCTTTCGCAATCTACCTTCAGTCCCCAGTCTCCAACATACGCACTTCAAAGAGTCCCAAAAACAAGAAATTTGGGACCCTGCGCTCATTGTGGGGCTCCATGACCTCAGCCCCCAAAATGCTGAAATAGTATGTGATAAACAAATTTACGTGAAATAGGATAGTTTAAAAATATAAATATCACATTTCTCAATAATGTCACAGTTTTAAAATATAATATTTTATTAATATTTATGTTCATAACCGTAATATTAATAAAATATTATGTTTTAAAACCGTCAATCATTTTGAAAAACAGCTGAATATTTAATAAAATCGTTAAACTGTAGGCAAAACGATTAGATCATTTCGGCTGCTATAAGATTTTGGATCATTTTTATGTTTTAAGCTTGAAAAAGTTTATAAAATTATAGTTTTTTTAATATAAAATTTTATTTATTTTATGATTTTAAAGACTTAAAATATTTATAAATTTATTAAAATTTGAACAGAATTTTCTCTATACATAAACTATACCAAAATTTTTATCACTCTTAAATAAACTTGCAAAAAACTATAATAACTGCAATCAATAAATTCTAACTAAACTCAACATATTTTCACATTTCACAATCACAAGTTGCTTTAGGAATGCAAAAAAAATAAAATAACAACAACATATTTACATGCAAAATGAATATAAAATAATACAATATTTAAGTAATTCTAAAATATATAAACATAACTCATTTATTTATCTACATCTAAGTCGTCTATTGGATGATTTGGGCTCATCAATAGCATGACCGGATCCATTTAGTTAATGCCGCGCTTTAAAAAGACAATAAAATCAAATTATATATATATATATATATATATATATATATGTCATTTTACCCAAAAATTAAATAATATATTTTTAAATTTACTATGCTCATTTGAAAGGAAAAAAAACCCCTCTTTTAAGTGAAAGTAACAAGAGACATGTGCCCCTTGATCTCTTGTTATTTATTTATTTATTTATTTATTGTAGACAGCATTTATTGAAGTTATAAAAAAAATCAAATGCTTTCGAAAAACCTCTGATAGTTTTTTTTTTTTAACAATTTTAATAAATACTATATATAATAAAGACCGTGAAGAAAAAATAAATAACGGGCCGGACCAATGAGGTCAAATAACACACTTAGTTATATAATTCAATTGACATCGTTAGCAAAATCATTAACCAAGAGTCAAGACCTCACCTTAAATAAATCGATTCAAGACAAGAACTCAATTATTATTTAAGGTGGTATAAAAAACTAATTAATCAATTGCTTACAGCACATTAATACGGATTCGGCAACATATCAACATAAAACAGTGTATTGAGTTAGTTCTCTGGCATTAATTTTTTTTTTTTCAATCAAGATTGGTGGCATATTTAGAGATTTTTCCCGGTAATCTTCGATTCAAGCTTTGAAATGGAAACCTAGAAATTAATTTCTTAAAAAAAGTTTTTAATTAGCAAAAAAAAACCATATAGAGAGGTGGGCACCTAGTCTCTTTCGATGGTTCTCTTCTCCCATATCACATCTTTTTACTTATAAACTATAAGAAGTTGGGATCTTTGAACTTGATTAAAGACTGCATGCGTATAAAATTAAAGTACCAAATCAAACTCATACGAGGTCATGAGAAATCTTCATGCATGTGTTGGGTGGGTCCATCCATGGTGTCTATAATATTTTGAATATTCACGCAATAAGGAGACCACAAACGACCATGAAAACGACGCAAATAAGTTTTCAACTATGCTAGTTTGGGGTATATTCCCTAATCACTATGTTATCTTTTTTTTTTATTGGGGTACTAGGATTTTTATTTTTTATTTTTTATTTTTTATTCTTACCAAAAGAAAATGTGCACACGGAAACAATAATGAATGCTATGATTGTGTCTGCTGCTGTGTAATGTTAATAAGGGGTAAAAGGATTTCAAATGTCACGACGAAGAAAGAAAGACCCAGAGATTAAAGCATGTTGTCGGATTTCATCAAGAGCTTAACTTTCAGTAATTTACTCTAATTAAGTTGTTAATTAATTGGAACATGATTCTCTTAATATGTTTCTTAATGAGAGGACAGGCTTGTAGTTGCACAATTAGTGACATTTTGCTATTATTAATGTAGTTTTGAGGAGGGAGGGGCCGGGGGGCTTCTTCCGGTGGTTATTGGTAATTAATAATGCTAATTATTCCGCATCCGGAATTATTTTCACAAATACATCATTTGATAGATGAGCATGTTAATTAATTTAAGAATTTCACCTATCTCCAATACGAAATTTTTCGAAAAGTGATTTTATAAAAATATTTTTTATGGTAAAATTAGCATTATAATTTTCTCACAATTGATTCGTAGACTCGGTAATGCCCCATATAACCTTCACTCCTTGATTTGCATCCTACGGTGGGATGATGTTGTCATTATCTTTGTCCATCGAATAAGTCAACAAGTTCTAATACCAGTTGATGCTTTTTACAGTCAAAGATAGAAAGTCAGGGGTTGTCGCAACTTAAAAATTACATTGCTAAATTATAGAAAAATAAAATAAAGTTTCCCAACCCCTAAAGTTACAACCAAACTATAGAAAAAATTTTGATTCAATAAATTTTGAATGTCAATAATAATAACCTTAATAAATAGTTCTAAAAATAGCATACAAACTATTTAAATATAGCTAAAACTGAATTAGATAATAAAACATAAATAAATTTTTTTTATGAAATTTAATTGATAAAGGAGTGTGAAAATAATTTGAAAAATATCAAAACAATATCTTTTGAGTATAATTTGAGCTTGAACATGATCTCAATTGATCATTGTGATTTGACCTGTTATAAATCCGAGCATGTAGAGCACATGTGGAAAACTTGGAGGTGCATGAGAGGCGTTTGAGCCCTTCGAGTGATGCATGCAGCACCTTCTAACCTTTAAAAATACCTTTTCATCGTGTCTTTGGAATCATTATTGTGTCCTTTTCCTGTTGGTGTGACGTGTGTATTCGACGAACGTCTGATTTATCATCGGTGAGCCTTTCATTTTTTTTTCCTTCTTCTCTTTCTTTTCCCTTAAAAATTACAGTTTGGCCCTCTTGGTTGTTGATATTTCAACTTCAGTCTCTATTCTTTTGATTTCTAATTTTTAGTCTTGGTTCTTTTGTGAAAGTTTTATTTGTTTTCAATTTCATCATTAAATTTTAATTTACGATATATTATATTCTCCAATTTGGTCTTTATTCTTTAGATTTCTAATTTTTTTTACCTTGGCTCATTTATAAAGTTTTTATTGGTTTTCAATTTCATCCTTTAATTCAAATAGATTGTATTATTTTTTTCAGTTGGTTCTTATTGTTTTGATTTCTAATTTTTTTCTTGGTCCTTTTCTAAAAATTATTATTCTTTTTAATTTCACCCTTTAATTACAACATTGTTTTTATTTTTCATGTCAATTTTGAGCCTCATTTCTTTTAATTTTTTGTCCTTTTACTATATTGATTTTTTTAGTCTCACATTTTAATTAAATATAAAATTGATTTTTTATTTTAATTTTGATCGTTATTCTTTTAATTTCTATTTTGTAAAATCCATTTGTATAATTGAGTTTTTTAAAAAAAAATTTATCCTTCAATATATGATTGGTTGAGAATTGTCTTCATGGTTTTTTTAAATTGGGTGCTTCGAGTCTAATGACTCGAGTTTAGAAAAAAAACTTTATATTTATTTTTTTATCAAGTTATTCCAATTACACATGATTTGGACTGCAGGTTTGACGAGATATTTGTAGTTGGCAAAACCCTAATTAGTGTGGTTGCAAGCTTGTTATACCTAGGTTTTTTTATGTCTTTTTTAACCCATAACAAAACCTAAATATTATTTTTAACTAAAAAAAAAATAATCTGACCCAATAACAAAGCGTGTACACCTACACCAGTATGAAGTAATTCTTGAACTTTTCATAACAGTCTCCTAAAAACTTGAATTTTCAATTTTTGTTAAAACTCACGAAGTAATCATTTAAAAGCCTTTACTTTTTAGACATCCAAAGGCAAAAAAAGGGGGGATAATTAATAACTGTACCTATAAAAAATCTTATATATATATATATAAAAATCAAATATATCTTTGAAATTGTGTTCCCGTAATGTCCTTGGAAGGGAATCCTGTTGTTAGGAGGGGACCCTTAGCTCTTCCACCATAAAAGCTCTCACCTTCTGTCATTCTCAACAGAGAAGACATGCACGTATCATAAGAGATCAACATAGGCCCATGTGTCTCTGCGAAGGGTTCATATGCACGTGTAAATGAGGACCCAAAGGTTCTACCAGCGCCAAGCGTGCGACTACCTTTTGCTCTTGATGCTGTTAACTGCAGTGTTAAAGGTAACGGAGTCCCCCCCTCCGGTTGCATGCGGATTAGACGAGTAGGGAACCTATGGTTGTTCATGGCGGAGTCGCAATTATTATCGCCATGAGGATGAGGCCTTCATGTCTCAAAAGCAGGAAATATCTTTCATTAGCATGCTCTTGGTTTTTCTAGCTGGTAACGGGGATGAAAAACAGTCTGTGCACTCCGAAAGGAACCAGGGTTGAATTGAATTAGTGATGTCAACAGAGGTCTATTTAACAGGATAAAACGTCTTTTGTTTTTTCTCTACAAATGCTTCCTCGTTTTCACGCTTCATGGAAGAAAAAAAAAAGTAATTAAACCTCTATATCTTATCTACGATCGACATCAGGTTCGCCACGTTTTTTAAGGTAAAAAAGCCCTGTTATTTGTAATTTAAAATATAAATAAATAAAATATTATATATATATATGACCTGGAATTAAAACAAATTGAGATTCATGGTTGATTGGATTCACTATTCACCATAATATTGTAATTATGATTTTACCTTTTTAATAAAAAATCAATAAACTTATTATTGAGGTAAAATGATTTTTTTTTATGGTTTAATAGTCATTATAAAGACAATTCAGTCTTTTGACCTTTTAAATGAACAGTGTAATAATTATATTTTTTAAAAATTTAGAATCTTTAAAAGGTTGTACGGGACTATCAGTTTTTTATGTTTTAAAAACCGTAGTATAAAGATTATATTATTAAAAAAATAGTTAATACATATTGTTGGAAGCGTTATTTTTATATAAAAAAAATAATTGGCCGGCCGCATAGAATTCTATGAACCTATATAGTACCATCTAAAAATCTTTCTCCATACGCGTCTCTATTGATGTAAACGCACGAGTCTTCAATGGAGCAACCTCAAACGAAGCACTTGATGCACCCAAAAACCTTTCTCATATATGGATATTTCCCTTGTAGCCAAACAAAATGCAATACCAAAAGCATTAATCAATTATAATATTATTTCATATAAACTAGCTAGGTCTCCATTAAAAAAATATTCTTAATGAATTTTATTTTTTTATTATTATTATAATCAAGTTAATTGGCTTTTTAAGTTTTTTGGATACGTGCTAATTAAATTGGATTTTGACATCTTGACGGGGACGACGTTCTACAAATTGCCGAATGAAATCCTAGTAGATCGAAACTTCTAGCCAAATCAACATGTGTATGTGATTCCAGATAAGATCACAATCGCCGGCTGCTAATTCACTGGCCTGTCATGTTGGTGTTAAATTTTTCTTTCAAAAAAATACTAGGCCATCTTTACTGTATTGTTTTACATTCTAGAAGTATTTAATAGTGTGGTATCGGTTATTTTTAATTATTTTTTTTCAGAAATTCATCAAAATAATATTTATTTTATTTTTTAAAAATTATTTTTAATATTACCACATTAAAATGATCTGAAAACATAAAAAAATTATTAATTTACAGTAAAATAAAATCAAATTTTTTAAAAAATACTTTTAAAATACCAAAATAAACAGGCAAATATTCCAGAAATTATCTTACCGCTAAGGATTAGCATCTTCTTTCAAGATATTTTTCAGTATTGTTGGGCCATGTTGAGGTGCAAGAAAGTGACCGTAGCCAAAAGATATGAAACACAAATTAATATCCCCATGTTGCCAATAATCCTCAATCCATACAAATGCTTCTGTTACCCCTCACTGCATGAGCTGTACTCTTATTGCCTCTCTCTATTGTCGGTGCTCCATGGTACTGTAATGTCCCTGGCAGTCAGTTCTGATTAACAAGTCCTGATAACTTGACAAGCAAACAATACTTGGAGTGATAACTAATAAATCTTCAGATTAGAAGAAAATCCACAAGTGGCAACACAACTGGATCGACTTGCAAGAAAAAAAACTATGCCGAAGCTGATTCAAGCATACACTTGTTTTTTTTTTAATAATTAAAAAAAACTTGTAGAATACGTACAGAGATATGGCTTTGTTCATTTGAGCTTTGATTCATTGACTGGATTAAAAAATAAAAAGGCTCTCCACTAACTAATTAAGTCTCAAACTATGAAATTGAAGCTAAGTGGGAATGCATGCGTCAGGATTTCTAAACTAGGAGACTCAACCCCACAAAAAGCCAGAACATTGCGCATTATTTTGGGGCGAAATCTGCCATGGTCTCAATAAACAGTTGGTTTCCATGAAAGCAAGGAAGACTTTCGATTCCTAGCTATTTTTTTCTAATAATCAGTACAATCTTTAACAAAAACGTTACCTTTGGCCATGGTAGCATTCACATTTCACTTTTAGAGTCGTGCTGCATTATTGTACCATTTTTGCCCTAAAAACTACTACGACAATCTTTGATTTGCAAGATCTGTCCTCTTCCACGTCTAGATGGGACCCATTTCCTAGGAATTAGTACTTTTTGCAGGCGGGTACGATCTAGTTAGGGTACTGAAAGATTTTTGGAGAGTTACCGGCTATGCAGTTTTTAGTAAATGATTGTTTTTTTTTATTTTAAAAGTTTTTTTTAAAATTTTAATTTTTTTTAATTTTAAATTAATATTTTTTCAGTATTTTTAGATTATTTTAATATGTTAATATTAAAAATAATTTTTTTAAAAAATATTATTTTAATATATTTTCAAATAAAAAATATACAATACCAAACATCAGGAGAGGAAGTCTTATTTTAGGACCACCGACAGCCGGTTATTACAAGCGTGTGGGAACTGGACAGTGCTGCCGTGACAGAGCCGGAGCCAACCGGTCATTGCGGAGGCCTGTTTCTTTGACTTGATGCTAAGTTAAGTTTTAACTGTTCCCTTTGTTTTTTCTCTCGGAATTAAAGATTTCACTTTCATTAAAAAAAGAAAAAAGAGTAAAGAGCAATAATAAATTAAGATTCTTTCTCTTTTTCGGCGGAGACCGTTGATTGCGGTTGGAATACAGCATTCTGACAATGGGATGCTCTTTTTGACCGCATCTCCTATCGTTGTTTTTTTTTTTATGGCAGCAAGAAGGGGTGTCTTGGTCAATTTTTTATATTTATATAAAATATACTAAAAATATTGGTAGGCATTAATTTTTTAGTCAATTATTAATAAATAATGATATAAGTCATCAATCACCTCAAGTATCTATGTCACCTTCCTAATTTATTTTCCAACAAGTAAAACAACAAAGAAATAAAAAATGAAATAAAGTGAAAGTCACTACAAAATTTATTTTTTAAAAAAATAATTATTAATAATTGCCTACATTATCAGAGAGGGGTGGTTGCGGTGGGGGAGGAAGGAAGCAATTAGGGGTTATGCGAAAAAGGTTATTTTTATAGTGGGGTTAGGTTTTCAGCTTTCTAAAATTAACTGCCTTAGAAATTCATTAGGAATCCTACATGCGATATAGTGCGATTAGTTTTATATTAAAAATTTATTTTGATATATTAATATTAAAAAAAATTATGAAAAAAAATATATTTTCATATTAAAAAAAACTTTAAAAAATAATTACTGATAAATTCTCAATCACCAGGAAAAAAGAAAAAGAAAAAGATGAGGGGTGAGTGTTGTTAGTCAAGTTGTCGGGGTTTCAAATCTTAGTTGGTGTGGTTACAGGTCAATCTTCTGCAAAACTGTGTCAGGCAAGATACATGTGTAAGTGCAGGAGCATTCCCACGTTTCCATGTCCTTTATGCCTCATCAAATATACTCAGAGGATAATAATTACAGTTTAAGGGTTTTTGGAATAATAATAACTGTTATTTTTTAAAATATATATATTAAATAATATAATTTTTTTATTTTTGAAAATTAATATTTGATATTAACAAGTTAAAAAAATAAAAATAAAATAAAATAAGTTAAAGATTTTATATAACTCTAGTTGCAATGCTGGCTGGCTGAACAGGGACTAAATTAATTGTTGCTCATATAACAGACCACGTTTCCGGTGGTTGGCTGGTGCCTGAGAATTACTAGTATTTAGGAATACGGTGTAAATCGGTATTTTTTTAAAATTTTAATTTTTTTTATTTAAAATAAAAAATATTTTTATGTTTTTGGATCATTTTGATATGATGATATTAAAATAATTTTTAAAAAATAAAAAAAATTTATTTTAATATATTTTTAAGTGAAAAAAATTTATACCGCCACATCTATTTTTTTTTTTGTTATTGGTCACGTATTAAATCTACTCTCCAAGGTGCATTTTAACGTATTATTTTTAGATAACAGGTTGTTTCGTTTGGGCAATAAAATCAAGTAAATACAGTCTTGATTGATGGTTAAAGTCTCAACTAATTCTTCTTTCGCTACAACACTTAGGGTTTCTACCCAATTTTTTATGTACGAAGCTAGAAGCTGGAGTGCATTGAGATTTGTTTGTGTACAACAAACATTAAACATTATTGACGTGGGGTATTTTTTTAAAATTATTATTATTATTAATTTGCGTAATATGTATATTGTGTTTTTTCGTGAAGATTTTCTAGTTTTTAAAGATCTGGAGAAGAGTTCAAAATGGAAGATTTTAAAAGTCATGTTTTCTATAAAATTAAAATTTTATGATAATTAAACATTAAAATATCTTTAAAAATTAAAATTCCTCTCACTCTAGCCATGATGAAATTAATGACTTCACCCGAAAATTCATGGACTTCATAATGATTAGATGGTGAGAAGGTGTGAAACATGAATGTTATTCTAGGCAGGCACGAGTATCAAACTGTAATAAAGCGGTGCTGCGCGCTGTGACCTGCGAGAGAACTTAATGGGATGTTTCCTTTTCTCAATTGAAACAGTCCTTTCTTCCTTAAAGTATAACGGTCTGTGGCCCATTTTGCTGACGATGCACCATCTCCTCATGTTTTGATGCTCAGGTTAACAGGTCCAAATTCTCTTGAATTTAATTAGCATATTTTCTATGTAAACAGAACACATTATAGAAAATATATATCTTGCCTTGATTCTTGCATGATGATGTATACGCTGCTGGATATTTTGCTGGCCAGACAGCTTCTTTACCTCCCCCTCAAGCTCCACCACCTTCTTCTTATGATTTACGTTCTCCATCTGAACAGAAATATGAAGTAAATAAAAGAAACCAAGCCAAAAAATAGAGGGGGGACATAGCTCAACAGCTGATCCACTGAAAAAGAAAAGTGCAAGGCATTTCTTTCTCCATTTTCAGTAACTGATGAAGCTTTTCCGATGCTACTTGTGCAGCAACCAGCTCAGCATGTTTACGATCAATTTCCTCTGGCCAGCTAGAAAACAAAATGTGAAAGAAAATATACATAAAATAGCTAAAGATTGAAGTGGACAGAGTGCCAACCAATAGTGGCAGGTTTTTGCTTCGAAACGAAGGATGCCCACCCTCGCTTTTTAAGCTTGATAATTTCCTGGTCCTGTATGGAAAGAGGAAATGATTAAGAGAAAACATGCATGTGGGTTTCCAAGGTAAAATACCAATATCTTTACATGAGGCACGAAGGTACCAAATTGATCTTTTTCTGCAATACTCTACTAAATCTTTAATTCTCTGAATCATGGTTTATTGATTTATATTAATTAAAACCACGATTGAGCATAACAGTTTTTTTTAATAAAAAAAACATTATTGTGAATAGAATTTTTTTAAAATTGTGCTATTTTTTCAAAAATATTTCAAATTGTGTTGTTTTTTTTTTAATATGTCATTAAAAAAAAAAAACACTTTCAATATCTTATTTCAAAGGAAAGCATGGCAATGTTTATGACTGCCCTCTTCAATTAACCCAATTATTTTTCTACAACATCTAATCTTATTAATTAGTACACATTTTTTTTATCCTGGATTTCACCTTGAAATAAAGAATTTAATCAATTTCATCCCCACCATATAAAACATTTCTCTAATATTGGACCCTTCCATCTAAGATTGTGACAGATTTTAATGGACAGCATCAAGTTTTTCTTCAAAACAACGTGAATAATCTATCAATGTTCACTTACATGGACACAATCGAGGAATGCCTTGTTCTGCATGGATCGAATTGAAGATCGATGACTTATTTGAAGTTTTCCCTAAATATTCCTAGGTTCCGTACGTGTGTGGCCTTTCATTCTATTACTCCCTGCACTGCAATTCTTATTATTATTAGCATTTTTTTTGGAAAAAATGGATTAGCTGGAAGGAAAAGGAGGAAGAAACAGAGCTTTTAAGGGTCAAATTAGGAAGTCGAGATTTTCGTCGTGCTTCAAGTGATAAAACAAAGGCCATTACGGATGAATATTTGTTAAATAGATTTATTAGTCTCAGTACATAGAATATATAGATCAGTAAATAAAAGCTCTGTAGATATAATACAGAGATCCCATATGATGACATGAGATATTACATGATTTGTTTTTGTTTGCATCTTGTATTAATTGACTAACTCTATGAATAACGTGAAATATTAAATCTACCAAATAATTCATCGGCGCGTGTAAAATGTAAATTGTTAACCAGGCAAAGGAAACACAATATTTTAAACAAAGTGGTTAAGGGCATTTTAGAGAATTCATATCGGGGGACATACCAGGGACAATTTCCTGATTTTTTTTTGACTCCTCTGCACTGCAAGTCACTTTCCTGATTCTTAATCTGTGAGGTATCTCAAGATTCTCTTTTATTTTTATGTTTTATTTTTTAATTTTTAATTATTTCTTTGTATTTTAAAATTATTTTAATGTATTTATATTAAAAAATATTATTTTAATTTATTTTCAAATAAAATAATTGTTAAAACAACATCAAACAGACATCAAGTGTTTAATATTATAATAGATTTTGTAGTTTTATTTTTTAAAATAAATTTTAAAAGTAAATTTTAAAAAATATGTGTTTGATTTTTAAATATAAAATAAATAAAAATCAGTTCTTTAACAAATTATTTTTACATTATCAAGTTTAACAAACAATTAATTATATACGAGATCAGATAAAAAATAAAAAAAAACACCAAATATTTTTTTCATGTGGTTGGAAAAAAAAAAACAGTAGTCATCAGACATGCCTTAAATTTAGAGGTGATTATTTTCTATTCAGTTTGATTTTTATAAAATAAAATAATCAAACTGAAATTTAAAAAAAAAAACCGAACCGAAACCGGTTCAAACCGACCGGTTTCGGTTTGGTTTGGTTTTTAAAAACAAAAACGGTTCAAATCGGTTGGCTCGGTTTTTTTGATTTGACTCGGTTTTTTCCGGTTTGGGCTACACTTGCCATGTTTCTTTTTTTATAACCTTAATACATATAATTAAATAATCAACGCCAAGAGAAAACCTCACCTTTTCTGTCTCTGTTTTCTTTAAGTCTTTCATGGGCAATGGTAAATTTTAATTGCAAAAACTACATTTAATCCACACCGACTCTTCCAGTGAAGACCCAAAGGACACCCACATGACTTTGTTCTTTTCTCAACTGTTTTTGTGTCCTTCCCAAAGAGAAATAATTTTTAAAATAAACCAAACAAATAATAAAATAAATTTCATTAATTGAGCCCTGCCAATTCTTAGGCTCTTGGTACCTTCCTTTCCCTCCTCAATATATACATGCTTTAGCACCTTCATATCCTACCACTCCCTCCTCTCTCTTTTCCCCTTCTCTACTCTTTTATCAGAAGTTGTAACTGATAAATCACTCCCAGCATTTGGCATTGCCATTGCCATTTTATCTACTCGTGGAAAGAAAAGATCCCCGTTTTGTAATTACTGCAAAAAGAGATCCGTTCCTCTTTGTGTTTTTGTTTATACATCGACCAAGCTGTTAACATGGAGAAGTTTGTGAGGCTCATTTCAATGGCTCCTTTCTTTCTGCTCCTTTGCTTGCCCTTTGCTCTTGCTGGTCATGACTATGGTCAAGCTTTAAGTAAGAGTATTCTCTTCTTTGAAGCCCAAAGATCTGGTTACCTTCCCCATAACCAGAGAGTCACTTGGAGATCTAACTCTGGTTTGAATGACGGCAAGGCTAGTGGGGTAAGCTTAAAACCCCACTGGGTTTATGTTTTTTTTTTTCCCTTTCAATCTTTGTCTACATTTGCTAATTGGGTTTTATTTGTTATCTTACAAATCTACAAGTAAGTCTTGATGGTTAAAAATTGTGTTTTTGTAAGGGCAGGTGGATCTGGTAGGAGGGTACTACGATGCAGGGGACAATGTGAAATTTGGTTTGCCAATGGCGTTCACAATCACAATGATGTCATGGAGCATAATTGAATATGGGAAGCAATTGGGTTCGAGTGGTGAGCTTGGCCATGCCATGAATGCTGTTAAGTGGGGAACTGACTACCTTATTAAAGCTCACCCTCAGCCCGATGTTCTATATGGAGAGGTAGCTTTTACTCATTTTCCAACTTCCTCATTTTTTTATTATTATTATTCTCTTGGCACCTCGCTTTTTCAAGCCCACTTGAATAGGAAAAAAAAAAACAAAAAGCTCTAGAATTTGATTAAATTGACTTCATTTGCAATTTGAACGAGAACCCATTTTTTTATAGTGTATGATAGCATAGTTTCGTAAAAGAGCTCCATGTTTAATCTTTTTATTCATTTTTAAATTCTTTATTGGTGTTACCTTTTTCATTTTGTCCTTTTCAAGAAGATTATATCTTGCTTTGACGGAGATTTATACCCCATTAGAGCATAATAAGTTAACAAAAACACAAATTAAATAACTGACACCACCAAAAATTAATTTAATACCATTTCTGTTAACGATTTTTGTTGTTTTCTTGATTAGGTTGGCGATGGCAACACTGACCACCACTGTTGGCAAAGACCAGAGGATATGACCACTGACCGTAGGGCTTACAAGATTGACCCAAGCAATCCCGGGTCGGATCTCGCTGGTGAAACAGCAGCCGCAATGGCCGCCGCTTCCATCGTTTTCCGCCGCTCTAACCCTTCCTATGCCAATGAGCTCCTCACTCATGCACGCCAGGTAAAGTTTTTATGGCAAGCGTATTTCAGTGAAGCGGTTTTGGATGCCTATTATTATTAGCATTAATTATGCGTAGCTGTAATAAAAAAAATTTAATTATGCGTGGTAAATATAGGCGATTACTTTCCCTAGCTTTTTGTCAGGCTGGTCGTCCAAACTTCAAACTTTGCAGCGAAAGTTAGTGCGCGCATTTATTATCATAATAATTAAGGAGTTATTAGTTAGCATAGCCATATTATCAATTGGGAGTCCCATTTATTCTTTTTCATTCAAAAGAAAATTTTGGTAATAGCCCATTTAGCTTAGCAGAGTCCAGATATAAATATAAGTCTGATGAGAAGGTTTAAATTTTCTGCTGTTTTTTTAAAATATTTTTTTATTTAGAATATATTAAAATAATATTTTTTTAATTTTTAAAATTTATTTCTAAACACATTAAAATGAAAAAAAACATTAAAAAATTAAATTTTAAAATCCCAAAAAAATGGTCCCTTTCATGTTATTTTGTCCTTCTTTCACTCTCCAATCAATGAAAGCGAGATGGCTTGGATGAGGGACCAAAGCATTAAAAAAAAAATCACATAAAACCGTTAATGTTAATTTGTCTGCAAGACTCTAATATTACTCGCAACCCTTAACCATTGATACAAACAAGGACTTATAAAAAATGACTAGAAAAAACGTGGGTCATTGTTAATCATTGCAAAAACACAAACTTATTTAGAGATAACACAATTAATTTAGAATAAATATTTTTTTTCTACCTTGTTAATCAAGTTTCGCCCTAATGTATTTTCTTATTGTTTTTTTCTTAACTAAATTTAGGAAGTGTATTGGCCTTCCATGTCGGTCCAAAAATACCATAATTTTAATTGCTTAATTACATTGTAATATGCATGCTCTTCAATTAAATAAATGCGAATGAGATGTATGGCTTGGTGGCATACTTGTCCGTCCATTACGATCACAGTCTTCTAACCGTGTCCACGTGTTCGATCCATTAAGAGCGGATGGAAATGTCACGTGATAGCTGTGTCGGTGGTTTCCTATTCCCCGAGCTTAGAACTAGAACCACACGCATCATACCATTTTCTTTCAGCATTTTCAGTAACCAGTTTTAATTATTAAATTACACGAACTACCACTGATTTTTTTTCATTTCGTGTTTTTCTTCTTCTTTTTTGGTTTTCAGCTATTTGACTTTGCAGACAAGTACAGAGGTAAATACGACAGCAGCATTACAGTGGCCCAAAAATATTACCGCTCCGTCAGTGGCTACAATGTAAGTATAAAAAATTAATTGATTTCTCTACCCTTTTCTTTGAATTATTTTGATTTTTTATTTAATTTTTAATTTGGCACGTGCAGGATGAGTTGCTATGGGCAGCTGCATGGATGTACCAAGCAACAAACAATCAGTATTACTTGAACTACCTTGGAAACAATGGTGACTCTATGGGAGGAACTGGGTGGGGTATGACTGAATTTGGTTGGGATGTTAAGTATGCTGGGGTCCAAACCCTTGTTGCCAAGGTAAAATTGTCTCCTAAGCTGACTTCAATGTCGATTACCCATTAACAAAAGCTTAATAATAAAATTCTTGTTACCGAACTTCTTAGTATATTTTTTGTGCTACAGTTCTTGATGCAAGGCAAAGCTGGCCAACATGCACCAGTCTTTGAGAAGTACCAACAGAAGGCTGAGTACTTCATGTGCTCATGCCTTGGAAAGGGTAGTCGCAACGTTCAGAAAACTCCTGGTGGTCTAATTTTCCGCCAGAGATGGAACAATATGCAGTTTGTGACCAGTGCTTCATTCTTGACCACTGTGTACTCCGACTATCTTGCTTCTGCTGGAAGGAACTTGAATTGTGCTGCTGGCAATGTGGCACCAACCCAGCTTCTAGCTTTCGCAAAATCTCAGGTATAATGTAATCACAGGAAATTCAGTAGTTTAATGATATTTAAAGTATGCATATATATGAAGCAGCGCTTACGAAACGGTGTTCAAATCTGGCAGGTGGATTACATTCTTGGAGACAACCCAAGAGCTACAAGTTACATGGTTGGTTATGGAAACAACTATCCACGACAGGTTCACCACAGGGGTTCTTCAATTGTTTCCTACAAGGTTGACCCGACATTTGTTACCTGCCGTGGAGGTTATGCTACGTGGTTTAGCAGGAAAGGAAGTGATCCCAATCTCCTCACTGGTGCCATTGTTGGTGGTCCTGATGCCTACGACAACTTTGCTGATGAAAGAGACAATTATGAGCAAACAGAACCTGCTACCTACAACAATGCCCCTCTTCTTGGTTTATTGGCTAGGCTAAGTGGTGGTCATGGAGGGTATAACCAGCTCCTTCCAGGTATATATATGATATATGCCGATTGATTTCATTTTCTTGTAAATGTAGAGTAACTCAATGTAATAATTATTGCTCGCCTATCTTACAGTGGTGGTTCCAGCTCCTATTGAAAAGAAACCAGCACCACAAACCAAAATAACTCCAGCACCAGGTATATTTTGCTCTCTCACGGTCACGCTTGTATGGAACAGAAATATCCCACTTGGGAAAAACTGTTAATGCATATATCTGTATGGAACATGATTACCTGATTGATTAATGGATAATTGGGTGTGTCCTTTTGTAATAGTGTTGCAAAGCTCTAACTACGGAGTTTGTTTTTCAGCTTCAACTTCTGCTCCTGTTGCCGTTGTTCAAAAGACGACAGCAACATGGATTGCCGAGGGAAAAACTTACTACAGGTATTCTACTATTGTGACCAACAAATCTGCTAAAGAACTAAAGGATATCAAGCTTTCAATATCAAAGCTTTATGGTCCTCTGTGGGGTCTGACAAAATCCGGAAATTTTTATGCATTTCCATCATGGATCACCTCTTTAGCCGCGGGAAAAAGTCTTGAGTTTGTCTACGTTCATTCTGCCTCCGCTGCAGATGTCTCTGTTTCAAGCTACACTTTGGCCTGAAAAAAGAAGGAATTCAATTACAGAAAGAGAGAGGTTTCATAGTTTCTGGGTTTGTAATGTAAGAATTGTGCAGTTATACAAAATATGCAGTCCAGAAAAGGTCTTTTTTTTTCCTTTTGGGGATTTTCAACTTGGCGATTCAGTATCTGATTAGGGTTTCAGTCATATCAGGTCAAATAAGGTCGAAGGTTGGAGGATGAAAGGAGTGAAGAGACAAATTATAAAGTAGTGCTCATCCTCTCTCTCCTCCATCCACATCAATAGTTATATAGATTGAGAGACAATTACAGAATGAGAGTTGGGAAGTCAAAAAGGTGACTTCTCAATAGAATGCAAGAAGCGCTTTCTTTCTTTGCACTTCAAGTAGCTTTGAATGTCATTTTTTTTGGATGGTGATGTAAGCTTCGCAGCACTTAAATTTCTCGTATGAATATATTTTCTTGGTTTGACATTAAATTATTTTTTGCCCTCTAATTGAAAAGGTATGCGCTATATAGAGATCACTAAACTTTACGCTTTATTTTGTCTCTGGGCTTGCAAAACTATCTACTTGTACATTTGATTTTGGACCTGATCTCATACCAAACATAACAAGCATTACCCTAACATAACACAAGGTTTTGTGTTGGTATCACCTGGCATTTAGATCACTCGACAAATTTAGGCTCAGCATGTTATACGATGGCCCTTCAAGCAGAGGTGAAAGCGTTTAACTTGAGATCTTCAAAGGAGAGTTTGACCCTATTCTTGGCATTGAACAAACGCCATACATAACAAACCAACACACACAGATTCAGACCCTAATTCAAAAGGAAAACAAAACTGCCCGACAAAACCATTGAGGTAGACCAGTGCTTGTTCGGAAAATGTTAAGGCAATACTTCAAGAAGTATTAGTCAATCATAACAAAATTTAAAGATAAGACTGTTATAGAAACTCTTAGATGGGGACAGGCGATGAAATCAAACATTTCCACAGGACATTTCATTCCTTCAAAAACTCCATACAGTAAACCTCTGAAAAACATAAAGAAAATGGCAAGACTACAAACGATTAGTAAGACCTGCTATCAGCCTTTTTTCAGCTGAACTACTATGACACTGATATTGTCTCTGCTCCCTCGAGCCATTGCCAATTTGGCTAGCTTTGCTGCTGCCTCTGCAGAACAATTTCCACTAAATTCATCTGGAAGCCTCCTCTTTAGTTGGCCATCAAAGAGCTTTTTGACAACCTTGCAGGCAGTCTCATTTGTAACTACATCCCATAAGCCATCAGTTGCTATGACAACGAATTCGTCCGACTCAGTTCGCTCGCTAACAGTAACCTCGGGTTCGGAGATCACAAATGGCTTCAAATAGTGATCTCCTGAAAAAGAAAAAAGAAAAACTTCCTTAATGTTCTTTTTCCGTAGAATTACAAGATCATCCAACAATCAGTTGCTGAAAATAATGAAATAAGCCATGGAATTGCTAGGCAAGGGCCAAGAGTTTTGCAGAGTGGACCATAATGCCACAAATTGTAATCTAAACAGTAGCAAGCTCCTATCCTACAAAAATAATGAGTGCGGTAAAATAGTGATTCTAACATACCTATTGATCTTGAAGTGGCGAGGACTCCTTGGACGCGGCTACCGTTCCAGTTTATGATTCGTCCACCTGCTGCTTCCACTCTCTCTCTTTCATCAGGCCTGTCAGGCTGTGCAAGGGAACCAAGGCCTCATGTAAAACCCATGCAATCAGGATCATATTTCCACGTGTAAGAGGAGCAGCCATAAACCCAACTTCTAAACTTATGTTATTAAAGAAAAAATCCCAGAACAAAATCCAAGCTTGGACCAAATTTGATTCAGAAGCTTCAAGAATTCATTTGCAAAACAGTCAAGAGGTGACGCCAACATGACCTAAAAGATGTTATATTATTTTACAAACCTTATAAGGGAGACAAAAGTAATTTACCAAACAGTTTTCTGGAATTTTCTTTCTAGCCCTCCCTACTGCCATTACTAAAACCATTAGTCACAGAACATGCGCTTGCAATTAGAGTGTTTAAGGTGTTGATTGATGTATTAATAAAAATAACAATAACAATAGTAATTTATCTGAGGGTTTCTTATCTTAAGGTATTTGATCAAAATGTGACCTTTACCATGCATCATATATAATCTACGGCTACATGCAACAAAGTTGACTCTGTCTAATTTACGAATTGAACTAGACACTGGTTCTTAGCCGACATCAATTTAGAGTTTAAATTTATTAATTTAATGAAACATTTATATCAGGAGTGGAATTTATTATGTATTCAAGTTCAACATTTTAAATTATGTGCAGTAGCCATAATTCAAAGATTTGGAATTAGTGACTGGTTTAACCTAAATGAAAAGCTCGTTACATAAAGTTAGTCTGCTTAATAGTTTTTATGTGATGGCAATAACAGTCACCTTATGATCATGAGACAAAGGCACAACCAAGCCACCGCGACACATAACCGCCCTTGAATCCCCACAATTCGCCACCACCACCTCCTCCTTCCCTACCATCACCACCACTGCGGTCGAACCCATATCCTTTATTGACAACGCTTCCTTCCCTATCTCCACCTCTCCTCCACCACACTCATTATGGATCACCAGCTCCTCATCCATCTTCTCAAAACACGCCCCCATCAACTTCTCCCAGTACTCCAATCCCTTGCCGCCGCCAACCCTTTCCTCTTTCTCCACTTCCTTCGCCACCAGCTGGTGCATCCTATATCTACACGCGTTCGCCACCCTAGCGCCTCCGTGCCCATCATAAACTGCAAAAAAGTCATAACTACCAGATTCACCAACAGCAACTCCCAGGACCATTGTAACAGCATCCTCCATCACACTTCGCCGTCCGATCACCGACATCATCCCGTGCGATTTGCACGTTAGAGTCTTATTGTCATCTTCCTCTCCATCGATGCCAGCCTCTATGATTCCAAGTGGTGTCACCACCTGTTTTCCTTTATCTGAACAAGAAGATATTGACGGTGGTAATAATGAAGAGTACTTCTCTAAATTTTGGTGCTTGAAATCTTGATCATCAATCTTGGATTCTTTCACCGGTGTTACAGGTTTTGTTGTTTCACAAGGTGTTACTTCGTTGATGTTTCTGTTCTTGTTTTTTCCTCATCAAGAAAACAGGTATTGATTGAATACGTAGCAGCAGAAGCCATCATTTTAATGTCCAAGCTTCTCCTGCGACAGTTTCTTAATGTCCTGACGTGTATTTTGCTGCTGCTTCGCTAGAAGCGGTAGATTGCCATCATTTTAACAGAATCCCACTCATAATTATTAGTTGAGTCTTTCTTAATTTATTTTCACTTTTTCATGATTTTTTTTATGAGACAGACACAAGGGAAAGGGTTTAACATTTCTTTTCTTTAAAAGGGCAGGAGTTTCCGTCTGCAAGTGACGTCTGTCCTGTCTACAAGAGTAGGGCTAGGGCAGGCGAGTCGGATTTTCCAAAAAAAGAAGAAGGACGTGGGCGGCTGAGATTGAGAACATATCACCTGGCATCCATCCATTAAAGGTAGCTGTTGGGTTTTTGGCTGGAGTGTTATGTTTGGAAAGAGGAAACGAAGAAAGTGGGGCTCACTAATTAAGTAGCTAAAAGATCCATGGATTGGGGGCTCAACAGTCAACAATATTTATTACGTGTTCTTTCTCGAGAATTTCGAATTGTTTGCTTTCTTGGCCCCTCCCGGCTATTCATAGACTCATGACTAATAAGCTTAAATTTAATGCTAAAAAAAAAAACCTTTCAAGTTTTAAAAATTCCTTATCTTAAGCAATTTGTAAAAGAGTAAAATTCTTATGGGTTCAGATTTAAAAAAAAAAAAAAACAGTTTTGGGAGAGAATCTAATATCATGAGTTTAGGATTCCATCTTTTATGAGCTAATCTTGCGAAAAACTCAGCTTTTATATGATTAACCTTGAGGAAAGATTTAGCGTTATGAGCTCAGTTTTTATGGACTTGGTTATATTTTGAATTCTATTTTTTTATATTTTTAAGTGTATAAATTTTTTTTAAGAACTTATCATATTTTTATCTGCATTAATATTGTATAAGAGATAGTATATAAAAATATTCTAAAGGCTTACTATATTTTCATCAAGATTAATGTTGTGTAAGAGATAATGTATAAAAATATTTTAATGACCTGTTACATTTCTATCGCATTAATGTTTGTGTAAGAGATATTTTTTCTCATTAAAACTATCAGAGTAAAATTATATTTTAGCCCCCTCTCTCCATAAAGAAATAAGACTCATGAGCTATAAATACATAATGAATCATTTAAACTCCAGGTTCACAATCTTTTTATTATTAACTTTTTTAGCATATATATTTTAAAAGTCTATCTCTCTAAAATATTATTGCATTTTTTCTCTCTAAAAAAATACTTAATCATCTGAGAGTTTCTAAATCTATAAAATAAGATCTTTTAACAGGTACTAGTAACCAACTATCTTAACCTACTACGTACCAGGTACAAACTACCAGCCATCTTAGCTAAAGAGAATGGATCAGATTGCTAGAACCAAGAGATTAATTGATTATCCAACATATAAGCCTTGCTCCTAAACTACTTGGGTATTTTAGAAACTCATCATTGACATTGTCTGTGGGAACTAATCAAAAAGTCATCGATTATTCTTTTAGAACTACTTTATTGACATTCCTAATCACAATCAAAGATAAATAATCAAGACATTCATGGAATGAGACGTGTCACGAACCTCCCTATAGTTGTTGGTACATCTGTTTCATCAAAACTTCAACAACTCTTCAAATAAGGAGTAGGAAAGGCTATGTAATAACCTTATCGTTCCAAGTCAAAGTATAATTTTTTCCACTTGTCCATGAACTTAGTGAGATGATTAAATTTGGGCTATGCATTTACTAATTTCACAAATGCAGTTGGAGCATCAAGACTTTAGAAAGCCTTCAATTAGTATAAGTGGAATGTTGGTTTAAATCGTAAAACTTAAGAAGTATCTTTGGCAACAATCCAGGAGAAAAGAAAGAATCTTCATCACGCCTAACACTCTAATCAAATAAAGATTTATCATAGCTATTGAGAATAAGAATGTAAGTTTCTTGTATATAAATGACTTATTCAAAATAACTTTTTATTTTCTCCAGGTAATGCTTAAGAGTTTTTCATCAACTCTTCAAGGATGGGCAATAGCCCCAAAAACTTTTAGGGATGGGATGGACTCAATCTTCCTAGTGCGATTACATAATTTACCTTATAATGGATCGAAGTCTCCATAGTGCAATTGCATAATCTACCTTGAAAGAGATCGACGTGGTTTCTCTAATGCGATTGTATATTTCTCCAATGATAGGATAGATATTACCTCAGCAACGAGGATGGACACGTTCTCCCCAAGGCAATAGCCTCACAACCTTTCAAGGATGGGATTGACTTAGTCTTCTTAGTGTAATTTCATAATTTATGTTGGAATGGATCTCCACGGTCTCCCTAGTGTGATTGCAAAATCTATCTTGGAAGGGATCAACATGGTCTTCCTAGTGCAATTTCACAACTCTCCAAGGATGGGATAAATATGACAACTCTTCTTGGAAGGGATGGATCTAAAATCTCTCTAGTGCAATAGCACAACTTTCATTGGAAGAGATAAATCTAACGATTCCCTAATATGACAACATAACTCTTTTTCAAAGAGATGAATCTGAAGCCTTTTAGTGCGATAACACAACTCTATTTAGGTTCGTCCCTTCCACCCCTTAGAAGTTTTTCTAAGTATAGGTGTAAACATGAGTCTGTCTCTTCCACCCCTTGGAAATTGCTCTGCGTATGGGCATCAACATGGATATGTCCCCTCTGCCTCTCAGAACTTTTTCTAGGTACGGGCTTCTCCCTCATGGGTTTCTCCATCTATTAGAAAACTTTTCTTAGTACGAGTTCCTTCATGATTTCTCTTTGATGGTGTAACAACCCTGACTTTTAAAACAATGTTCATATGGATTCCAGGATAATAAGAAGAAACAAAACAAGAATTTTGTATATATACAATGAAAATCTGACAACATTTTTGTTTTATGAGTAGATACCATAATATCATCAATAATGTTTAGTTTCTCATTAATAGTATACTAAATTCACAATTCAACATCCTAGACTTAAGCAATCGTTATTTAACCAATGATTTTCCATACTTTCATTTAATAAAATTTAAGAAAAATACATGCAATATAATTAATTACTCATAACAATTGGAATTCACACATCATATAATTTAAATAATAAACATAAATCTATTACATAAAAGTTTAACAAAATAAATTATTACATAAACTTACACATATAAGTCAGAATTGATGTTAATTACAATCCAAAAAGAAATTTTCCCATTAACTTATTAAACTAAGTAGATGTACAAAAGATGCATTAATACATTAACTAGGAGATATAATGTTGAGATGAACCTGCACATTAATTTATAAAAGCACTATAAAATTAATTAAACAATTTAAGAATTTATACAACACTCTATCAATTTCTTTTAAGCAGCTCACTATTCAGGGTTCTAATTCCAATTAATTGGATAACAAATTTTCACAATTCCCAATTCAACAGGGCACCAATTCCAAACCAGGAAACCCAGTCATATCATTAGAAAACTAGTCCAACCAACAATCCATTCACAATGCACTAGTCCAATCACCAGGAAAATGGTCCAACTAATAGCGTATTCACAGGGCACCAATCCTATCACAAGGAAATTGGTCTAACCAATATTCACATAATAAATTTGCATAATAAAAATCCTGACATGCATTTTACAAGAACCTCAATAACAAATTTATAAGAGACTTTTAAAATAATTGTCTAAGGTGGCGAGCACTTACCTGAAATTTATGCTCTACTGGTTGTTCCCTACTGTTGTTTAGTGCCCACGGTCTCACCTGTACCAACATGTACACTTTATTAATTTCAAGCTTTGTCTATGCACACACACACTTTTCATTCTCATTCCCTAAATAACTCAACATTTTCAATCAAGAACAACTCCAAACAAGAGTTAACAATTTATCAATTTCAGGTAGTTCAATATAATTGACTCAAAACATTGTTCAATATTTTGATTATAACTGGAGTTATAGAACTTGGTTTTATGTGTGGCTTCTTTCTTTGAGAATATAAAACATAGGTATGTAAATTTTATGAATATGAATAAATCTATTTTTGTCATCTACATGTCCAAATTCACAAATTACAGTAGTAAAGATAATTGTCCTGCTGATTTCGGTTTAGACCCTTCTTTGGTTTTTATCTTATATCTAGCGTTTCGTCACTTCGATTTAAGTAAGGTTAGTTTTCTTTGAAAGGTAATATCCATTTATGCAACTTTTATGAATAAAATTATCTCAAATTCTATCATCTCATGGTCTTAATCTTAACGGAGAAACCAATAAACAAGTTGTCTAATTTTTTATTTCTAAGTTTAACAAGTTTATACTTGTTTCCCCATGCATTTTCCATCATTTTCAGCAATCATAACATATAATACCTTCATATATCATCATTTAACATAAATCTTAAACCCATCAACCTCATCAAATCCATTCATTAAAATGAAAACTCTCTCTACTAACCTATTTTTCATTCATCACATATATCAAATATCGTCATTCATCATCATAACACAATTTCATATTCAACTTCATAAATCATAAACCTCTACCAAATACTCTAACAACTCAACTATTCAAGAAAAACATAAAACAAGTTAAAACAACTTATTAAGAAAATTCATTACCTCCTAAAACCAAGAATTAAAGGAGAAATTCTAGGATGAATCAAATTTCTTCCACCTTTATTTTCTTTTCTTTATGCCTCCCTTATCAAGGTTGAATCCCTTGGAGTTCTTTAATTTTTCTTGTGTAAATCTCCTCCTAACACCCTTTAATTCCCTAATCTAACTTTCTTCGGTGTTTTTAGTGTGATTTTTATAAAAGTTCAAGCTCACTTTCTCCTTCCTTTTTTCTCCTCTTATAGCCGACCAATTTTAAGGATTTCTAGGCAATTCTTCTCTATTTATCGCTATAACTTTCCTTATATACATCTTCCCCGCTACTTGCTTTTTTATTTACACATTAGCCCCTTATGTTTTCTTAATTTTCATATTAACCCCTTATATTTTGTCCTATTTTCTTTACATTGACCCCATCATATCTTTTATTTATACAATGGCTCTAATATTTCTCTAACTATATTTACCACTTTAATTTTCTTTTTTACTTCAATATAAGATTTTTATCTAAGGGTTTACAACATGCTTAGAAATTCTTTTTCAAGCATGGTGCATACCCCCACACACGGGGCTCCTTAATATATACCCAGGGTTTTCATCCCTCTTCTTATACAAAGAAAATTTGACATACTCATCGTACCAAAAATTCTTACAAGGTCTTTGCTTATAAAATATCAAAAGTCTACCATATTTCCATCAATATTAATGTTGTATAAGGGATAACGTGTAAAAATCTCTCAAGGACCTACTGTATTTCTATAACATTAATATTTGTGTAAGAGATATTTATTTCTCATTAATACATATGTCGAAGATACTTTCTCTTCATTAAAACTATCAAGGTAAAATTACATTTTAGCCCCTCCTTTCCATAAAGAAACAAAACTCATGGACTATAAATACATAATAAATCCTTTAAACTTCAGGTTCACAATAGCATATATATTTTAAGAGTCTATCTCTTTAAAATATCATTGCATTTTCTCTATCTAAAAAGATACTTAAGCATCTATGAGTTCTTAAATCTATAAAAAAGATATATTTTACAGGAATCAGCCACCTTTGTTTACTAGGCACCGAGTACAAGCTATAAATTATCTTGGCTAAGAAGAATGAATCAGATTATTAGAATTAAGAGATTAACTGATTGTTTAACATATTAACATTGCTTCCAAGCTACTTGGATTTTTTAGGAACTCATTATTGATTTTTCTCAAATACTCAATACATTATATATATCTTATCATTTACAACTTAATGTATGTTGCTGGAACTAGATGTTGAGCTAACAATCCTTTCTAACATGGTCTCGTAAGGAACATAGAGTTTTTTGTGTGCAAACCAACACAAATATTTCTTAACAAACCTTTTATTTGGAATATGCATAATCACAACATCTAATTTGTGAAACTTTTTTGTTTTTTACACTTTACATATGGACATCTAATTTTGTCTTCACTAATATTCTTCAGATTTAAAAGTGCAAAATTAATAAAACCTTCAACCATTTTATAATAATTTTCCCTATATAACTCTTGGGGTGAATCTCGATGCATTCAAGAACAATCATTCATTACTTATAAAATCTATATAGAATAATGATGATAACATTTATTAATAATGTAACAATCAATTCAAAACTCAACTTTGGTAAATAAAAATGAATTCACAATCTAATAACATATTATTATTTTTGTACAAAACTCAACTTTGGTAAATAAAAATGAATTCACAATCTAATAAAAAATTATTATTTTTGTACAAAAATATAATGATGTGTCAAAATATTAAGTGAATAAATCCAATTAACAACAAGTAATTTGTACCCAACTAATTATCTATTATTTTTTCAATTCAAACTTATTCAATCTAAAATAATATCATTTAATTGTTATCAATTCCATAAAAACTCAAATTCTCAAATTTCCAACATAGCAATAAAATTGACAAAATATGATTGTTACTCATTAAATAACATATCATTTCTTTCAATATAACATACCTAAGTTACAAGATCAAAATCAATTTCATCCAACTACAAACAAATTTAAATTTTTCTAAATCACAAACAAACCCTAACATACAAATCGAACTTTAATCCTATATGAAAAGGCTATAAAACACTTAAAAATATACAAGCAAAATACACTATTAATACTAAAAAAATATCAATACATTAACTTAAAACATAAATGAGTATGTTTGTTTACTTGGTGTAGGGAATATTTAGAAAAAACTATACCAAGATAATGATATTGACACTACAAAATATTGAGTGGCTGAATTTGTGACGACAGGATCTAGATTTGTGGCAAAATAAAAAGAGGAGGAGGAAGAAAAAGAAAAAAGAGAGAGTGGGACTAGTGTTAGTTATAACAGTTTTAAATTTTCTGATGGGATTTTCATTAGAATATTGCAACGAGAAATATTGGTGATCAATCCATTGGTAAATGATAACGTGTCATCTTAACTACAAAATCACCAACAAGATATTTTTTTAATTTTTAATTATTTTTATTATGTCGGTGATTCTATCAATAATCACCGACAAAAAACATTCGTCTATTATTACATTGGAAATTTCTAATAGAAATATTTTGTTATTATTATCATAAAAAGTACCAATGAAAAATATTTCATGGATATTTTAGTTGCTATTAGATAATTTTCTGTTAGTGACAATTAAAAGATCATTCAACAATCAGTTAGTGCAAATTTGATTAAGATTGTATAAAATGTTTTTATGAATTAAAACGCATTAAGATTAAGAAATTGAACATTAATAATTTACCGAAAGAGCCAACGGGGACATGTTATCATGTTTCTAATATCAAATCAAATTAGGAAAGTAAAATAGAAAATATAATCCTTCATCTTTGTAAATCTTGTTTTTAAAAATAAAAAGTTCTATAGATCATTGGCAGACTGAGGTGCCTTAAACCTTCTCTAAGAATTATAAATACTAACAAGAATTAAATTGTACAACAATAAATCCTTAAATTTTTAAAAAATAAGAGGAAATGTTTTAGGCAAAAAACATAAATTAAAAAGGTGACATAATAAAACTTTTCGTGAAGTACTTTTAAAAAGAAAGATGAATAACAAGTCTTTAATTAAATGTATTTTAAGGACTGTGGAGAAAACTATTTGAAGATATTAACTTATTCGAAAGAAAAACTTAAAAACTGAATTTATTGGTCTAAAGAATAATGTATAATTTATTGGCCATTTATCTTAAAAAATGTACTTATCTATGCTTTTTTTTTTAGGGGCAAGGCTCAAGTTGTCCTTTTATATATATATATATATCAAATTTATTCTTATGTGTTTGATTCAACCCGTTTTGTCTTTAAATATAATTAGTGTTTGTTTGGAAATGTGGTTGCGGTTATTTTTTAAAGTTTTTTTCGTGTCGAAATATATTAAAATAATATTTTTTATTTTTAAAAAATTATTTTTAAGATCAATACATCAAAACAATCCAAAAACATAAAAAACAAATTTAATTTTTAGCAAATAAAAAAAATTGAATTGATAATCCATCTATTTTTTAATGTAGTGGCTCAAGCTATCCTTATATATAACAAAGGTAATTCTAAAATTAATCCTTATATCTCTAATTCAACCCATTTTATTTTAAATATACTAAGTTTCTAATTTATTATTTTGACAAGATTTTTAACCAAAAATCTGCTCATGACTATTTTTTATTATATAATAATATAGTGAGCCCATTAACATGACTATTTTTTATTATATAAAGATAGATTGAGCCCATTGACGTTCTTTTAATAGACAGACGTGGTGATGAATTAAGAATTGATCAGAGAAAAATTTATTAAATATATTATGAGTTGTCATCTTTCCTAAAAATATGAGACCCATCGTAAGAATTATCGTTCGATTTTGTCCTTATAAAAAATTATTTAAAAGTATAATTATGATTACTTTATAAAATATTTTTTATATTAAAATATACTAAAATAATATTTTCTTGAACAATTCCTGATGCAGAGGGGCTCCTTAACTAGTGAAAGTTGGCGTGTGTGTTCAATCCAATTTTAAAATACTATAATTGGGTGAAAAGTGGTGTTTGTATAGTATTGCAGTAGTTATTTTTTAAAAAGTTTTTTATTTAGAAATATATTAAAATAATATTTTTTATTTTTTTAAAATTATTTTTAATATTAATATATTAAAATGATAAAAAAATATTATAAAAAATTTAATTTTAAATAGAAAACAAATTTTAAAAAAATTATGAAATGCATGTTGTAACTGAATTCCAAACAACCGCTCTTTAGACATTGAGATATTTCACTTGGACTAGGCCAAAGTCATGTTTGGAATCCATGACCTTGTTAAAGTTATTATTTTATTTTATTTTTTTATATATATTATTTTAATGTATTAATATTAAAAATAATTTTAAAAATTAAAAAAAATATTTTAATATATTTTTAAGTGATTAATACTTTCAAATACTTTCTAAATATAATTAGAAAATATATATTTAAGATTTATTTAAGATTAATTTAGATTTAAGGTAATTTAGAGTTTATTTATAGTTAGAGTTAAAATCTGTGTGTGAACCATGATTTTAACAAATTATAATATTTTTTAAATATTAAATATTTATTCAATTCATGCTAATTTACCAAATTTTGTTCAAACTCTTTTAGTTTTCAAACAAATTCATGAAAGTTTGGTCCAAGATATCCTTTCATTTAAAACTTAAAAAAGAAAATAAAATAAAAAGAAGGAAATCTTTATTATAATTGTTAAATTTCCCAATCAAACCTGGCAATATATTAATCAATCCATCACCGTCCCTCCGATAAAGGGGAGAAAAACGGAGAAGCAGAAAATCGAGGGGGGAGAGAGAGAGAGAGAGCAAGGGAATGGAGATAGAGACAGAGTCTCGATTGGTTCGCTTATGCATAGAAGCAGCGTGTGAAAGCAGAGAAAGCGTTGAAAAATGGAGGAAACAGCGACGGACTCTCAATTCTATGCCTTCTCCTCTCGCCGACGCACTTCTCCGCCGCCTCCTCCTCCGCCGCCTCCTCTTCCCTTCTCTTCTGGAGTAAATCACTAAACTTTGGTTTTAGAACATAAATCTAGTTTGCTTGCTCGCTAATAGGAAATTTAGGTTTAGAGATTGAATAATTAAGATTTAAACAATTTACGGTTTTGATTATCATAATCGAGTTTGTGAATATGGAATTCTCTTGCAACTGTTTATCGAGGTTTTTAATGATCTAATGGAGCTTGAATGGCTACAGTTGACAGATGAAAATTGAGATTTCTGTTAAACTAGATTTTTGTGGTCTTGTAGAGTTTTCAAACGTAGTGTGGAGGTCGTTGATCTTAAAGGTGAAAACAATGTGGATGCGGAGTGGATGGCGTACTTGGGAGCATTTCGTTACTTGCGCTCCTTGAATCTTGCTGATTGCCATAGAATCAATAATTCTGCCCTTTGGTCTCTAGTTGGTATGTTGTCTTCTTCATAGCAGTGATGAAACGATGTCTAATTTTTGCCAACTGTTGTTGTTGTTGAGAATTTTAATGTATATCCTGTATTTATTGGTTAGGGATGACTAGTTTAAAGGAGGTGGATATTTCTAGATGTGCCAAGGTTACTGATGCTGGTATTAGGCATCTTGTATCAATTTCAACTTTGCAAATACTACGGATTTCAGAAACAGGAGTAACTGCTGATGGTATTAAACTTCTCTCCTCACTTACAACATTGTTTGTTTTGGACTTGGGTGGTTTGCCTGTCACTGATACAGCGTTGAGTTCTCTCCAGGTACTCATATTTTCATAACTTGAGTTTATGTTTTGAATCGTTTTCTTAACTGTATTTGAATGTTCCCATTATCGATTTCCTATAACTTGTTCAATTATGCATGTTCCTTCAATATTTTTGGATAGTTATAAAATGCATAGCTAAAGTATCAGATCTGAATGCCCAAAACATTTGCTGTCATATTGTTATTGTTGAGAGATCTGAAGTCCGTGCTTGATGGTTTCTTTATCAGTCTAGGGTTCAAATTGTATAAATTTTGGAAGTTTCTGTTCAAGGTATTATTTGCCAGCTATCCTGTGCTATGTGAGTTTGCAAGTTATTGACTTTCATGCTATTGTTCTTTTAGGCGTTGACAAAGCTAGAGTATCTTGACCTTTGGGGGAGTAACATATCTAACAAAGGGGCTACTGTTCTTCAAAAGTTTCCCAAGTTGAAGTTTCTCGGTCTGGCCTGGACCAATGTTACAATATTGCCAAATTTGTCATCTCTTGAATGCTTAAACTTGAGTAACTGCACCATTAATTCTGTACTTCAAGGTAATGGGAATAAAGCTCATTTGACTAAGCTTATATGCTCTGGAGCTACATTCACCAACGAGGCTGAAGCATTCTTGTATTTCAATACATGCTTCCTATCTTTTCTGGATGTATCCAATTCATCTCTCAATGGATTCTACTTCTTACATCATTTGAAAGCAATGGAATATTTGGATCTCAGCAGTAGCATGATAGGTGATGATTCAATTGAAGCGGTTGCAAGTATAGGAGCAATTTTGAGAAATTTAAATCTCGGCAAAACAAGAGTCACCTCTGCTGGGGTGGCAATATTAGTTGGTCATGTTCCAAAGCTTGAGAATTTATCATTATCTCACACTCTAGTAGATGATTTGGCCATGTCATATATTGGCATGATGCCTTCGCTGAAGCTTGTTGATTTAAACAATACAATCATCAATGGTATGAATTCTTTCACACAGACAAAGTTGTTATCTTAAAAAAAAAATATTTATCTAATATCAGCTAATGAATTCAGAATTTGGGGCAGGCTGAATCATTTAATAAATGGCTTATTATCATCTGGCAATGTCTGTCTAAAATCGCATGGGTTTAGTACTTGTTTGTCACTTTTAATGTTTCCTATTTTCAGGTTTCATTCACCAGGATGGTGCTGAGCCAAATTTGATTTCCTCACTGACAGCACTACATAGCCTTAAAGGTTTGGAAAGTTTGAATCTAGAATGCGCCAACATCAAGGATGCAGCTGTAGACCCCTTATCAAACTTTCAAGAATTGAGGCTTTTATCTCTCAAAAGTCCTTCCCTTACAGACATCTCCCTTTACCACTTGTCATCTCTACCAAAGATAAGAAATCTAGGCATTCGTGATGCCGTGCTGACAGACTCTGGGCTATTTTCATTCAGACCACCAGCAACTCTCGAAATGCTGGACCTCAGGGGTTGTTGGCTCTTAACTGAGGATGCTATCTTGTCATTTCGTAAAAGACATCCTCTAATTGAATTAAGGCATGAGCATGTTGTCTCTACATCTGATCAAACTGCCCGCCACCGTCTGACTCCACCACGAACATTTCTAAGACCTCCACAAGTAAACCAGAAACAGGAAAAGTTGATTGTGTCTCAGTATTTTATAGGTTGAGATACTTACTGCAACAATTTCTGCTTATATGGCTTAAATCTGTTTTTTCTCATTCTCTCTCTTTTCTTTTCGTTTTTTTTGTTCTCTTGGAAGTAGATCAGAGACTGAAGTATACCAGAGAGGAGCTTCTTGCATTACAGTTTCAATCCTCATCTCTCGGGTCTCCTTTTGACAAAAGCCATGCCAAACCCCAGATGCAGTCGGATTGAAAAGGTGACTTAAAGGTCAAATGCCATGTGTAATATTTTGTTATTGTGACAACAACTGTACTGTATCATGACAGAGCATAGGTGTTTTAG
The DNA here is from genome assembly GCA_019202695.1 of Populus x sibirica. Lineage (NCBI taxonomy): Eukaryota > Viridiplantae > Streptophyta > Magnoliopsida > Malpighiales > Salicaceae > Populus > Populus x sibirica. The sequence continues at coordinate 161,715 of JAGMVL010000941.1, read as the reverse complement.
TTTTAAGTCTTCTAATAAGGAGGCCAGTGTATTGATTTTTGTAAACTGTAGCTGGCCGAACTGTTTTGGGGGATGTAGTGGATTATTTAATTTAATTTAGGTGAGCGAGAATGGCGTCTAGTGCAGTGCTGTACAGCCGAGTTGGATTGGCAACTTTCTTCCTGGAAAATTTCGTGCTTCGATTTGACTCCAGCCAAAATTCTGGAACTTGATCGTGCCAAATTTGGTCTACCAATTAGAATGCCTTCAACTTCAAGCAAGAGAAAACAAGTCCACTGAGAGCCATGGGAGAGAGACGAGTCTTGTTCCATCCAGGAACTTATATAATGCAGCTATGAACTTATAAAATTGGTTGATAAAATCCTTTTTTTCTTTATTTTTTGTAAATTGGTAATTTAAATTCGAAAGAAAAAAATCATGACCATATTTGCTAATTGTCTGCTAGCTGAATATAATTTTTTTTTCTTTTCTCATTTTAAAGGTAACTCTCGTCCGTCTGTGGAATGAACCAATTGAGTATTAATAGTAAGGATGGGAGGCTGGGGAAGGTAGTGAATTGGGTTAAACCGACTGGGAATAATACAGAGCCTGCAACTAAAGGCATTTCTGATCGTGCAAGTGAGTGGCTTTTCATGGCTTTGTGGCTAAAGCCTCACCTAGGTTGGTAGTCCTCTTAAAGCTGAAATGCTAGATGTTGCCTTCCTTTGTCTCAACCCTCGAGTTGGCATGGCTTGCGTATACAGGAAGGAGTTTTTGAGATGTGATTAGAGTGACCATTGACCATCCAATAATTCCAAATTAGGTCAGAGAGGTTTATGAAGTTATATATCCACATTCATTCACCGGGAAAGAGAGAAAAAAGTCATTTGCCATTGTCACCAGAAGCAAAGATGCTACTCTTTGATACAAATTGCAACGTTTATAAATAGAAATAACTTTATGTACAGAAAAAAAAACAAAAACAAAATGTAAATACTATCAACGGTCCTGCAGAACAGAAAAGTTATCAAGATACATAAAGTCATCTCTTAGGCGTTGGGCTTGCTTGCACTCTTGTACATGTTGTCGATAACATTCTGTGCAAAGAATTTTGGGTTAGTAACTTTCCACTCACAAATTTCCTCTTGACCAACACAAGAACATTAAAGTGTAACTTAACAATTCCTTCAAGATTCGATGCATGGCCTAAACTAAAGGGATGGTAAGAACCGAGATCTAGAACTAGCCGCCATGGCCATGAAATCAGTTAACCATGTTTCTTATATTGCATTAGTAAAGAAGGGGAAAATCAATAATGATTCAAGTCATTGTCAGTCCAAATTTCTGTTACTGAACTGAAGCAGTTAGTGCCAAATACAAACCGGTGTAATCAAATCCCCTAAAATATAAAGAAGAGATACCTGGTAATATTTGAGAAGCTGGGGCCTCTTTTTCTTGTATGTTGGAGTGATGAGATTGCGCTCCATGTCAAATGGCTCGGGATCAAGGTGGACATCTTTTACAAGTTCAAAGCCCTTCAACTGCCAAAAGTAGTATTTCAGATCACAAAAATGTTCAGTTAGCTCTTGAAGATCTAACTATCTCTTTCAATAGGTTAACACGATATGCTAAAAGCAAATTAAGTAGGAACCTTCTTTTCTTTCCCAATCTTGGTGAGCTCTCCGAGTATGAATTTTTTTGCCTCTGGATTTTCGCAAAGGGATTTAAAGTTCCCACTTATACCATGCTCTTGAGCCCAATGTTCAAGTGCTTGCTGATTGGGGTTGGCAACAGCAACAAGGAATGATTCAAAGCTGTTCCCATAAACCCATATCTGAAATTGAAAAACAGAATGATTGCATAAGCAAGCAATGCAAGTCCTCGGAGGAATTGACAACTTAAGCAAACAGATAAGACTCTCTTGCCAGTAATAGATTAAACCTATCACATAATATATGAATCGTTAAGAAATTAGTAATTACTTAGTTCCAATTTGGAAAAAAAAGCAGTTCCTGCCATCTAGAAACTACTGCCATACTTATGAAAGAGGCGGAATCATAAAAAAAATTATGATATTTGCTAGTCTACAGAAAAAAAACACATGTCAGTGTCTAAATAGAAAGCTAAAAAAAGACATAGTTATCAACGGCCAAGATGCTCATAACAAATATTAAATACATGGGCATACTCAGAAAAAAATATATATCAAATAGTATCAGAAAGGAATATACCGAATCAATATCAGATACAAGACTATAAATGTTCTCCAAGTTTTCAACAGCAACATATTCTCCTTGAGAGAGTTTGAATATATTCTTCTTGCGGTCAATAATTTTCATGCTTCCATCGGGTTGCCATTCACCAATATCCCCTGATGCAAAGATCATCATGAAAATGGTAAGATTAAGAAAATTAAATTAAATACCAGAGCCAAAGAATCATCATAGGAATAGTCTAGGAAAACCTGTATGGAACCACCCATCTATCAGGACCTCTTTAGTAAGGTCTTCACGTTTGTAGTAACCTGCAAACAGGGTCTTCCCCCTAATACAAATTTCTCCACGTGGTGTGCTTGAAAGAGCATCATATCCCATCTCAGGTACAGATTCTAGGAAGACATCCACATTTGGTACAGGAGGGCCCACTGTTCCAAGCATTGGCAATTCATTAGGTAGTGAGACAAAGGTCCCAGCGCAGGTTTCTGTCAGACCTGCAACAATTCAATTGCAAATATTTCAAGTCCTGGAGGCAGTAAATTATAACCACAAATTTTCTAACACTAAAGAGGAAATTGATGAATTAGAACACTAGTATAGCTTGCATCAAATAATATGGAAAACATACCATATCCTTGCAGAACATGAGCACATGACACCACTCGCAGGAAAGCTTCTACATGGTTAGAAAGAGGTGCTGCTCCAGATAAAATAAGCCGCACATTTCCTCCCAACCCTTGCCTCACCTAAGTAAGACACAGAGCCAAAGAGAGTTGAGTAAGCATAATTTTATTACAATCACTATTATGAGTTTTGGATCTCGAGGCAATCAGGATAGAAGAATAATTGCCTTATTAAAGACAATTTTGTCACAGATTGGAGATGCTTCATCATGTGCAAACCCCTTCTTCATAGAACTGAACTTGCTGCAGTAAATAATAAAAACAAATATTTAAATTTTGGCAATCATGTAATCCTAACAAGATGGTTAGCCAAATGTACCAACAACAAGCATAAGGGAACAATTATCTGTCTCTCTGAAGTTAAAAATGAGTGAAACTCAACGGGAAAGTCTTATCATGAATTGTTGTCCAAAAAAAGTACTAGGGTGTGGAATAGAACTCACTGTGAGTATGCTAGATTGAATAATGTCTTTGTCAGAAAGCCACCTGTAGAAACTTTCTGTTGCAAACCTAAAAAAGTGCGCAGCAGTTATGATAGTTCTACTGTGGGAGATACAGAATAACTATGCTTTCAATTTGTGGTATAAACATTGAATAAGAAAAAATTCCAAGAATTAACTCAGTTCATTCCTCAGTTGAACAAGATGAAGATATTTAACAATTATGGAGCTCTAATTATTTATTCATTGAGTATTGCTAGGGAAACATCATAGTGATAGCATTCCAAATAAACCCAATCCGAGTTGGCTTAAGGTGCCTAGAACAATCATTAACAAATCAGAAGGGTGTTAATTTATCCACACTAGAATGCCTCTATAATTAAATTTTGCTCTTATATGAAAGTTGAAATAGCTGAATTTCAAGAATGCATGGTTAGAAGAGAGTTTACCGGAATAAACTCTTTCTAAGACGCGGGGCACAGCACAGAAAATAGATGGTTTCAGCTCCCCGATGTCCTCGAGCAATAATTTTACATCCTACAGATTTGTGAGAAATAAACATTTCACCATATTGATTCTTCATTAGTGAGGCTGAATGGTTTTACCATCCCAATCACCTCTGCAATTTGGGACACCCATTGCATCCTTGGCAGTGGCATCATTCTCATGAAACCAATGAGAAGAAAAATGAAAATAAAAAAATCAAATAGGGCTTACCCCTCGCCAAAACCCTATAGAGGCACCATGTTGAATAAATAACTCCTCAATCACCCGATCAAATATATGAGCAAGAGGAAGGTATGAAAGATATACATCCTTTGAAGTCAACTGCAAAATTTATACAAAACAAATAAAAGAGTCATGTGAATAGATTGGGTAGAAAAAAGGACCCAAAAAATTATGCTTTACACGTCATATAATTAATGTCATATCTTCATCTATGACATGCACAGAATATAAGAGAAAATTACCGCTTCATTCACACTTTCTAGTAGCCGTTTCACCCCAGCTAGAAGAGTGACAATACTGTCATTTGAAATCATCACTCCCTTGGGATCACCAGTTGTTCCGCTAGTGTACATTATTGTACAGATATCCTCTTTCTTCTTCACTGGGAGTTCATATTGTTTGTTCTCCCCCTGCAAGGGACATATAAAAAGACCATTACTCGTTGGTCTCATATAAGCTTAAATAAGAATCAGAAACTAAAAACAAACTTTAAAATCTAAGAAGAAAAGGCATCTTATTGTGGTTAATGAATGTAAATGCACATTAAATAAATATATTAATAAATAATAAAATTGAACCAAAACTCCATCCATGTTTCATCTCTGGCTTTTTATGAAACACAATTAGTGAGATACTAGAATTGTTTCTTGAAATTGGCAAAACAAGGAGATGACACCCATCCATTAAATGTAATAATAGATTCTAAGCTCAAGTTCGCAAGCTAAAGGTTGAGATACAATACAGTACTGGTCATGAAGCATGCTTGCTACCAAAAATATTCCAAAAACACAGTTGGGATACAATATCACTCACAGAGTAACTTATCTGTGCATACATTTTCTAGCTCAAATTTTTACTAATATTGATGCAATAGTTGGATAGGACAAGAGTGATTGAGAAAGACTAGGCTACCAGGTTTAAAAACTCATCCCAAGAGTATACTGCCAAACCAAATTTCTCAATCTCTTCTTTCTCTTTGGAAGCAACCTTGCCAAAGCTCACAATTGCTGCATAAGGAAATAAATAACAAAATGATTTCTTGGTAACATGGGTAAAAAACAAACAAAAAAAATCTGTGAATATTAACTTACTTTTCATGTACTGTGTGGAGTTGGGAAATGTTTTCAACAGCTGAGAGAACAGAGGAAACCACGGATCAGTTAGAATGATATCAGCATGTAAGATTAAAATTCCTAAAGAGCTTGTATACCAGCTAATAGTGAACCTCTTGAATATTAAATTCAAGAAGGCATGATGAAAAGCAGTGTTGTCAATAATGGATTTTGGATGCATGGACATAAAACATATACCTCAGTGATCTTTTTCTCTTCTACAAAAGCAATTGAGACCTCTGAATGGCATATAATGAATTCCACTGCATCGGCACCTAGAATGTAATTTGAGAGAGGTAAGCACTAATTGGCCTTGATGTAGAAGAGATATGCATGAAAATTGCAGGTTAGTCAATGATCGTTACATGCCAAATTCATCTATGAGGAAGAAGACCATACCTAATGTGTCATACAAAGGAACACAGTAGAGCCCATGAGCATTGCAGGCCTGCATCAGTTTTAGCAGTATAAATCAGAAACTTCACGAAGAAGGGAAACCATACTAATACAGAAAGAATAAATTAAAAAAACCAGCAAGTGATGAGGAAGCCTGCCACAGTAATCAAACAAAACCTTTTATCCAAAAAATAAACAAACAAACAAGTAAATAAATAGACAATCAAGCTTTAAAGATGATTAGAGTATGATTAGAAGGGCTATAGTCTATTTTTGAGTTAAGCATTGAAAACCAATGACAATGCATAGTTCCCTCACTCTACAATTAAAAAGTATGTTGAACCACATATTTCAGAAGGAATATTTTGAAGGAATTCTCCAACATTATATGAAATCCAATCTCATAGAAGGTAAAAAAAAGCCTACAAATTAATGGTGCAGAAACTTAGAAGAAAAATCAAAATGGAATGTGATTGGTATAGGGTGGAAACTGAAGAAGACAGCTTCCTAAAAAAACCAATATATGACCAGCAAACCTATAAATTAAATGGTGCAGAAACTTAGAAGAAGAATCAAAATGGAGCGTGATTGGTATAGAGCGGAAAATGCAGAAGACTTCCTTAAAAAAACAAATATTTGACCAGCAAACTAAGATAATCAAGGAGCATATACTCAAAAAACAGTGGCAAAACTCATTATTCATCCTTCAAGTGCTTTATGAATTAACAGGTTGTAATAACATTTTCTCTTATCAGGGAATCGATCACAAAGAAGGAGAAACTACCTCCATGCTCATAACCCATTCTGCACAATTAGCACCATAAATACCACATTTTGCGCCCTACAAATAACCAACACAGAGTTAGACACGAGTACAAACCCAATTTTGATTACAAAGATCGAGACTTCGTTTCAAAAAAAGTAGCTCCAATGCTTAACCGGTTCAACACCGCAGCTTCGAATTGAGTTTCCAACTTGGACCACCGTGTCATAAACTTGTTTGTAAGTTTGCCACACATAATTACCAGCCTACAAAAACAACAAACCCACGGTTACTAAAAAAAAAACCCACAAAAAGACATGGCAAGAAACAGCAAAGCTATAGCTACCTTGCCATTCACAATCTCACGACAACCGAGCATTGGGTTATTTGGATATTTCTCTACAGACATCCTGCAAACAACTCCAATGAATATTAGTCACACAACTAAATGACTTAATAAAAAAAACACCAAGGATTAAATATTAACCAAAAAAAAGAAAAGGGATCTATTTTCTCTCAAACGAATCACCGCATATACTTTGGACGAATCACAAACAAGCATTAAAAATAAAGCCTTTTTACTAAATCTCAAACAGATTACAAATATCAAATTAAATCTAAACGAATCACGGCATATACTTTAACCCCTTGTTTAACAAGATTTTATCAGTAACCAAACAGAAAGATTTTCTCACCGAAAAATATCCCAGCAACTTTCAAGTCCAGGAACCGGAGGAGGAAACCCATCTTTAGCAAAAAGACTACGATACACAGGACCCGTCGATGGCTTTCCATCTATAGCTTCCTTTGCTTTCTCTACTTCAACCAAGTACTTCCTCTGCTCCATTCGATCGATCACGGTTTCTGCTCTCTAAACGTATTTTCTATGTACTTGTGAAAGTATATGAACGAGTAAATGGAATGGGGTTGAAGATTTTGAGAGAGATTTTATAGTGAGTTTGAAAGGGAGGTGGGTGGCTGTGGGTGGCCAAAGAGGAGAAATTAAAAGAATTGAATTATTAAATAAATCATTTTCTTCGTCCTTCGAATTAGAATCAAAGATTTTTCTTTTCTTTTCTTTTTTCTTTTTGGGTGAGGACGAGAGACTTGGAAAAAAATAACTTAAAGAAAAGACAAGACGAGGACTAGTATGTTGTTCTTGTTGGTCCTGAGTTGTTATTAATTATTATATACATAGAGGTAGAGGAGAGAGAGTGTTAAAGTGTCCAATCTCTAATCTTAACTAGGTTTTGGTTTTGGTTTTTATTCCGGTTTTAAATTTAAAATTCTTGCAGACATTAGTTTTACAATTTTGTAAGATTGAATTTTCAACCTTACCAATTACAATAAATCATACATTAAGTTTTTTTATATTTTATAAGAGAACATGGTTATTTTTCTTTATTAAAAATTAAAATACTGCCCATATAATTTTAACAAAATAGCCACAATGCCACCATGTATTAAATAAAAAATCTCATCATTACCGCACCCCCCTCGTTATCCCTCATCTTCTCTAATCTATCACATTCTCGATGTCACTTTCTCTGACACATATAAATATATTATTTTAGACAAAATTAAATACAAATTTTCCTTTAGGCACATTCTTTGTCACTTTTCTCTTCTCTTCTCGTGTTTTGGTGTTCGAATTTATTTATTGTGTAGAGCACAACAATAAAGATATTTTCAGACCCGTGTATCTAGGTCTTTTTTGTTGTTCATTATTTTCTTTTTCTTTTTTTTTTAAAAAAAAAGGAAAAGCAACGCATTGCTTGCTAATGCTCAAATTCTGGCATTTGGTGGCAAAAAAAAATTAGGGCTGGGTTTTAAAAAAAAAAAAAAAAATCAATTTTTAAACTTATTCTCACTTAAAAAACTAAATAAACACTATAAAAATCTTCTTAACCACCTAAAAAATAAAAATCAACTGGATTAAAAAAAAAACATAATCTTATTTTTTATGCATGTTGATATGAAAAACTTACCACCATTAAATTCCTCTCATCAGGTAAAAAATTTACAACTTTTTCTCTCTCAGGTTAGGAATTAAAAAAATGAACATAATGAAATTATGGATCTAGAATAAGATTATACAAAACTAAAGGGACTGAAAAGTTAATCAAAAGAAAATATGGGACAAAAAATATTTTTATGCAAATTTTAGAGTGGCCATGCGTGTTCTCCATGTTCTACACTTTATTCCTCTCTTTTTATTTTTATTTTTTTCTTCATAGAATAAATTATATGAAATTGTTGATGAATTTTGGCCACATAAGACTCGACGAGAGAAAAAAAAAAAGATCAAAATGAAAAGAAAAGAAAAGGCCAAAAAATGGCATTGTGGATTGATGTAGAGTAGTGGGTACAAACCTGCAGTTTTTGATAGTAGGGGGACAAACCTGCAATTTAATTGGAAGTTGTACATAAATCTTGCTCTTTCTTAGGTGGGTGGCGGTTAGTTGATGCCCTTTCTTTGAATAATCCAGCAATCACATGTGTAGCTCTAACTAGCTATTTTAACCGTGATTTATCACGGGTTAAATTGTTTTTTTTTAAATGATATACAAGCTTTTTTAATGTGCTTTTATATATATATAAAATTTAGATCCAAATTGAAATTAAAGGGGTTGTTTAAGAATGTTATAGATATGCTTTTTAAAGTATTTTTTATTTAAAAATATATTAAAATAATATATTTTTTAAATTTTTTAAAAAATTATTTATTACATCAACACATCAAAACGATAAAAAAAAAGACAAAAAATTAATTTCAACCAGAAAAATCAGATTTTGACGAAAAACAAGTTCAACCTCAATGTTGAACGAGCATTAAAAGCTTATGTGTATATCTAATTAAATAAATTGAAACTATGTGTGTTACAAACAAATAAATAAAAATCATTAACAATAAATAAAGATGAAAATTAAAAAATTGAGAGGCGGATATAAACCAAGATATTTGGCTTCCAACTCGAGTTTTTTACACAGTTGTGTTTGATGATTTTATTCACAAAAATTAAATTTTTATTTAATCAAATGACAATAAAATTAGACACACATGAAATTGATTGAATAAAACAAAAGATAAAAAATATTATGAAGAGTTACATGTATTAAAAATATTATCAAAAAATAAATATTTTTTTATTTTAAAAATAAATTTCATTTATATAAAACATAAAGAAAATATATATGAATTAGAACAATCTCTTAAAAAATTAAATGCATGCAAAATAGCTTAAAAAATCATCTCTATGTAAAAAAGCTAAATAAACAAAATAAAGAGAGAAGAAGTATTAATTTAAAGATAAATTAAAAAATTATTTTGAAAAATAGATATAAAAAGCATTAATTAAAAAAATATTTTTTAAAAAGACAAAGACCAAATTCTTTTGAATTTAGATGGGGCGGGTGACATGCATCCGCCCCCAATTCTTTTTTAAAAAATAAGTTAGACACATGTTATCGGCAGACACAGACGGCGTGCCATCTGATATTTTACCTATTTTTCAATCAATGTTGTGGCTGGAAAATTAGACCGGAAGTTTTTTCGACCTAAAAGCTCATTTTCAACCCATTATTGGCCCAATACACCTAGAAAACATCTTAGGTAACCCGATAAACTCATTTATGGCCTCAAAAATCCTAAAAAACCATCTTAAAACCTGAAATCAACTCGAAATAAAAAAAATCTTTTCGAGCTCAAATATGTTTTTTCTAAACAATTTCAAGGTAAAAAAACACATAATGTGAACTTTCTTCATTAAATGGAACAATCTGACATCAATATTTATCGTTTTTATGGTTATAACCGATGCCAACATAATTTTTTTCTTTTCAATGTCGGATTCCGACGACCTTTTCTCACCTCTCTCAAATCATGGATCAAAAAATAAGGAGAAAGAAATTTTGACCCAAAATTGATTTTACCCTTAAGTTTTGGAAACTTAAGGGACCTAATATTTATAGTTTGAAAAGTTCAGGAACTACAATATATATTTTTAGATTTACTTATTATAATTTTTATTCCGTGGTGATTTCCGTGAAGGTTTTTACAATATCACATTAAAAACTTCCGTTTGGCTGGCTGACAATCAATGGATTCAGGCAGTTCAGATCCTATGAAGGTTGTTTTGTTAACTAGTGGGCCGAGTCATTGTTTCATGCCAAACCAATGGCTAAAAGATGCTTAAAATGAAAGCACTTTCTTTGAAGAATCCAGCAACCACATTTTCCAGCCCTGATTTTTACTGAGAGTGGTTTCTGCGAAGGTTTTTACAAGAACTCAAACAGCTCATATTCTCTGGTTGTTTTGTTAATTTGTGGGAATAGTCGTTGTTTCATGACAAACCAATGACTGAAAGATGCCTAAAATGGCTGCACTTTCGTGCATGACACTACAGCCTACGGGTGATGTAGCTGACACAACTTTTAGCATAGATTACGCTTCATACCAGGATTTATTCCAGCATATTAATTATTATAGAATACTCTAAAATACGTGGGATTTTTACTGTAGTAGCATTTTTTTTTTTTTGCTTTTGTTTTTTTTTTACATGTTTTTTTTTGCTTTTTTTTTTTACCCAAAATTGATTTTTTCTTTTTTTAAAAAAAAATTTTTGTTTCAAAATTATCTTTGCTCATTTTTTTAAATATTGAACTGATTGAAAATTTAACTATGTAGTTTTTTCTTTAAAACATTGTGGATTGCTATAATATTCTCATACATTGTTTTTTTTTTATGATTTCTTTATTCTTTTTTTTTCACAATGGTCTTTGTAGATTTTATTTTTTTATATTAAATTGGTTGAGAATTTAGCTTTATAGTTTTTTTTTTAAAAAAAACAATATGAATTGCTACGGTGTTTCCCCTACATAGTTTTTGTTTTGCTGCAGTGTTTCCCCATATATTTTTTTAAAAAATTATCTTTATCGAGTTTATTTTCTCAATATTGAGCTGGCTGATAATCTAGCTTTAGCTTTCCCTATATGTTTTTTTTATTTTTCTTTTCTTCCAAAATTGTCATTTTTTACATATTTTCTTTTTTTTTGTTTTGTTTTTTTCAGAATTATTTTTTTTATTTTATTTTTTTACTATTGAGCTGGTTAAAAATTTAGTTTTTTTGTCTTTTTCTTTAAAACACCGTAGCTTTCCCCACGTGTTTTTTTTTTCGCTTTTGTTTTTTTTTTGTATATTTTTTTTTCATTTCTTTTACCCAAAATTGACTTTTTTTTTTGTTTTTTAGATAGCCTTTGTCGGTTTTTTTAATATATTGAGTTGGTTGAAAGATTAGCTTTGTAGCTTTTTTAAAAAAAAAACCAAATACTATGGATTACTACGGTGTTTCCCTTACATGGTTTTTGTTTGGCTACGTGTTCCCCTCACATGTTTTTTTTTTAAATTATCTTTGTTAAATTTATTTTTTCAATATTGAGTTGGTTGAGAATTTAGCTTTAGCTTTAGCTTTCGCCACTTTTTTTAAAAAAAAAATTCCCCACATTTTTTCATTATAATTATAATAATAATTATTATTATATTGTATTATATTATATAACTGCTTTTTTCTTTTCTTTTTTCTTTTTATTTTTTTTAATGAAATTTTTTTGTTTGATTTAGTTTGTTAATGTTAATTTTTTTTTATTTAGTTATCGATTTTCATGATACGAATCTCGGGTTTGATGGGTTAACCTTGATTTGACGAGTTATTTTTTTCATTTAGTTTAGTTTGTTAAAGTTAATTTTCTTTCTATTTAATTATCAGACTTTCATACTTTCATGACACGTATCCTGGGCTTGACGGGTTAACTTGGTTTGATGGGTTAACCCGGTTAATTCTAGGTAAACCCGTCATTTTTTTTCTATTTAGTTATCAAACTTTCATGACGCAAATTCCAGGTTTTAGGGGATAACCTGGTTTAAAAGGTTGACCCAATTAATTCAATGTTTTTTTTTCTTTTTCTTCATTAGTTTTTTCCTTCCTGTTGATTTTTTTTTCTTTGTTTTTTTAATTAATCTATTTAATTATCACACTTTTATGACACGACCTTATAGCCAGACTCACATCCAGTATTCTTGGGTCCGGTGTTACAGCCAGACTCACTTAAACTTGGGTCATGCAAGTTTAATTTTATTATTAATATTATAAATATTACTCTCAGGTCAGGCGTTGCAGCCACACCCAAGATTCTTGGGTATAACTTTGCAGAAAAACCCAAGATTTTTAAATTTTTATTTTTTTAATATTTTTTATGCAAAAAAAAATGACCCGCGGCATCGCGCGGGTATCAAAGCTAGTAATACACTAAAAGGCGTAGGAAAAGCACTGTAGCTTCCCACGCCTTTTAACTTTCCCTATTATTTCCTTATTATTAATATATTATATTATTATAATTATATTATTCTATTATATTATAACATATCCTAAAAAATACTGTAATTGCTTTTTTTTTTAATTTTTTTAATAATTTTTTTTTTTAATTTAGTTTGTTAATGTGAATTTTTTTTTATTTAGTTATCAGATTTTCATGACACGGTTTCTGGGTTTGATGGGTTAACCTGATTTGACGAGTTAGCCCGAAATTTATGTTTTTCTTTTTAATTAATTTATGTCGTTTAGTTTATTTTGTTAATGTTAAATTTCTTTTTATTTAATTATCAGACTTGCATGACACGTATTCCAGACTTGACGGGTTAACCCCGTTAATTCTAGGTAAACCCGTCAATTTTTTCTATTTAGTTATCAAACTTTCATGACGCGGATTCTAGGTTTGACGGGTTAACCCAGTTAATTCAGATTTTTTTTATTTTTCTTCATTAGTTTTTTTCTTTCTATTTGTTTTTTCCTTCTTTTTTTAATTAATCTATTTAATTATCATACTTTTATGACACGACTTTAGCCAGACCCACATCCAAGGTTATTGGGTTTGGTATTGCAGTCAGACCCACTTAAACTTGAGTCATGCAAGTTTAATGTAATTATTAATATTATAAATATTACTTTTAGGTCAGACGTTGCAGTCAAACCCAAGACTATTGGGTATAGCTTTGCAGAAAAAACTAACACTTTTAAATCTTAGTTTTTTTATATATTTTTTATGCAAAAAAAATTGACTCGCGGCATCGCACGGGTTATGTAACTTTCCCTACGCCTTTTATGCATCAGTGTTTCACTATGCACGCAGTGCACGGTGAAACTCTTAACCTGCTTTTTTTTCGTTTTTTTTCCTGTTTTTTTTTTTATGCCTTTATGAGTTTTTTTTGCTTTTTTCTTTGTGTTTTTTTCTTTTGATGAATTTTTTTTGTTTAATTTAGTTTGTTAATGTGAAAAAAAATTTTATTTAGTTATCAGACTTCATGACACGGATCTCGGGTTTGACGGGTTAACTCGAAATATTTTTTTGCTTTTTTCCTTTTTAATCAATTTTTTTTCATTTAGTTTAGTTTGTTAGTTTTTTTTCGTTTAACCCCTCAATTTTTTTTTTCTATTTAGTTATCAAACTTTCATGACGCGAATCCCAGGTTTGACGGGTTAACTCAGTTGATTCAGATTTTTTTTTTCTTTATCCTCATTAGTAACAGGCTTATGTCTTTTGTTTGTTTTTGTTTTTTTATTTTTAATTAATTTTTTTCGTTTAATTTAGGTTGTTAATGTTCAATTTTTTTCTATTTAGTTATCAAACTTTCACGACACGAATCTAAGGTTTGACGGGTTAACATGGTTTAAAGGGTTAACCCAGTTAATTCAGATTTTTTTCCTCATTAGTTTTTTTCTTTCTATTGATTTTTTTTCTTCTTAATTAATTTATGTAATTATCACACTTTTATGACACGACCTTGCAGCCAGACCCGCATCCAAGGCTATTGGGTTTGGTATTGCAGCGAGACCTACTGGGTCACGCAAGTTTAATTTTATTATTAATGTTATAAATATTACTTTTGGGTCGGCGTTACGGTCAAACCCAAGATTCTTGAATATAGCTTTGCAGAAAGATCTAACACTTTTAGATTTTAGTTTTTTCTTAGTATTTTTTATACAAAAAAATTTACTCGCGGCATCGCGCAGGCCATGTAACTAGTGTGGAGCTAAGTCATGCCGCACAAAAAAAAAAAAAAAAAAAAGTCCACACTTGTACTTTAAATTGTTTTCCATCCTCATTCCTCCGCGAATTTCTTTTCTTAAATTCTAGTGACAATAAATTTACCCTCAAACTTTTTTTTTTTACAATGGAGAGGTCGAGACTCGAGAGTTTTAGAATGGTTAAATTACGCATTTTCTTATAATTATTGATTTCTTTTAGAATCTAAGTTTATTTATAATATTAACCTTGAAGTGAAATAATTCTAATGTAATCGACTTTCGTGGTGGCTCCTTTGATGGGGCAGATTTGCTCTCCAGATTACTATCTTATATATTTTTTTTTATTTTGGTTAATGTGGGTGTCCAGGTTAGTTTATGCGGATCTCGATTAATTTTACGGATCTTGAAATTAACGACCATGTAATTCTTCAATAACCCTAAAATTTATGAGACTCGAACTGATAACTTTTAAGAAACAAACCTAATACTATCTTGTATTTTATATTTTGAATTGTTATTGATGATTTTCCTAAGATCTGTTTGATAATAACTTAATCCAAAGATGGCTTGGCAATTAAAAAAAAATACATTAAATCTAGATTATGGATATAAACTTTAAGAAAAATATTGATAAATGTTAAAAATTAATTTAAAATCATTATTGATTAAAATGAATAACCCCTATGTCCCCCCCCCCTCTTATAGATAAACAAACGTTTCCAAAAAAAAAAAAAAAAAACCTTATGCTGCATTCAACTATAGCCCGATTCCCTACCATGGTTTTCAGATGCGTGAATTAAACAGATATTGATCATGATGTCCTACAAGAACAAATTACCGGTGATTTTCCTATATTCAAGGTTTTTTTAAAAAAAATATATGATGTTTTCAACAAATTCCAAGATCAAGTCATATCGAGAGGAACACACATGCCATCCTGACCACTATAAAATAATGGAATAATAGAACGCGCTAGCCACGAAGGAGGAAGACCATATACTGCATCAAGATTTCATATCATTCGCTGTTGTGAGAAAAAAAAAATATCTACACACACTAATTAGCTGTCAAATCAATATTTTTGCAGTATTAGTTATAAATTAACGAGATTGGATCTTAGCTTTTCATTAAAATTATTATTAACTATTAATTAAATTAACAAATATACTAAACCGTGTGGGGGAATCACTGTTTCCCCACACACATTTCACTGTGGATTACAACAAGTAATCCACAGTGATTCTTCTCCTCTTTTTTTTTTTTTTCTTTACTTTTCCCTTTCCTTTTTTTTTCGTTTTTTTTTCAAATTTTTTTCAATTTTTTTTTTCAGCTTTCTTATTTTTTCTTTTTTTTTTCATTTATTTTTTTTAAAATTATTTTTGTTGATTTTACCTTTTAAATATTAACCTGGTTAAAATTTTTGCTTTGTAATTTTTTTCTTTAAAATACTATGGATTACTGTGATGTTTTTCCACTTAGTTTTCTATTTTATTTCTTTATTTTTCAAAATTATATTTGTCGATTGTTTTTTTAATATTGAGCTGATTGAGAATTTGGTTTTGTAATTTTTTTCTTTAAAACATTGTTGATTGCTACGGTGTTTCTCCGCATGATTTTTTTTTCCCCAAAATTATCTTTTTTTTATTTTATTTTTTAATATTAAGCTGGTGAAAAATTAAAGTTACAATATGTGAGGAAAGCACCGTAACTTTTTAAAAAAATTACGCTTCATTTCTACGTTGTTTTTTCCCACATGGTATTTTTTATAATTTTTTTCAAATTATCCTTTTCAATTTTATTTTTTTAATATTAAGTTGTTTGTGAATTACAATTACAAGTCATTACAAATGAGGCTAAATCATGTGGGGAAGTACTGTAGCTTTCATCACAAAACACTGTGAATTGCTACAGTGTTTCCAACATGATTTTTTTCCCTTTTTTGGTGTTTGTTTTGTTTTTTTTTCTTAAATTGTCTCTGTCGATTTTTTTTTTAATATTGAGCTGATTAAGAATTTAGTTTTATAATTTTTTTATTTAAAACACTGTGAATTGTTGCAGTGTTTT
Organism: Populus x sibirica; assembly: GCA_019202695.1. Taxonomy (NCBI): domain Eukaryota; kingdom Viridiplantae; phylum Streptophyta; class Magnoliopsida; order Malpighiales; family Salicaceae; genus Populus; species Populus x sibirica. The sequence continues at coordinate 145,252 of JAGMVL010000941.1, read as the reverse complement.
TCCATGTGATTTTTTTATGATTTTTTTCAAAATTATCTTTGTCGATTTTTTTTTAATATTGAGTTGGTTAAGAATTATAATTACAATAAAACTAAATCATATGAGGAAAGAGTTGTAGTTTTTCTCATAAAACACTGTGGATTGCTACAATATTTCTCTAAATGGTTTTTTATTTTATTTTATTGGGAAAAGCGTTATAGTTTTCCTCAAAAAACATTGTCAATTGCTACAATGTTTTTTTTCATGGGTTTTTTTCCTTCCAAAATTATCTTTGTTGGTTTTTTTTTAATATTAAGTTGGTAGAGAATTTAGTTTTGTAATTTTTTTTTATTTTTATTAATTGAAAAGCTAAATCATGTGGCGAAAACATTGTATCTTTCCTCATAAAACACTGTAAATTACTACAAATCATTTTGTTCAGTCTCTAAGTTTTGGATCACCAACACAACTTTTTTTTTTCGTCATGAAATATTTGCTCTATCATGCCTTTAATTTCTATTACTTATCTAGCGCTGGTTCATAATTATAACACTATCAAATATATTTGTTTTATAAGTCCGCGGCGGCGCGCGGGCATATCATCTCGTATACAACTAAAACATGTGAGGTCGTCACTGTTATTGAAATTATTGTTCATCCTCTTACAAAACACTCTAGATTAGAGTAGTGAATTTTTTTAAGATTTTTAATTTAATTTTTAAATTTTTTTTCTTTATACTATTAAGTTCTTTTTAGCCTAAATTAACACTTAATTATATATTTTTTTTAAAAAAATTGAATTGAAAATTAGAGGACTGAGGTAAGAAACACAAGTGAAGTGGGTGGTGACTTTCACTTTGTTTGAAAAGTACATTTGAGTCTTCTATTTTTTTTAGCTACCAGGTGACCAATCCCTCTACTTCTAAAAAAAATAATTTTGATATCAAACTTTATTTTTATTATTTTTTCAATCTTTTTGGGTGGGAGGAAAGAGAAGAGGTCATCGGATCCAGGCTTAGAGGGAGAAAGTTGTCAAGTTGTCATTGCAATTATTCTAGCCACCAAAATAACAAATTTTTATTCCAAATGGTTCCACATGATAAGGGTAGTTCTAATTATATATTTTTTTTTATATCTTAAAAGTGCCTAAAAAAATATATCTGAGCTTTATTTTTTTTTATAAAAAAAATAGGTTGATTTTGGGTTTTGAAGCAATTTTTTGCACTTTTGGAGGTTATAAATGGTTTAACAAAGTTCCTAGTATGTTTTGAGTTGAAAATAGGTTTTTAAAAGAAAAAAACAATCACCCTAATTTTCTAGCAACTATGATGGGCGGAGTTTGGGGATTCGAGATGACGGGTTGTTTATATTTTTTCAAGCTGAATTGGGGCAAATAAAATGTCGTCCGCGCCATTAACTTACAAAAAAAAATTAAAGGCCCGTATGCCTAATCTTGCAAGCCCATGCGTGGGGGACCCTTTATTCATGAGCTAGTACTCAACCTAGCCTCATTCTTTCTTTATATAGCTTTGATTTTTACTCATTTAAAACTTTTTTTCTATGTTTTATTTTAAAAAAATAATTTAAGTTTGTATTTTACTTATCTGAGATTTATTTTTTGCTTATTTAGCCTTTTTAAATATCGATTATTTTTTAATTATATTGAACGTATTTAATTTCTGAAGAGATTAGTATGATTCATTTGTATATTTGTATATTTTATATATATTAAATTTATTTTTAGAAAAAAAATATTTGTTATAATATTTTTAATATGTGCAGCCTTGCATAATATATATTTTTTGTTTTTATTTCATTCAATAAATTTTATGTGCATGTCAATCTTTATTACAAATTGATTTTAATAAACAAATTCATTTACAACCACAAAATAATCAGTTCCGTGATATTAAATGATCTATATTTGTCTTTTGATTTTTCCAATTTTAATTTTATTTATCGTTAATAACTTTTTTTAACTTATTTACACAATGATTATTGATTTATTTAATTATATGCATGCATAAGTTTTTCAATTTTCATTTAGGATATTTTTATGTAAAAAACCACATTGAAAAGTTCTACATGTTCTTTTTTTTCATCATGTATTTGATGTTTTCAACTTAATCCTTATTCATTAGATTTTTTTTTCTTTGACCCTTTTATAAAATTTTATTATTTTTAATTTCACTTTTCAATACAAGTCTATGGTATTTTTTTTTCTTTCCATTTTGGACCTTATTCTTTTGTTTTTGTTTTTCTTTTGTTATTTTTTTATTTTCAATTTAACTCTCAAATTGAAAATTTCTCATTACCCTTTAATTTGATTTTAACTTTAACACTTGTTATTTTAATTTCTAATTTTTAATTTTTTTATAATTTTTTTTTCCAATTTAATCCTTCAATGTCTCATTTTCTAGTGTTTGAGCTTCACAATTTTTTCCATATAGCGCTTTTAATTTGATGACTTAGATCACATGTTTGAAAAGTTTATAGAGGTCAACATCTTTTTTGTTTTGTTTTGTTTTCTACAACTTTGACCAGGGCAATATTTAAAAAAAATCTTTTTTTTCCTTATTTTTTTTATCATATTATCAAATAAACAGAGCTTGTGGGTTTGTTAGGGTAACCCAGATTGCCTTAATTTACGGGTTTAGTGGGTTGTCTTTTTTTTTCTTTTTTTTTTTCTAATTGAAGTTGACTTCTATAGTAAAAAAAATAGTTTCGGAGAAAAACCATGTTATTAAACTTTATAAAATTCATGAATATGTTCACAGGTTTGGTTGGATGACCTGGTTTGCAGGTTTGACGAGTTTGACTTTTTTTCTTTTTTAATTATTTTTTTCAACATCTCAGTATTGGGATGATATTTGATTTTGTGATTGTCTATTTTTGTTATCATATATTTAAATAAAAAAATAAAAAAATAAATTATAATCTCACTTGAGTCCATAACCCGATTCATAGGTTTAGCGTGTTAGTTCGAGTTACCAGTTCACAGGTTTGACGATTTTACCCACTGACTGGATATGCTTTTTATTTTTATTTTTGGTCATTTAATTGTTTTTAATATTTTTCTCGATTTTATCTTTCAATATTGGATTTGTTGGGAAATAAAATGCATGATTTATTTTTGTTTGCTTTATATAGGGTTATCAATGTCTCAAATAAGTGTCTATTTTTAAGTTGGTGTTTATTTTTTAGAGTATGTACTTTTATCATATAATTAAATAAAAATTTTATAAAAAAAAGTTATTAAACTTAGAATCCATGACACGGGTTGCGGGGAAACTGTAATTGATCCAATTTGTCATTGTCTCAATATTTTTTTTTAAAAAAAGTTGTCATCTTGAGATTTTTTTAAAATTTAAGCCATGATTTTACTGGTCATCAAGATTGCATTTAGATCCATGAAATCGATCAATTTAATTCAGGCTAGCTCTCGCATGATTTAATTTGAAACTCAAGTTAAGTAAGGAGTTAAGTTAGAAGTTCTCAAAATTAACCTATTAGGTTGTGTTTAATAATATTGTTTAAAAAAAATTTCAAGCTCTTAATATTTTTTTATATATTTTAAAAATTTATCCGACCTGTAACAAAGCACGGAAAATAGACTAATACATGACCAAAACGCATCTTCCTGAACAAGCAAAGAGCTAAACGCAAGAAACATTGCTTGTTAATTCAACAGTTTACTTTTTAGAAAAATTTAATCGACACCCCCATTTTCCTTAACATGATGCACATTTGTCAGGGTCAACAAATGCCTTGCCTTGAATTGAAAGAAATTCGTACTGCGTTAGCTCAACTCAAACGTTTTGGAGAGGGGCAAGAAAGGATGGATGGAGTTGACCCATACAAAATTTGAGGCATTTATACCTCATAAATAGGTTTTATTAATGATATATTTAATGACTTCTAACCATCCACCCTCCAGCATGTTATCCACATTGATTCATTCTCTCCAGGGATAATCCTAGTTTTATAAAAGAATTAGTTAGAAGGAAAGGGAATGATTTATAAAAAAACAAAAAACAAATCACAAGAATCTCAACACTATCTTCTGGGCATGCAAGAGTTTGACAGAAACAGCTGAAATTATCGTATCTTATTTCAAGTCTCAACCTTATTTAAACATGAGAGGTAATCAAATCATCTGATAATCAGAGGAATTTGCCACTTTAAGAAGATAAGCACATAAAACTATTTTAATCACCGGTCATTTTCAAGAAATTTATTTGAACCAACCCCGGTCGGCATTCATGCGGAGTAAAGTAGATCAAACCATTAGAATGACACATTAGTATTTTCTGACTAAATTGCTGACGGAAATTTTTAGTCGACATATTTCATCGACAATTTTAAAAGATCTACAGCCGACAGTTCTTCTTCTTACCAAAAACACAACAATCCAGCCTGAAAAATACGGCCACCCAACCCACCAGTGTCAACATATCGCTCTTTTGATTTAACTTTTTATGAAACTTCACCGAAGCAAGCAAGCAAGCCTATCATTTTCTCTTGCAACCCATTAATATTTTCGGTTACTTTATTGAAATTGTTTTATAGTGTTTGTAGTTTATTTGTATATTTAAGTATTTTATAGCTTTTTTCTAGAGAAATTTATTATATTATTTTTTTAGGATTTAAGGAAAATTGAATTTATTTGTCATGTGATGAGAAAGTAAGTTTCATTTTGTAATAATAATATCATATTGACATACCAACCACGCGAGAGTTAGATGGTTTCACGAGTCTTGTTCAGGCTAAAATTATTAGAGTACCGTTACTTCCCCACCTATCTTAGATTTTAAGGTGTGTGCCTTTAAAGTGATGCATGACAATAAAAATGTGTGCTAAAGTAGTAAATGTAAAAAAATAAACAAACAAGCACAACAAACAAGATAATAATAATAATAAGAAAAGGCAAAGCTTGGTCAAAAGTCTTCAGTGAAATCGTCATTCTGTCGCACCTGACATCGCAATAACTTTTCAGTTTCTAAGAAAAAGAATATATATCTGGCATCTTGTTCTTAGAGGGAAAAAAAGTTTGGTTTAAGGAGTTGCAACCTAGTATTATGATCACTAAGAGCCTTAACTAGTTAACAAAAATTTTATGTTACGAGACTGATTACGTAAAAGAAAAGATACTATCAACCCTTAAACGTCCTACCTGATGTAAGCTACATTGCTGGTTTTGTTTTAAAATTGCTAAGAATTTGTTGTATTTTGCTTTTAATGGCCTGCCTATAATATTCCCAATTCTGATGTCATTTGAATATTCAACCACAAATACCTCCAACCCTGGTGTTGGTAAATATTGAGTAAAAAAATATGGTATTTCTGACTTTGACATCAGTGAATATTAGGATTCAGAATAATTTCTAATTCTAGTGTCCGATTCATAATTCTAACATCAGTGAACATCGATGGTATTTCTAATTCTGGCATTAGTAAATATAAATATTATTGACTCTGACACTAGTGAATAAACAAGTAAATTATTTAATTGAAAGCAAAACATATTTTTTTCTATTTTTGCAACGAGGGAGCCTTCCTCTTTTTTTTTTTAGAGAAAAAGAAAAGAAAAGAAAAGACATGCATATATTTTATACTAGAATTTGTATTTTACAATATAAGTCTACAACTCAATACTAAGTAACATCCTAGGAGTCTTGTTAAACCAATTTACGGTCTCAAAAACGTAAAAACCCATCCTAAAACCCAAAATCAAACCAAAACAAAAAATCTTTCCTAACTCAAATATGTTTTTCTAGTTGTTTTCAAGATTAAAAAAAAAAGAACACCTAATCTTAGTTCTTCTCATCCTATGAAATCATTTGACATAAAAATCGATCATTTTGATGGCCGAAGTCAACACCAACAACAACTCTCTCTCTTTCTAAGCCGGAATCTAGTGACCCCCTCACTCTCTTCCAACAAAAAAAAAAGGACTAAAAATGAGGAAAATGAAGTTTGGTAGCAATTTTTTTTTGAAAATTATAGGCATCGATCACCTAATATCTAAAAAAAATAGGAGAAGAAAATGAACTTTTAAAACAAATTTCAAAGCCGCTACCTATATTACCCGTGTTTTTCACTTCAATCCTCTTTCTTTCAATTCAATAATTTCTTAAAAAAAAAATATGCAATTGGGTTCAAATCTTAGCTCAAAATGGCTCAATCATACCAAAAAAAAGTTTGAGAATCAAAATAAAAATTAAAAAAAAAAATTACAATCCATTATAAATTGTGAAAGGATAAATATTTTCCTTACATGCTTTAGTTTTTGTTAACAAGAAAATATCTCAATAAATTAAATCTCAACTTAGTTCATTGTTTTGTTAAACCAACGTGCGCCCAAGGCAAAAGAAAAAAATTGCGGTTTGTGGGCGGCAACTTTAAAAGTTCACATTTAAATAATCGTAGTGTATATAGAATATAACAAAATTAAATCGTATCGTCGATCTCTTATGAAAGCGTTTATGCTTAGGCCACGGTCGGTCCTCCTTATCGCCAACCCCTCCTTTGTAAATATTTGATTGAGGCTAGCGGCTAGCCATGGCCAAAAGCGTGGCTTTAAATCTACTTAATTAAAGCTTGTATTAAATTCTTATGAAAGAGAGCGGCCCCTACAAAAAAGATGGAAGGAGGAGCATTTACTCTTTTGGTCTTTTAATTATGTGGAGAGAAGAGCTAATACTGGAAATTAATATAATCACCTAGTTGGCATTGCTGGGCCTGGCCATGACTATTATGATACGTTGGCTCACCCTCCTATATAGGTAGACGCCTATACCTGCTCAATTGTAGGTTCCAAGAGTTTCAAGCTCTCGAGTCCTCCAAAAGATTATGGAAGGAATCGAATAATTTATGAGCCACCATTCATTCACTCACTAGAAAACAACCATCCATGGCTGAAAAGAGGGAGGAAGGGAGGATGCGTGCGTGGAAGAGAACTGCCTATCAAGTGAAAAGGCTCGGTGGGAATAAATTAAAAAAAAAAAAACCCTTGGAAGTAGTAGAGGCACATTATTCAGAACGCTCTCGAAGAGAACCAGGTGGTTGAACCGATCAACAAACCTGTTTAAATCCGTCCAGTATTAGCATGAAATTACGAGTACCTAATTCAAGCATGTCACACTTGACAAATTCAACAAGGATTGCCAGCAGCTCAACCAAACATGGTTTCAACTATAATAACCAAGAACATGTATCGTAGCGTGATTCACTTTTCAAGCATGCAAAAAGCTTCATCCAAAAAGAGCTATTCTGACTTTTCTCTTCGTTACAGTCTATGAAACCCAGTAAGACATTTATTACATGTGCCGGAACCCCAACTTCACATACCAATATTCTGAACTCGACAAGGAAAAAATACTATCAGTCAAAAATTGCACTCTTCTTTTGCCTGTTAAATAATTCTCGTGCCTCCATTCATTCATTGTTACAGAGTACGGTCGTTTTAATAGCAATAGCCGTGATGGTTTGGCTACTAAATTGAATAAACTCTCACCTCTTGTTGTTGTTTTTCTTCCTTCCCTTTACTTGTTTCTCTAGACTTCTAAGCCTCTGGCTAAGAACTGAAGCCGGTGATATTCTTTGGACACCAGGCTTTGATGATGGTTCAACAGGTAATGGGGAGGCAGGTTCCTGTCTTGCTGCCACCTGTTGTTTGAGTGCCTCAAGCAGATCGAAGGAAGAGGGTGGAGTGGTGCTTGCTGGTGCCACAGGTATTTCAGGAAGACCTAAGAACTTCTTTACCCCAGGGGCTTTAAGCGCTGAAAATAGAAACAAAACAGTTATTTTGAAAGGAAAAAAAAATCCGTAATGTAAGGACTTTGTTGGTTCATGAGATAACAGAAATCCAGCAACTGTTGGACATTAAAGCTCCTGAGATTACCTGCCAAAAAAAAAAAAGGAACTTGAAGGACTCACCTAAGCCGTAAAAGAGTGAGAATAAGTTGGATGTGACCCAATAACAAAATATGGCCTGCAAAAATAAATGGAAGTGAACTTCATCATTTGTGTTACTTTATAGAAATCAGAATTCCATGTCGTTTTTTTACTATCTAATGATGCCAAAATAAACATAATGACACAAAATGAAAAGGAGGGAGGGGTTGGGGGGAAGGGAAAGACAAACTGAAAATCAGAATCCCAAGAAAATCTGTAGAACCTGCCAGTGAAATATTAAGTTGGCTCAAAAACTATTTCACATTTGGCAGTCCATTCTCCATGGTGAAAGTTCCCAACATACAGTAAGAGGATTGACGCGGGACAACAAAGGAAGCAAAACTTGTGTCTTTTTATAGAGAAGGGTATTTCTGTAATTTATGGAAAATCTGGAAATTTGTTTGTGTCTAGATTTTATTTTCTATATAGTATTTTATTAGAACTAAGGAGTAATCAGCTTTATTAGGTTTTTCCTATTCTACATAGACTTAATATGTTATTATTTATGAATTTATGTCCTGTTAGAATTGGACTACTAGAACTCTATAAATATGTAGTCTTTCTATATTATGCATAGAAATTTATGAATAAAATTCAAGCAATTTGCTATTGATTGTGTGACTCAATCTCCCTTAGGTGTGACTCCTAAGAACCCTAGGTGTGACTCCTTGAACTCCATCCCATATTCTTTCTCATATTCCAGCAGAAATCGACTTCAATACAACCCTAAACAGCCTTTGAAACTCAGATTCAGAACAGCCCCTAAGCTGTCCTGCATCAAGGATGCTATTAGCCTAACATGCCTACAGAAATGTAGCATCGTACAATGCAACAAACTAAATATAACTTCATAGTACATCCATATTGCCCATTGCATGAGGATACACAGCAAGCTCAGATAACAGATGTAAAATACAAGATATCATGCAATAAAAAAGCGATGGCAATATTACATTAGGGAAACCCATAGTCAGTGGAACTGAAGCAACCGCAAAGACCCTTGAAACTTTTTTCATGGTGGCAGCAATGGGATTTCCTTCCAGACCTTCTTGCATGTTGCACTGACAAAGGATCAAAAGTGGGATAATTAGAAGCTGGTAAGAACATAAAGCAACACCAAGTAAAACAAGATGAAAACTCAATTAATTCCAAGACAACAAGAAATACAAGGAAGTGCTCCTTGCTCAACTTTACTAAAAGAGGCCCTACCTCCACTGTTATCCAGAAGGTCAAACCCGTCAGAATCGGCAAGATGTATAAACTATCTGGAGTTGTCAGATCAAGAAACCAGTATGCACCACCACTTTTAAAAGATGGTACTTTCTCTGTCATGTTCGAGATCTGCGAACATATATATATCAAAGACATATTCAGATATAAAGATCGATCTAAAATGAACACCCAACTCTATAGGATGTTTTGAGTATAGAAAAGCATTTTACCGCAAGGAAAAAACTGACGAAGATAGGACCTTGAATAAAGAGCCCCTTCAATGGAGTAAGAGGACTCACACCATATCTGCAATTTGAAAATCACAATGAACTGAGATACATGAAAAAAAAAAGATCCTCATAGAGAAATGTGCCACAATAAAAAATGGAGTTCCTAACAATAATTAAAGCTGGCATAAATATATACAATATCCATAAGCATTTTTTCATTATGGCAATCTCAAACTGGAGAAACCATGCATGGAAATTATATTTGCTACATGTTTAAATACATGGAGAGTTGCTTACTCTTTGAAAAGCTTCTTCATTTGTTTTTGGCCTTCAGCTAAAGCCATGGGGTCCATAGCCTGAGAGAGAGAGCAGGGGGGGAGTTAAAATGCGTCAAGGAAGCATTTCCCCAACATATTGTTAAAGCATGTATTGTTTGCATTCACATGAACAAGTCCAAAGTGAATAAAGGTCTATCGCATTGTTAAAACTATTATATAAACTGCAACCCTTCATTCAAATAAAAAGACCAGGCATTGCATATCATAGATCTTTCAAGCTTAACCTAGCAAGTCGGAGGCTAGGTGAAGTAGAATCAAAATACCAGGAGGCGTGATTTAATGATAATGTGACAATGTAAGTTTACCATCCAAAAGATGCCAATAGAGATGCCAAATAAATAAAGGTTTATAAACATGCAACCAAATGACAAGGAGAGATTTCCCAGTACATCAAATTTGTGTGTGATGGGGGGGCTTCACATGTAACAAGTGACACATGCTCGGAGGAAGGCATCAGACCTTATCAGACATCTGTTGCCTTATCTCTTCCAAATGTGGCCTCATGAGCTGCAGAGAAGACATGGGGTCATAAATCATTACATTTAACAGATTGATGGGAGCGCAAAAATCTTCACAAGTGAAAAGGTTGCACCCAGACAAAATAGTGGCAGGAAGTAAAGCAACCAAAAGGGGGGAACACACTGCACCACATACTTTTGCATGCCAGAATCCTGGAATAGCTTAACTATTAATCAGTTGCAAATAATTCTTGTCACCGGAAGCAAGTTAATCATCTACATAAAAATGTAGTCAAAAGCAAGTAAAAGATGGTGAATAATAGACTAGCTATTAAAAAAGAAGCACAACCTCCATGTCTAGGAGGGGTTGAGTATTGGGAACAGAGACTGGTGATGCTTAGGATTCTAAAGCATAAAGCAGATGTGGCATTCAGAATTTAGAAGCACAAGCACATATCTGTCAGTTTTGAGTTTGAAGAAGTGTAATGAAAATGATAGAAGAACAATAACAGAGATGGAAGTTAAGAAAAAAGATAACAAGCACCATAGGCAATCATGTAAATAGATCGTGTCAGAAGCACCATAACCAAAATACAAAGCTTGCACTCAATTCAGATGACCTTACTTTTTACCCACTGTGGAAGTGTGTGACTGTGCAAAGACATCAAGGTGCTAACACACATAACACTGAAACAATCAAATAAGATGGGGAGAAATTGAAGATGCATCAGCAACTAAAACAACATACAGTGAGTTTTGTAGTGGCTTTCAGTTGATTAATTAAAAGAGGAACGGTTGCCCCTCTAATCAGAAGAGTTGTTACAATTATGGAAGCCCACCTGAAAAAAGAAAACATAATTAGATAAATAGAATAGCTTGGCTTTATGTCACATATTACTAAAACTTCCAGAACTTCCAGGTTAAAGGGAACTAAGAAACCATTGAATCAAAATGCACATTAATGAATAACCTTTGACTTCATGACCATTGAAAACACAACTTAATATGATCCACAAGTAGATGAATGCTATAAAAGTTCTTTCAGGTTGAATCATGTTAATACCATACACTGGCTAAGTCCCTATTCTGTCAATGGCTGAGACATGGCTTCTGATTTGAGCCTAATTATGCAATACCCCCCCTCTGGCGTTTGGGAACCCCCAAAATAGGGTAACTTTATTTCTTTGAGAAAAAGAGATCAAAATACCAGTTGCTACAAATGAAACATCTACTTAAATTACTGCATGCGAGTAAGCCTGAAACATTCTAAAAGAAATGGGTTTGGCAGATTCTTAGAAACTCATATTCTGATTAATTATTGGGCTAAGGCATTCTTTCACTGTCCTATCTGTCCATGTTACTAAATCACTCTTTCAACATTTAATGAAATATGCATTAGCAAACAGAACCAAATAGTCCAGTACCAGTTGAAACCAGTGAAAGAATGCACTGCATCAATAACATGCTGGAGAGCCGCAACAGGAAAGTAAGAATCAGCAGCAGCAATGGCAACCTCATTCACCACAGGAGCCTGAGCAGACACAGCCTCAAAAGTCGTGTCTGTGAGAACATCAGCAACATCATTTATCAGCTCAATGTTTTCTGACCCTCCACCAATAGTTGACATATCCCGACAAAAAGACACCCCAATGCTTGGCGAAAGAGATAAATCCAAACATCTCCTATTATGAAAGAAACCAAATACAGCCAAATTATTATCAAATCTTTTTCTGCTGCTTCCAAATGACCTCTGCTGAAATAAATTACTCATTCCTTTTGAAGAAGGACCCTCTTCAATAGAATTATGTTTGCGATCATCGTCGTGGAGAATGTAGCTAAACGAAGCATTATATCTTCTTCTTACAATGTTTGCTCTTGTTGACAGACTCCGCACATAAGCCATTGATTCAAAGAACAAAATTCCTCTACCAGAAATCAATAACCGACAAAATTAGCAATACAAATTATAATCAGCATCATATTATATATGCATCTCAATTTATAAAAAAATAATAATGTTTTTTTGATAAAAAAGAAAAAAAACTTAAATGACATGATTATCATACAAACGTGTTATAGTTGTGCGTTAGCAATTAAATCATGACTCGACAACAATTCAATTCCAATTAAGAAAAAAATGGGGGTCATAGAGCTCTTTATAAGCTTAAAAGATCAGAAATTTCAACCATTTAAGGTTCCAATACATTTAAGCACCAAATCAGAGATTGGAAATTTTAACGGGTTTGTGGTGTCTAACAATTTTCTCAGAAACCCAACAAGTAGAGGAAAATTAACACCCAAAACAATTAAAAATAGTTGGAAACTTCAACTAGAAACATTGAATTATGAAGAGTGACTACCGTTCTCAGTGCTTGAGAGAAAGAATTTCACTTAAGAGTGACCATTCCATCGAGTTTTTTAGCTAATCAGATCAGAGCAATTATAGGGTCTAGGGTTTATGAGGGTAATTTTGTAGTTATATGTGTTGGACTATATGTGAGTCCGTGACTGGACCTAAATGGGCTCGGGTATTAAATATAGGCCTAACTCTAGTCTGAAGCTCGTCAATTTATCGGGTTTACTCATTAGTTATCGTGTGGGTTTCAAATAATGTAAGGAAATGACATCAGTAAGAATTTTTTTTTGTGAATAAATTATTTTCGGCGCAGATTGATTTTATATATATATAATGAAAAAACGGTGCAAATTGCTTGCCTAAAACCGGAATTCTCAACTAAAAATGTTTAGATACTCCAGGATTGACCTTGGAAAAAATTTAGATAATTGGGTAAATCTATAAGTTATCAAATCAGTAGTTTTCATTAAAAAATAATGTTTTGATTTTTTTATTTGGTCGAGTTTGATAAAATTACCTGCATTATTAAAGATATGAATAAATCAGTTAAATTTAATAAATATCATCTTTGATTTAATTAGAAATACAAATTAAATAATATTTTAGATCTTGAATTTCTCTATCATTTTGAATTTAACAAATATGTCTTAAAAATTATCTTGTTTAATTATTAAAAAACCCAAGGCCTTACATGTAAAATTCTTAGTCTGAAAATGCATCAATAAGTATTTGTTATTTTGGTTTGTCAGGCTTGTTTGTTTTTATATTTTAAAAGTATTTAAATAAAATTTATTTTTTTTGTTTATTTTAAATAAAATTATTTTTATATTTTTATATCGTTTTGATATACTAATATTAAAAATAATTTTTAAAAAATAAAAAAATATTATTTTAATATATTTTTAAACAATATATTAAAATAAAATAAATTTTCAATTGTTTACAGGCTGGTGCATATATAACCGATGGGAACCATGTAAAACGGCGTGTTGAGTATTATTAAAGTTTCTCACATTTTCTACGTTTCTTCCTCTTTGTTTCTCCCCTTCTTTCAAAACTGTATCGTCAGCGTAGCGCTTCCTGGCACCTGTAGAAGCTTGAATTTTGTATCGAATGGGTCAATTCTACGGTTTAATGGCAATTTTCCTCTTCAAGACTTCAACTATACAGATTGTGCCACCTTTACAACTCTGCTGTTAATTTTAGCAATTTCATCCCTGAAACTATCATGCTTTGGACAAATATTGTCCCATTCAACTATTAATATTTCAAAGTATTTGACGGTGGGACTCTCATTTAATATCACGTAGCAAAATACTTTATTGCTTGTACCAGAGACCAAATTCTTACTTTTGAAGGATCAAGCTTTGGACAGTTGAAGTGGTACTGTGTTCTTTATGCAAACTAATTCAATCGCGGAGGTAACTTCCAAGCTGAGCTGGGAAACCAAAAATACAGCTTTGGTTTCTCGTTGGGACCACATGATAGTTCGCTTGCTGGCAAAACTGTAACGAAGCAAGATGCTTTGTTCTTCCACGAGACTATATATAGTCAAGAATGTTATTGACTTCTTCCTTTCCACTGGGATCTTTGATAACAAGTTTCCAAAAGAACTCGATGATCATACAGCTGGTGGTATTGGAGCTTAATGCCTCTTATGATTGCTTCTGGTTATGTAGCACCTCCTTATGCTATGGATTGCATGTTACATCACATGGCATGGTAAAAGAAAAAACTCATGTGGATTGAAAGGTGCAGTAGAAGTCAAATTCAAGTCAAGGAAGAAGATGCTTGCTTACAAGCATTGGGTTCTTCTGTTTACCCTCCAGGATAAGGGTCGAGATTCTTTAAAACCCTGTTAACTTTACTCAATCCTTATACTCTATATTTTTTTATATATTTGATAGTACGTGGATTAAGTATTTATTTTTATTTTATTTAAAAATATTTTAATTTTAAAGTTCTTATTAGTAGGCTTTTTATCTATTAGATTTCTTTAACATAACAAAAAATAGTTTATTTTTTTCGTATAAACTTACCAAAATCACATGAGGTGCTTCCATTGTTGGTCACCACTTGTAAAAACATATGCAAATCAAGTAACTCTCATGTACAATAGAACATCAAAACTCCAGCAAAAGTATACACCTTGTAAAATGTAATTAATCATCTATGGTGTTGATAATGAAGAGTATGATGAGGTCACTGAAGAGGAATGGGTCATTACAGATGACCCGTCCGGTGAATTTCTACACAACGGGCATGTTGCATTCATTTTAAGCCATTCATCTACGCAGTTAGCATGGAAGTAATGGTTGCAGTCAGGAATAGTCCTTAGTGTATCCTTAGGCTGATACTCAGATAAACATATAGGGCAAGTGTTGTCATTAGGCTTAGGCAATCTTCCACTGTCACCAAGTTGGGTTTTGGGGTAAGATTCTATTGTTGGTCCATCAAGACCAGTAACCACCACACATGGTTGTGGAGCAACTGAGGTAGACATTTCCGTGGTGGGTTCATTGCCGCTGCTACGTGCCTTAAGTCTGCCAAACACGTAAGAGACAATACCAATGATGCATAGCAGTCCTGGTATTCCAGCACCTATTATGATGCCATATTTTGCACTTCTTGGGAGAGGACCTAGCAAGGCAAAATCATGAACAAGGATTAGAATAAAAAAAAAAAGGAAGAGGAAGAGAGAAAGAGAGGAAAGGAAAGGAAAAAGGAGCAATGAATATTCAGATGATATTCTTTCTAGGTTGCAAATCTACCATTTCTAATCAATCTTGGCCTCTCATCTATTCACGGGTTTAATTTAAACAATTTGGTCAACCAAGAGTCTCCTCCCTTCCTTCGATTTCAGTCATTTTTAGGTGAAATACATGGTGTGCTTTCATTTATCACAAATGGAATGAAAGAGTGCAGACTGGGTGCTGCTGTAAAAGCCTCAGTCCATTATTTAAGATGTGCCAAACAGGTTGTGTAATACCAAGCCATGGAAGGAAGCTGTAATGAAACCTGAAGAATTAGAGATATATCAATTATGGGGTCTTGATTACAGTTAGCTTGTATACCTGTTTGTTTGTTTGTTTGTTTTTTTTTTTTTGCCTGTTGTTTTCTTTCACAGCTTTCTGTTTGTAAGCAGGACTGACTCTTTATAATTTTGAGAAAAATATTAAACACTGCCAAAATGTATTCATTCATTAAAAAAAATCATTTGGTGAACAAATCCTTAGTCATGTACAAATCACAACGATGTGAGACAGCATAACAACCAAACATTCCACCTAAACTTAAATTAAAAAAAAAAAAAAATCCTATGACTTTGGGGAAATTCACCATTCCCACATAACATTCAAAAATTTGACTTCATTGATCTCAGGAGCAAAGAATAGGAAGATTCTAACACAACAAACAAGGAATCAGAGTGCAAGATTTTCTGAGAAATTAAAAAATCTAACTTCCGGGTTTCTTGACTTTTAGTTCTTGCGTGGAATCCGAACGCCATCGTCATACCAAAAAAAAGTATACCACGTCTCCCTATAAAGAGCTGACACGTATGCAATTGCATTTTCAGCGTTCATACAGAAAGCGATTCCCCACCCTACGGAATCATGTGACCACCCAACCTCTCCCTTGTCCTTTTTTTTTTTTTTACTAGCAATTTGACTTTGAAGCTCAGTCGATCAATATTCATCTTCTTCCCCTAGTAGCTAAGACCCTTTCAAGACATTCTGTAGCGTTTTATGACCACTAAAATCATATGCACTGTTAAATAATGTGTACAGGATCATTTTCAATTTTGAGTACCCAATGGATGAATTTTTAGTAAGTTATTAGTTATTACTAAAAATTCAATCAAGATAAATCTTCTGATTCTATTTCTCTACGTGCCTACTTTTAATCTTGTAATTAATAAAGCGAAAATAATATAACATCATGTAAAAAATCACCCTGGAATCATCATCATTTTATCCTATGTTCAATCCTAGATGTAATATATACACATAGTATCATTTTAGTAGAGAACTTCTGGAGGCAAATCATGCTTGTGGCGACTCCCAAGTGTAGCATGTAGGTGGAGACTCCCTCTTTAGAGCATGTGGGGGTTATGAACAGTTTAGATGGAAAAGTCGCTACAGGCACGACTGCTCCGACCAGCTATTAACGTTTTTCAGAAAACATACGTACCTTTGCTACGACGACCGTTGCAATCAATGGTCAGACCAGTATTCCCCTTGAATTGACAAGTCCCACCGTCCACTTCACACGGCAGACAATAGGGTTCATTCCAAATTAATCTCATTTCACTATCTGACCAACGATACCAAGGAACAGGAACTCTTTTCTTCAGTTCTGTACAAAAAGGTGGCATGAAATCAGGAAACGACTCGTAAATGTCTGTTGGCAAGGTCACAACAGTGAAATTCTCGTTGCTAAGGCAATTAACGCGCCTTATCCCTGATATAACGGTGGTAGAATTTGTTGAGCAATTAAGGAAGGTGAAGAAATGACTGTAGTATTCAGGAATGAAAGGGGATCCTGACAGGTCAAATGACGAGTCTATGAATTTCTTCGCAAGGCAGTTTTGTGGGTCTGTTATGGTTACTGTTTGGCTTCCGTAGTTGATGTTTCGGACAGTGAAGTTGCCTATGTTTGGAAGGTCGAGGGTTATGATCTGGGTTTTATTGTCGCATGAGAGTTTGAAACCTGGATAGCTGCATCTATTGTTGTCAAATCCGAAAGGGAATCGAACCTCTAGGCTGTTTCTAAGGCATGGATTATGGCAAGTGGTGTTGTTGCTGGTTGCTTTTTGAAGGAAGAGTAAAAGGAGGAAGAGTATTGGAGGAGCCATTTTTCGGGAACTAAAAAATGCTATGGTTTTATTGATTCTAGTGATTCCGTACATTTAAAGAAGAGCGGTTTATTTTTCCTTTTAAAAACGCTTTAAATTATTATTTTTTATTTTTTTCTTGAATTTAATTTTTTTAAAATTATTTTAATTTACTATGCCAAAAATCAATTTTAAAATAAATATTATTTCAGTGTATTACCAAATAAATAAATAACATTTTAAAAACAATCCCCACGTATATTTTAGAATTTCAGCAGTCAACATGATATTTCCACAATTTGAATTTTCTTCGGTCTCTAGATTTTGAATCCAATTATAACTCAGTCCCTTTATTCTTGTTTCCCTGTATTTTGGATTCAATTAAAACATGCTCTTGTTTTTCTAAATCTCAAATTCACCATTTGATAATTTAATTTCTTAAAGAGAACAGAAAAAACGTTTTGATAGGACAATGGCCAACAAGAGTTGAGGGACTAAGTTGTAGATTTTTAAATATGAAGGAGTCATTTTTACAATCAAGAGACTAAAGAATAATTCACTCTGTTTCCAACAAGGAAAAATTGACGATTTCTTGATGGACGACTGTTATTCTTTCCTTCTTTCGTTTTCTTGATTCTTGACGGTGAAAATCATCGATTATTTTTTGCAGCTGAAGTACTGGACACTTGCTGACCCAAAAATTAGAGTGTCGGCCTGAACGGGTCTGCCAGCACTTGCATTTCAGACAGATGCGACCCCTGGTTTAATTATTTATAACAGAGAGCCGAAAGAGACCTTCTACTGGCTTTACATGTATGGGAGCTAGTGGGTTAATAATTAATTTACACAGCACGACTAATTCGGTTTGTTTGAAAATGTGGTATAAATTATATTTTAAAAAATATTTAAAAAATATTTAAAATATATCTAAATATAAAATATAATTTAAACCGTTACTCTTACTATAATTTCAGACAAACATGTTGTAGGATCATAATTATAGAAAAACCTGAAACAAAAATATGTTGTTATATGTCCTTAATCCTTCTTATTATGCTCCAACAATCCTACTACTAATGCGATCTATAAGCATAATTAGCATTTCATTAGCTAGATATCCATTTTACATTGTGAATGTATAGGATTACAATTTAATTTCTCATGCAAGAGAAGAAGGTGCTTGCGTGCTGGATTTTTTTTTTTTTTGGTATTGTAATTTTTTTTTTAACTAAGAATTAGAAAGATGATGACCATGCTTAATTAAATATATTAAAAAGATACATGAACTAAGAATTTATAAATAAAAAAATAGCAGTAATTAAAAATTAAAATAGAAATTTTATCTTTCTTGTAAGAAGAAAAAAAATATTGATCTCCTGTTATGGAGCACTTTTTTATATTTTTTAATTGTATATCAGTTAAAATAGATATTCATAGGAAAAATAATAATTAAATTCTATATGAAAAACATAATTTTTTGGTCAAATTGTCATATTTATTATTAATTTTTTTCATTAAAATTTTTTTTATTGAGAGTTTGGTTTGTTGGGTAAAAACTAAAGTCAATTAACACAAATATTAGAAAAAATTATAATGATTTGTAATATAAAAGAAAAATGTATTTTTTTTAATAAAAACTATCTCCTATTATTCATGCATTCCCTCTTTTCTAGACAAAACACCATAATCTTAAAAGTAAGTTTTACCTAAAAAATAGTTAATTGATAAATTTAACGTGAAAGTATTAAAAAATATAAAATAACAATTTAAAAAAATATATTAAAAAAAAGTTACAATAAAAATAACAAAATAGATATTTATTTAGCTAGTAATATTCAAGAGTAAATTTTAAATATATATATATATATATTAGATTCATACATAATTATTCAAGAATAAGCTCTTAATATTATTATAAAAAGCTCTGATATTATTTAAAAGCCATGACATATTTATTTCAATATTATTTAAAAGTGATGACATAATTCAAAGATGTTAAATTCTTTTAGTAAGTGGTTGATTTGGTAGTTAGAGTTTTTTTTAGAGGCAGCGGTACAATCAAAATTTTATGAATTTTTTTTTTGTATTTTTAGGTTGTTTTAATTTGTTGAAATTAAAAATAGAATTTAAAAAATAATTTTTTTTAATACATTTAAAAAAATAAAACTATAGCAACTCGTATCCCAGGTCCTCCCTTGGTAGAGTCAAAACCGTGTCGAGGCAGCAGCGATGTCGCTGTTAAACAACTGACATTTTCTATTCCCCCGAATAAAGAAATAGTGAGGAAGGAGGCCAGAAAAGGACGAGGAAATGGCCGGTGAAAGCAATTTTATAATAGCATCGAGTGATGAAAGCTACACGTAGCATCAAAGTTAGATATCGATCTGTTTGCCACCAGCTATCATCATAAGCTGTACAAAAATACAAATAGTTTTGAATTTATTATTTTTTTTGTTAAAATATAGATGGCTCTATCTGATACAAAAGATTCAGATCCGACTTTTTAATAAGTTTATCTTGTTTCATTATAAGCTAATAAAAATAGATAACTATAATAAATAAACCAAATTAAACAAAAAAAATTGAAAATGATGAAATGATAAAAAAAACACATGACAATATTTTTTAAAAGAAAATTATAATCTCGCAGCATAATAAAGTGAAGATTCAATGGATTTTAATAAAATAATATTCAAAATATATTTTAAATTAATCCAATAATATTTTTAAATAAAAAAATCTGAGTTGATCTATCAAATATACAATTCGAATAATAAGAACAATACCATATAAAAGAAATTAAAAAAATTATGAAGCTCAATTCATAATCAACCTTATAAAATATGTAAAATTAAAAAAAATCAATTAACAAAAAATAAAATAATAACTACCCAACCAATTTCTAGCTCAAAGTTATTAATACACTATACAATTTAATTATTATTGTAATTCTAATATTATAAAAGCATGTATAAACAATTAAAAAGGTAATGGAGGGTTAATCCCTTGCCTTTACTCCAGCTATCCAAGTTCCCGAGAAATTGAATCTCGTTCTAGATGCTTCTCCTACAGACTTCTCGTCATTAACTATTATTACCCATGCTATAATTTAAAAATTCATCCATAAATTTTTTTCATACAGCACATCTCAAAAATCAAATATTTTTTCCTTATAAATCTTTATGTACATTCTCCATCTACACTACAAACCAACCTTTGTGTCATCAAATAAGCTCTCATTCCATATAACCCAATTCTAATTCACTAGCTCACCATAATCACTTCTTCAATATTTCTTATTCTCATTAACCTAAAAAATCAAAATCAAGCGAGACAAATTTTATATAAAAGTTAACATCCTTAACTACAACTTTCTAAACATGTTTCAAATTCCTTCATCATCTAGTTTTAATTTCAGCTGAAGGTTAAATGATAAAAATTCTCCTAGATCATGAGTTCTTCCCGAGTTTTAATTTATCTAAAATTTTACATTAAGATATAAAAACATGTTAGGAGGCTACTTGTAAAATTTTACCCCGATTAAACAGTCGGACTGAGAATTATGACTTATAGTATAAAACTTGACAATTTATGATTTTTCATTGAAAATCCGAATTTTCTTATTCAATCCTTGCATAAAATTATACTGATTATTTTAATAAATACTCAAGACCATTTTATTATCCCAGGTATATTTATTTTTTATTTTTACTAATTATTTCATTTACTAACTTCTTACCGGCTCACAGTAACGTTATCAATTTTTATTTGGGTCTACACTAACACTTTTATGTGCAATTCTTTCTCAACTTTCATATTTCATGTCCATTATAATTCCCCGAAACTATTTCTCATTACTATAACACATTTATTTTAAATTATCTGAATTCTTTTATTCGTCGAAACCCATTGTCAATTTTGTCGATGTTATAAATTTTAATCAAAAATTCAAATCCTCTATTTTTTAACCTTTACAATGCTTCTATATCTATTTATGGAGGTCATCACATCCATTACGCATCACATTTGTTATTTTTATCACCATTTATCTTTCTTTTTCATCCTAGGCTTTCGTTACCCGTTGAGATTTTACTACTTTAAATCCTATGTTTACACGAGGGTTTACATTAAGTCAATATATTTATAGAGAGAAATTGAAATAAACATGCAAAAAAATATTAAATTATAAGAACAAAGTTGTTCGTGTCTTGTTTTGTTGTGTAATGAATTCTCTAAAAAAGAAGATCGTGATATGTGTATATGTTGAGGATAAAAAGATTATTCACCCCTTGCCTAAGTAGTTCAAGAATATTTATATCTCGTGAACCTAATTTTTTTGCTTGAGGAAGAGGGTTGGAAAGTTATTTTGTCACAATAACTTTAACAATGGATAAATATCTTTATACATGCACTAATAAGAGATAAATATCCCTCACGCAAACATTAATGAGATGGAAATATGATAGACTATGAGAGATTCTTGCATACCTAGCAGTGCAAATTAAGTAAGATTTAGGCAAAAGGAATTAAGTTTAAAAAAACTTCTAAGGGAATAAGTGTCGAGGTTAGATCAAAAGACAAGGTCTATGCATGTATTCGGCGACTGGACTCAGGTGTGGAGCCTAAGCCTACGAGCGCCAGACAATTGCCTCATGCTTGGGCTGAGGTGTTATTACTGAGCCCATGAGTATTAGGCATGTGCTTGGTGTGAGCCAAACTTGTTTCCAAATTTTTCAGAGGATTAAGTCTTTGTAAAAGTAAGTTTAGACTAACGAAAAATTATTTGATTTTTTTTAATAAATCTTCATCCATTAATATTAATATATATTTTTTGGGATAGAAAGAATAATCTTGAAATATTTTTTAAGTTTTTCCTCAATTAGGATCTTATCTAAATTCGAATTGATACATGTTCATTTTTTTCTCTCTCTTAATATAACTATAGTACCATTCCACGTTATTTGAAGCGGTCTCATGATGTACGGAAACGAGAGAAGTACATCCTTCTTGAGCAATGCAATCGCAATCTAATGTTAAAAAAGATGAAAGAGTAAAAATTTGAAGTGTTCAACTTCAAATGGGAAGGAAAACATGAGACAAGCCATTCCACACACAAACCTCAAATTGGAGGGAAAGTAGCATTAAAAGTTCAACTTGTTAAAAGGATGCACCTTCAACTACCACATTCCGTTCTTCATGGCGGGAAACTGTCCGTGCAGTCCTTAACACTCCCATATAAGACTAACAAACTCTGTCTTCTCTCTCAATACACAGACAACACGTCTCTCCCTCCCTCTCATAATCCTATCACCAAACCCAAAAAAAATATTAGAAATCAACAAAATTCAATCAGGTAGGTTCCCTTTATCCCAATAACTCATTTACTTATATAATAGTGAATAAATAAGTTAGGGTTTCTTAGTTTTTGGTCACGCCCATAATTTTTCCCAAATCAAAACCAACGCTTTTTTGAAGGAAACTATCATTAACATCTCCTTTTCTCTGCTTTAATTTAAGGTAGAAAGCATAAAGTTTCAAATTCTCGGACTTTATTGAAAGGATGGATGGTGTATTTGATGATGAGGTCGAACAAACTGTTACTATTGATGAGTACCTCAACAACGTTGAGGCAGAGGAATTGGTAATCTTTCGTTTGTTTTAGCTGAGTGAAAGTACCAATTGTTTTTTTTTACCCTTTTGGTTGCTATTGTTGATTTTGTGCTATTTGATTGGTTGCTAGGAGGAAATCAAGTTAGGGTCCTGAGTCATATGCTTTGTGTTGTTTAGGGTTTTGGTACATATGAAAAGTCTTTTAATCGAGATTGATGTTTGTATTTGCAAAGTAGAGTGGACATCTGAAACTTTAGGGTACAAATTGGTTTAGTAATTGGTTCTTAATTGCTAAACAAGAGAGTTTTGATCTTTTTCCAACATTTAGGAAAATCGATAGATATCACAACACCACAAGTTCATGACTAGACTTAGTGAATAAAAGGCAAAAAGTTGATTCGGATTATGATAACTGCAGCTATCTCTATTTAAATTTTCTATCGTGAAATATGTTACCTCTAGCAGTAATCTCAATGAAAATGCAATATGTTTCAAACGGGTTGCTCTGGTATTGCTCCATAAGATGATGTAATCTTTGATCGTGTGGGTAGATTACATATGTATAATTCAATTAATTGTCTGCTTGTTAGATTTCAATAAAATTACTCTCTAACTTTTTTATGTGCTTTTTATCTCGGTTGTTGATTTGAAAGAATGCAGATTTGGTTTTGGGTGGAGATGAAGGAGAGGAGTGCACTTATAACATGGGATATATGAAGAGACAAGCTATTTTTTCATGTCTGACTTGCACTCCGGATGGAAATGCTGGAGTTTGCACTGCTTGCAGTTTGTCTTGCCATGATGGCCATGAGGTACTTGTTTTATTTTCCTTTTAGTTTACAGGTTTGATCATTGATTGGGTTAATTCCTAGTAAATTTAATGTCCCAACTTTCAATTTGATTTAAAACCAATTTGTAAATTAATGTTCTTTGAGAGTGAGGTCCTATGACATGATCTCATATTGACTGACTAAAAAGATGCTATTTACATTAGCAAGAACACTGGCAAAATGAGGCAATGTTTAAGCACATCATGAGATGAAACAAAATTCTATAAATATAGCTGCTGAATCCTTTTATAATCTTGCGAATGCTAAAAGCTTTGTAATGTGATGTTTGTTACTTTCATGAAATGTTAACAAATTTACAGGGCACCTGGATCCAAATTTGAAATATGGAGGCATGATTAGGAGGAAGATGTTTCCTTGCAAACCATAATGCAAGACCAAAACTAATTTCATGCCCTTAAAAGTGTTTAATAGAAATTGAAAACCACTGGTGGACTGGTGTTTACAAAAATAAAGTTAGATTTACCCATACAAAAACATTGCAACATACAAAAATAAAGTTACACCAGAATTGATAAAATCTTCATCACATTCTAGCATTTTTAAAAGGAGGTTGAAAACTTCACTTCAAAACCAAACTTATAATCTGAATGTACTACTTCGAAATTAAGTATTTATCCACACCTGTGGCAGTTCATCAGCATTCCACTCCCCATGCCTTCTCTTAAATAACATCTGTTTGGTTAAATTTATCGTACATTTACTGGTGCCTTTTGCTGTTTCCACATGCAAAAAGATTGTAGAGTTATGGACCAAGAGAAATTTTCGGTGCGATTGTGGCAATTCAAAATTTGGGGAGTTCGTCTGCAAGCTTTTCCCGAAGAAAGATGTGGAAAATGCTGAAAATTCGTATAATCATAACTTTAAAGGTTTATACTGCTCTTGTGATCGGCCCTATCCTGATCCAGATGCTAAGGCACAAGAAGAGATGATACAGTGCATTATGTGCGAAGACTGGTTCCATGAGGAGCATCTTGGTCTAGAGTCTTCCAATGAGGTTGGTAGACTGGTTGTTCCCTCTTTGATCTCAATATCTTTGCCTCTTTCTTTCACGCAATTACTTTTTGGCATCATTGTTTAGCCTAAAAATTGTATTGTCCAAGTGGGGATAATCCTTAGATGCATAATAAAGTAGGTTGACAAGCTGATGTTTTCTTCCATGTTCACTTAATTCTTGTATGTGTTATTTATGGCAGGGTTGTTTTGTTGGACAACCATACTTTCAGTTTGTCTCTCTCCCAAACTTTTCTTTTGTAAGTTGGGATTCATAACACCCTTCACTCCCTACCCTCACTACGGCCTACTGTTGGTAGAAAAATCTGGTTGATATATCTGCAGCTTTCATGTGATTCTGTGATTTATGGTTTTCATGGTTGATAAGTTTGATGGTATCATACTTGGCATTATTTTGGAGACATGATCAAGTTAATTCAGTTCACAATGCATGATGTAATCATCAGCGACATCCAATTATTTTGTGTAGGGTCCACAACCAAGGGTTTTGCATATTTTAGGCTTCAGATTGCACTTCTTGCAAACACAATTTCAATAACTGTCTTCCCAGTTTGAACTTCCCTCCCCAGGACCACACCTTCGTAAAGGGATAGCTGGTATTTTTTTATAATTTTGGCACTCTCTGAGCCATAATGGTTCTGATTAAGTTGTGTGATTATGAGCTACCCATACATTTCCTTGGTTTACAGATCCCGAGAGACGAGGAAGGAGAACCTCTGTATGAGGATTTTATATGCAAGACATGCTCAACAGTTTGTTCTTTTCTGACACTATATCCTCAGACGATTTGGGAAGCTGGGGGGCAGAAAGGTGATGCCACTGCTAGTAATGCTAAAAATAAAGGTGTGTTGGAAAATGTCTCTTCAGCTTGTGGTTCTGGGAAGCTTGAGATTGATATTTGTGCTCATGATTCTTCTGAAAAGGATAATGCAACAGCTAATTCTAATTGTCAATCTGTGGCTGCTGGAAATGCATCTGTTGTTGGAGAAAGTTCTGGGAAGAGTAGTGGGCCAAATGACTCAGACCAATGCACAAAAGATACCAATCTTCATACTACGTGTGTTCTTGGAATCAATGTGGAAGTTACTTCACCTGTTTCAGAAGGAAAACCATTATTTCTTTCCAAAAGCTGGAGGGACATCCTGTGCAGATGTGAAAAATGCTTGGATATGTACAACCAGAAGCAAATAAATTATCTCCTTGACAGGGAGGACACAATTGCTGAGTATGAGAAAATGGCCAAACAGAAGAGGGAAGAAAAATTGCAGCAACAGGAGGGTGCTGAGTTGAGTTTTTTCAATAAACTTGGCCATATAGAGAAGGTGGAGATTCTAAATGGTATTGCAGACTTTAAGGATGAGTTCTGTTCCTTTTTGGTATGTCCTTGATAGCACACCTTATAGCTTACTCTGTGATATGCAATCTTGCAAACGAAGCTGTAAAATTTAGCTTTTCCTCTACTTTGGTTCAAGTTTATATTTTGAAAGCAAATATGCAGCACTGATGCAGATATCCATGTTTTTCTGCAGGAGTCATTTGATAAGTCAAAGACAATCACATGTTCTGATGTCCACCAGATTTTTGAAAATCTTGCAAAGAAGCGTCGTCGAATGCAGTGAGTTGTACTTGGATCTCTATATTTTGGTCATGTATGTTAATTTAACCTCCTTTTGTTGGTTTTGGAGCTGAGCCTCTTCTAAAATCCTGTGAAGAACTTGATGATTTTAGTTAGCATGCTCCATCAGTATAAAGTATAAACCATTTACTGTGTAGGCTTATGTGCTTATGAACTTTAAGATTTAACTTGGATTTTTCTAGTATGTATTGGAATTGCGATATTCCTTATGGTTAGTGAATTCTCTTGATCTGGTGGTTTTGGCTACTTTTTTTTGTTGGAGGCTAAGGTGCGTGTCCCTTTTTATGCATGATATCTAGTGATTTTCTAATAACAGGTCCTTTGCACCAGTTTTCATTTTGTTGGTTGCTGGCAATGGCACTTACTCTGTTCTTGGTTGTGTAATGGGCATTTGAATTTGAGATGGAACAGAGCACTGTGGAATCTTGATACAACCGTGCTTTGACTTGAGAGATCTTTGCATGTCATGTGTGTGATGTTCTGATCTTGGTAGAAAGCAAGCCAGATCCTGGGGTCAGCTTAGGTAATAAGGGTTAGGATTTGGTTGTGTTCACACAGATCCTAGTTCACCTTCGGTTGCGCCACATGAGGTTCATCAATCAAGGCCTAGATTGCAAGTGTACTTTGTGAGCCTAATTATGAGTCGAGCTCGAGGGGTTTCGGCTTGTTTCCTTTTTCCTTTGCCATGCATGGTTGGTGTGAAATATCGAAAGAATCTGATTTTCTCGTTGACAAACTCTTTCCCTGATGGGTAGTGTCATTTTGTCAAAACAAGCTTGCCCAAAGTAGGTTGTTGTCGCCCCATTGCGAAGATTTAAGACCAAGTCCTCATGCTTGAACAGTTACCAGTCTTACAAAAACATTAAAATACTAGACAAGTTGAGACTGTCGAGTGAGCATTATTGTTTCCACCGATCTTTGGAAAGCAAAGTTTCCTTGATCTTAATAAAACAATGACTGCTTCATGTGAGTAAAACTCTGCTAAAGCAGAGCGTCCTAGAATTTATTTTTAAAAAGATGCCTTGAACAAGCTTCTGTTGTAGTAATTCACTAGTGTATTGAACGCGCTCTTCTTGCAGCTTGAATAGAAAAAAAAAAATTGGAAGTAAATGTTTAACCTCGAAAAATCTTTACCTCGCTATTTTTATTTAGCCATTTTTTATTGGATAGGTTTAAATAAACAAATTTAAACTCAATATTAAAAGATAAAATTAAATAAAAATTTTATATTAAAAGATGGAATTAAAAAAACAAAGTAAAAAAACACAAAGAAATAAAAATTTTATATTAAATGATGAAATTTAAAAACTAAAAACCAAAAGATACAAAAAAAGTCTAAAAACTTTTATTATATGATAAAAAATATCAAAATAGATTTACTATCAACCCAAAATTAAATAATAAAATAAAAATAAAAAACTTATATTAAAAGATAAAATTAAAAAAAATAAAAAAAGGCTGTAAAACCCAAAGAAAATAAAATCTTCATATTAAAAAATAAAATTAAAAAAAATAAAAACAACAAAATTTAAAACCAAATAACTAATACAGAAACCCAAAGAGCATGTCACAACAAAGCCTGTGTGGATGGGCTTAGCTTTTTTTTATTTTGATGAATTATTATTCACCCCTTTTTTAATTAAAAAAAAATAGAGACAAACTACATCAAAATTAATAAAACATGCTTGCAGCCTTGAATCCGCAATCTCCACATTTCACACATGTATTAACCAATGAGCCATCATACCAATTTGATAATCTAGTGATTAAAATAATATATTAACTTGATTTATTGTTTATATAAACAGTTAAATTAACCCATGTCATTTAGTTGTTTTAATAATAACTTAGATAACTTGGAATCATTTGTTGTATTTTTTTTTAATAGAGTTTAAGTGTGTATTTGATATTATAATAGCTTTTGAGATTATGATTTATAAAAAAGTACGTTTTAAAAAAATATTTTTAGTTATAATTAAAAAAATTTAAAAAAAATATATTAGGTTAAGATGGATTTTTATAAGTAAAATAAATGAAAAATAAGTTTTTATCATAAAAAAATATTTTAATTTTTACATGACAAAGATTTAAAATATAATTATATATAGGATACAATAAAAAACAAAAAAATTATTTAACGAACCAAATAATTTTTTTTTTTGCATTGTCAGATAAAAAACAAAAACTACCGCCAGACTGAACTTTTCTCTAAAACGTCATTGAATGTCACGATTACCTCAAATAACATGTTCTGACTCCCCTCAATACTGTCAAATAATCATTCTGGGTCGGTTTACAACTGCACGATAACAAGGTTTGCAACAATAACTACAAGGGTGCCTTTTTCTCCAAAGAGCCATCAAGGGGTAAAGACATCCAAGAGTCAAGAGAGGATTTTTTTTGTCCCTCTTTTTTTAGTGCGCAATCATAAGTTGAAACTAGCAAAAGATGTTGAGAGTTTACTAAATAAATCATAATCAAGTTTTTAAGCAACCAAGCTTAACGTTCCCACGACAATGCTAGCTCTTCCACAAGATCTGAGGTCCTATATTAAAGTGAACGCTGCACTTCAGCTTGACTGTTTCAGTTTAAGGAAGCACTAGCCTAACAAGAAACTCAGAGAGGATATTTTACATCAATTTTTTTTCTGCGGCCCTTGCAAATGACCGTAAAGAGCATGATGGACGCACGAATCATACTTGACAATCGAGAATTCAGCAGGAATAACTAGTGGCTCCGAACAAGAACATTGAGAACAGAGGAGCTGAGGTCATGCCGATGAACATCAGTACAGACAAATGGCCAAAACAGTCCACTTTGTTTACCATATCAAACCTTGACATTGCGCATGGTCAGGAGGGATATTCATGTGCGTAGTCATGTTCACACCTGGAGAACGGGTTTTGTTGACCTCTGGGTAACACACTGTCTGGCAGAAAAAATTATGCTTTAAATTCTCATAATGAACCATGCGCAATTGTGGAAAACAAGTCCAGTGTGCTTCAGCTTTTCAATATTCTATGTCAAGAAAAGAAACCATTTCTCCCTTCCCATGTCTCTGAAGTATTCTGATGCTTTAGCAAGATCCAAAGCGATGGCAGACAAACCCGGGTCACTTCAGGAAATTAAAAAAAGAAAAAGATGCCCAAGATGCTGAATGTTTTCACAATGCATGGGAAAAGTAAGAAACCAAATAGATTTATTATTATCGTTAGTATTTAAATTTTAAATTTTTGTAAAAAAACAATCTTTTTATTATTTATAAATGCATTAATTCAAATATGGAGGGCAGCTGACAATGCTAACTAGTATTGGAGTATAAATACTGGTTCAAAGATATTGTCAGCGTGAGACATCCTTCAAGTTAAAATTAGGCATGGTCGTTTAGGAAAATCTCAAGTTTGTGAATTATTTTATTTTTTTATATTTATGAATGCATTAAAAAAAAAAGTTTGTGAATTATTAATTATGGCTTTGAGTGATTAGGTCATGTTACAATGAACCTGCCCAAGGTACTGTGCCCTAGCTCTGCTGCAAAACGACAACCTTAATAATTAAACAATAATAGAATCTCCTCCACATGACCAAACATAGTGGTTATGAATATCAATTTAATTTAATGAAAGTTGAAATTCTCTTCATCCAATAAATCATGGACCTCGTTATTCAACTTTCACTGCGTTGAAGTCTAATAATCTAGGGTTGGTAAAATCTCGAGATCATGAAAAAGATATACTATATTCTTTCTACTTAAATGCTGCCTCTTTCTCATAGCTTAATACTCAAAGTCGCTATCATCTCCATTAATTATATTCATAATTCAAGGTCTCAAACAATAATTCTATCGGCTTCCTGTCTATCAGGGGAGTAATAAAAACATTTTCGAATCGAAAGGTGTTTTATTGTGTTTGGATGTATAGCTATTCCCGAGGAATCTTTCATTGTTAGGAAGTAAATTCTCCCAATGGGACCATGGATTCTTTAAAAATAGCGGAAAATAATTACAATGAATAAATATAGAAGCTGATAAGACTTAAGAGAGCAGGCAGCTCTCGCTTTGGCTAGCACCCAACTACTTATAAAGAGAAATAAATAAATGTACGTACGTAACTAATTTAATAAAATGGCACACAAGTAGTTGTGTCTTATTCCTTGAAATTTAGTTTGTCTCTTAGCATATAGAAAAATCATTATATATTCATGTTTAAGAAATTCTACGTAAATTATGGGCACCTAACCCCTATAAATACCATGACTCCCTCCAACCTCATATTCACAAGTTGAAGCGTTAGGCACCGACTTTTCCATTGTTGTACCTTTCCCTTTTATTCTTCATTTTTTGAGCTCCCAAAACCATTTTGGGTACTGTTAATTATACGTCGAGAGCTTCTTCTTCTTCTTCTTTCACTTCAAAATATGGGAAATTGCATAAAGCCTAGCACAAGAGGGCAGCATGAAGAGGATGATAACATGAAGGAGCTTCACCAGGAAAAGAAAGAACTAGAGTTCGTGAAGGAAAGTGGTAACTTTGAGAAAGGTTCAAGTCTTAAGGTTAAGATCGTGCTTACGAAGGAGGAGCTTGAGTGGTTACTGTTTCAGCTAAAGGTCAATGGAGGAAAGAAGCTAGAAGATGTCTTGGGAGAGATAGAGAGAGGGAGATCAATGAAAGTTAAGACATGGAAACCCTCTCTGGAGAGTATCATGGAAAGTCCTGAAGGGCTTGAGAACGAGAGACGAGTCGTTTGAAGAGGATATATATTATCTTCTTTTTTTTCCCCCCATTTTGAGTCCTCTCATGTGAGGTTTTTTCATTTGGGTCATGACCCAAATGTACATGTAATTACGCTTTTGCTTACGAAGAGTTATAGATTGATGAATGGATACTTAATCATTATCAGGAAGGTTGTAATTTTTAGCTTCATTAATTATATTACTTTTGCAAAATGAAATTGAGAGCAGACTTAAAAAATGCTATGCATGCCGACTCCCTGTGCTCAACAATAAGTTTTGAAGCATTAATTATAGTACAAAATTTGTCTAAATCGCTAATAAATCTTATGATTCAATGGTATTTATAATCTTGCCAACATGATTAGACTATTAATAATATATGAAAATTAGAAAATTAGAGATTTGAGCTACATTGATAAATTTTAGCTAAATTTTGTTTTATTATTATATTTTATTTATTTATTTAATATTAAATATTTTTTTTAATTTGAATTTGTTTTGGCCCATCAAATATTATTTAGAAGATTATTTTATTATTGAATTTATGTTAGTTGATTACTAGTTTATACTCATTAGCTTGTAACCCAAAAGAAATTTATTAGGGTTGGTTAAAAGAGACTATATTATGTTTTTCTGAACAGCAAATTAAAGAATGAACATGAGTTTTTCTTTTGTTTGTTTGTAGAAAAATAATCATTCTTTATAGGGATAAAAATTATATACTGACTTATTAAAGATTAATTGACTTTGTGCCATCATTCATATACTTAAGGTTCTTAGATACAAAATTATCTCTGAATTCAATTTTTTATATATATTTTTGATTTTCATATATATAGTTATCACTAAGTAAATGTTCTATCAAATCTTAATTTTTACTTTTCATATTATTATTTATTTTATTAGAAGTTGCTTAATCACATCGTCAAGAGATCTACAGGCTCACAACATTAATATTATTAAATTATTTTTATTTCTCGCTCCAGCAAGCACTTCAAACAAAAAGTATTCACATATATTATACATGACTGATTAAGTTGCTTGGCCTTACGGTCTCCGGCAGAAGAATCAAACTTGAAGTTTTTTTTTTTTTTTTTCTAAATAATAAGGGTATGCACCAATCATTTAATAATATAACTGGCCAGTGAAAAAGTGGAAGACTTAATCAAACCAATAAAGCAAATCATGGTTTTAAGCACCTAATTTTGACCATTTCCAGCTGCTTGGTGGGTGTGACAAGTAACCTCTTACCATCCACTGCCCTTTTTGAGAATGAACAATTTGGATGTGCCTTCAGGACAATTATGTCAATTTTTCTTATTCTATCTTTCGATGTTGTGAAGCTTTTGTGGAATGTTTATGATTTAATGCCTTAATTTCTTGTGCTTCCTTTCCCTCCCTCTTTCGTACCGCCTTCCCTCGTACCATTGTCGCATTGCACCTTTTTTCTCCTTTTGACTTGTTTTGGTTAGTAACTAGTTTCAAAAATAAATAAATTGAAAGAAACTACACGATTTTAATTTGACGGGACAATCTTATAAAAATTAAACTAAAATAAATTATAAAATTTAATTTTTAATCAAACATAATATTAAATAATAAAATTAAAAAAAATCTATTAAAAAAATCTGAGATAATTGGATTAACCTGCTAAACTTGTAATCCGGGTCATGAGACAAAGACAACCCGATAAAAAACAAATTCAATGTTGAAGGACATGAGACTGAGATAACCTCTTAAAAAAATGATCTGATTTACCTGGAGTTAAAATACTAAAATCCACGACCATGATCATGAGACCAAAATATCCTCATAAAAAACAAATCAAAACAGATTATAAAGGTTAATTCTCAATTGACCCAATATTAAATGATAAAATTAAAAAAAAAATATCAATTAAAAAAATAAAAAACAACTCGAATCAACTCGGGTTAACCTATTGAGCATTATTCTTGGATCATGAGATTAAAACAATCTAATAAAAAAAAAATCACGAAACCTAATTCTCAATTAACTCAATATTAAAGTATGAAATTGAAAAAAAATTAAATAAGAAAATAAAACCCTAACCACCAGGTTAACTTGTCAAACCCATGATTTGTCCCGTAAAAGTGAGATAATTCAATAAGAAACAAATTTAATATTAAATTATTAAATAAAAAACAACATTAGTTTCAGCGTACTGTTAATTGCGAGGTGCATTTCCAAGAAAGTATTTTTAAACAGAACCATAGATAAAAATGATTTGTTCGATTTCAGAATGACAATTTGAATGATGACAATTTGAATGGGCCTTGTTGCCGTGTATTTTGGGCCAACTTTCTCAGCCGAAGTCTATCCTTAACGAGACCTATGACTTTCAAGGAGCAAACTAATTAATCCTATAATCCATCATTGCGATGAAAATTTTTGTACTACCCCCTTGTCGATCGACCATTGAAATACACACACACATATGCATACGTATACATATACATATACATATGTATGTATGTGTGTATGTATGTTTGTTAGCAACAATCACTAACTTCTTCTATTTGTGGAATTTAATTTCCATTAAGGAAACAAGTACATGTCGTTCAAACTAGTTCTCTTCAGGGATAGTATGAAGCACACCACCATAGCCACCGACAGAGGATAAAACGCTAACACGATCAACAGGAAGTTGTGCAAGTTCATGCGCTACATCTTTGAATTCAAGAACCCCTCCTTCTTTGCACTTGGCCATTAATCGAGATGCTTCCTGTTTTGTCATTCTAACCTTCACTCTAAGCACACCTTTTTCTTCCACAGCACTGCCGGCACAGCCTCTTTTCTCCAATTTCTTCTTCTCATTGTCTTCTTGACTTGCCAAGCAATCACCGCCTTTCTTTATCTTCTTTGGTACTGATGTCTTCTTCATCAGCTCATCTCTATATATCAAGTTTGCTCCCTTCCTTCTTCTAATGCCTTCTGTACTGTCTAATACTATGCTACTAAAATAAGAGGTCAGGGAGGAAAGCATCTTGAGACCAAGAAAAATGACGAGTAGAGTGGAAAATGGAGATGTAAATTTTACGAGGGATGTTTTGTGGCATTTGAAGCTATAAGTGAAGAGTGTATATATAGACTATAGAGGGCGATATTGGCTTAGGTAAATAGAGCATGGAGTACTGTTATAAAGGGCACTAGTGTAATTTGAAACCACTTGCAACTTAAAGGCAGTTGTGATTTACACGTGAAAAGACAAGTGAATGACCCCGTTGACGGTCCAGCCGTGTTTCTAATTTTTATTAAAAAAATTTAAGATTTTTTGATGTAATATGTTAAAAATAGTATTTTTTAAAAAAATATATTAAAATAAAAAAACATATATCACACTCCAAAAACAAGTCCTAAACCGTTAATTACACTACATGAAAAAAATATTTAATAATATCTATCTGTATATCGATCATTAAAGTCATGATCTATCAACTTAATTTAATTTTAGGGGAAACCATAGAAGACGAAATCTTTAGCATCTTTGAAAAGTTCAATGTCTTCTTTGTAATCAACTTGAGATAACATCACAATTACTTGGTCTTGAGGTAGACAAAGTTTTCAAGACTTTGTGTGCCTTTGGCTCCAAGCTTTCTCTGTAATTTTTACCTTTTCCTTTACCTTCCAATAAATTTGTTCTCTTATCCATTTTTAAAAAATAATTTATTCGAACAAACATAGTTTAGAAAATAATTATTATTCAATGAAGCAACATGTGCTAGCTATTTTAGTAATGTGATTGAAATTAAAAGATTGCTTAAAATTTATTTGTTTTTTATGTTTTCATATTATTTTAATGTGCTATGTTAAAAATAATTTTTAAAAAATAAAAAATATATATTATTTTAATATATTTTAAAATAAAAACACTTTAAATCATAATTACTATCACACTCTCAAATATCACCAAAATAAAATATAGAAGCACGCTGCTTTATTTTGGGATAATTTAATTGCATTTGCTAAAGCTTTAACCTCATATTATACGATTGAAATGGGAATTCATTTGTAATCATATGATGATATCAGGCAGCAAGGATAGAGGATTGGAACCAATTAAAGCTCGAATCCTGCATTCCCTTTCTACTGTGAGAGAGACATACATATATATATATATATATATATATATATATATATATATTATTCAAATATTTAAAGCCTAAATAAAATAAACCATGTGTCAACAACCATTTGGTGCAGTAAGAACGCCTTCCTTCTTCCCACTCAATATTTGAATTAAAATATTGTCTATAATATTTAAACTCGAGTCTTGCCATGGAGAAATGTAATTAATAGGTCTCATACGATGATGTGGGAGAACTCCACGTTATATCTGTGTGCTAGCAAGTGCAGCCAGCACGAAGTTGCCTGTACACACCATTTATCTTTATAACAAAAAATAAAATAAGATTTTCGGTGCCCCAAACCACAAGTTAATTTGTTTGTTAATATTCTTGTTTGACTTTGTGTTTTTTTTTTAACGTGGTGTATAATGTTTTTTTAATTATAATATATTAAAATGATTTTTATAAATTTTTTTCATCTTAGTATATATTTTTTAAATACCTACAAATATTAATTTAATATTTTTTTAAAAAATAAAAAGTATTTTAAAAAAAATCTAACTACAAAATCAAACACTACTTTCTTATGTTAGCAATCATGGTGTTCAAAACATTCAACCCCGGTAAAAGGAAAGAATATTGAAGTAGAATCAGTAAGTATTTTTTCTAAACTCGTAAGCCAATTCTGTTAAAAATGTTTGGAATTATAGTAATAGTTAGTTTTTAAAGTATTTTTTATTTAAAAATATATAAAAATAATATATTTTTATTTTTTTTAAAAAAATTATTTTTAACATCCATGCATCAAAATAATTTAAAAATAAAAAAATATAATTTCAAATGTGTTCCCAAGCCGCATTAAACTTATCATGTTCCTGACAAGGATGGAAATAAGACTTTGACCGTGTTTTGGTAAGTTAACATATTTTTAAAAAATAATTTGTAAAATAATATAAGTAAAAAAAATAATTAAAAATTTAGCATAATTGAAAGAATCGCAAATAACATATGCGACTCAATTATTATAAATACTAGATGTCATTTGCGACTTGCGTTTTGAAGATGTTATATGCCTCTTATCTAATAAAGGCATCTAGAAGCAATTGATTTTGTCATCAACTCCATGCCAAAAAAACAATAATTCACATAATTATAAATAATTGGTTCTTTATCATTAAAATATAATTCATATAAGTACCACATAATATATTAAATCATAAATAATAAATATAAATAGATATTTAAAACAACATAATATTTTATTAAAAACTAAACCAACTATATATTTATCCATAATTATCATAACATATAATAATATATAATTATATCTTTATAATCACTCCATTTCATCTAATTTAAGGTCGGGTCTCTAATATCTGAGAAGGTTTCGAAGAGGATCAATATCATTTTAACTTGTAGATGAATTTAGGTTGCTGCGTAGACAGGTTTAGAACGCTACTGAACATATCCAGTTTTTAATTCAAAACAATTCGTAAATAGCACATTTACGAGCCGGTGCTAATTTTCCAAATATGTTTTCAGAAATGTTACTTTATCAAAATAAAATTACTGTGTTAAAAAAAAAAAAAAACCTCCTTGTATTGACCGATGTGTTTCATGAATGAAAGTCCTTTTACGCGTCCCGGCTAATTAAGTGCTAATCAAATCAATCAACATCCTAATCCTATCCTGATAGAAAGCCCTTCTCTTTCTTTGAGTTGTTATACGGACAGTGATGCAACTCGTCCTAGAATGTTTGACAACAACATTCCTTGAGCCGAAGAATTTTTTATGTGAGTTGCAGTAGGAAAGAGAAGAGCATATCACCTTAGGAGAACCGAACAGCAAACCAGTACGTTCGTTGTTCTTCACCTTAAGGAAAAACTAATGCCGAGGGATATCGATTTTGGGATGCCACAATACTACAAAGATGAAAGGGGTTGTTTTTGTTCAATTTATAAAAACACCCCTCTCTCTTATCAATTTAATATTTGAAAATGAAGATAAATTCAACATGCTCCCTCATGTTTCTTTAATTCCAGTCGGCCTTGCAACACAACAGAGGAAGGGGTTGTTTTTGTTTGATTTACAAAAATTCCCCGTTCTCTTATTAATTTAATATTTGGCCCAAATAAATTTATTATCGCGGGTATTTTCTATTATTGTTCATCCATGTTTTCTCACACTGTGCGCTGGAATTCCACATTTTAATTAAATATTAAATCTTATTTATTTATCCCTTGAATTAAAAATTTCCTCATAAATTCATAGGTTAATAAATATCTATGCATATTTATCTATGAAATAGTTTTTCAATGAAAAAATCAAGGTTCAGAGTCGGCAAAAAAAACCATTTCCTACCTCCAATTCCTATCTTCCTTTTTTTTCTTCAACTTTCTCTCTCTCTCCGACACAACTCTGGTTACTCCAGCCACCAGCCAAGCTCCTAGATAGGCCACCAACCACTTCACCTCCTCGCCAGGTGATCGCCTTCCATGCCTGCGGCATATATTATGCATGCAAATGCAAATGGAAGAAAATAATTAACATGGTTGCTGGGTTGGGTCAGCAACCATGTTGGCTGTGGTATGAACATGTTTCCGCCCAGATTATATAGATGGGTCGGTCTAGTCTACCCCTCAAAACAAGAAGAAAAAAGGTTTGTTGGGCCGTTAGTCGGTCCCACTCGACTCAGTCGAGCTGGACCTGTTTCGGCCTAGCCTGGATAGTAGACCGAGTCCAGCCCAAATTATATTTAATAATATTAATAAAAAAAAATTTCCAAACATCCTTTTAAAAATTTATGATTTTCTCGCATGTTTTTTTTTTTATCAATTCTGCATAATGTCAAATTGTATATTTACACTACAAGATACAGATCCGATATTAAAATACTTGGTTTTATCTTAAACTTTTCTTAAAAAAATTCAAGAAAAATAATTTTCTCTTTAAAAAAATATATTTTATTTTTGTGCATACGACCAAATCCTAAAAGTTTTTTCATACATATTTTTTTAAAAAAAAGATAAAATCACATTTTTATCATGCTTTAAAAATACAAAAATGGATGTTGTAACCAGTTTATGATTATCCATCAGGATTTGACCAAAATACAAAAAACCCACAACAATTATTTCTGTTTGGAATGTTAGGAATTAGTTATATTTAGGAAATAAATGTGATCCTAAAATGTGAGCCTTAGAATGATGAGAATTTAACCTGGTAAGGTAGAGATTTCCTCATGAAGGAAGATCTACCTTAAACTTTAGATGAGACTAATATATAGAAACACGACCTAGAAAAAAAATCAAATAACAATGCAGCTTACCTTAAATAGAGTTCACTGAGGGTGATGTGTCTTTTCATTACACGACCAATCTCTTACCCGAACTCTGTAGACCATAGGTTTTCTAGTAACCATAATACTAGATTGCGACTCCTGAACCTTATAATCATAACTCTATAATTATACCTAAACTCTTTTTTCAACACACATTCTCAGGAGGCAGACCCAGCACCCCGCGTGTCCTGCGATAGCTGAATCCATCTTGTCATGATCTTTTTCATGGTATTGATGATTTCATAATAAGAGCTTCAATGTATTTTCAAGGTTTTTTTCTTTCTCTTTTCTCTTTTTTGTCTTCATGTGTAGACCATTTCATAATTTTATTTTTGAAATATTATGATTTTAAATAGTGAAAAGCTTAAATGTCATGTTTTTTAATTCGTAATATGAATAAATTGTGTTGTTTTACCTTAGTTAAAAAAAACAGTTTTTTTTAGAAAAGTTGCTAATGTTTGGTATTGCGGTAGCGGTTGTGGTTGTGGTTTAAAAAAAGTTGTTTTATAAAAAGTACTTTTAGTTGAGGTTGGTTTGAAAAAATAGGTGTTTGGTTAAAACTGTGGTTGAAATTGAGGTTGAAGAAAAAGTAGTTTTAATGTGTTTGGTTAAGAATGCTTTTGAAATTGAGGTTATAAAATAATTTTTAAAAAATATATATTAATATTGATGGTTTTTAATTTAAATATTATGGATTTAACTATTGCTATTACATCATGAAATAAATCACACTTTATAGATAAAAAATAACTTTAACAAAAAACTATCTACAATTTCATTACGTACAAAATTCATCCGACAAGAACTACAAAATTAGATAAAATATTATCAAAAATAAAATTAAGATTACAGTACGAGTAAATTTAATTCACCTTAAACTAATTTTAAAAAAAAAGTTGTTGTTCACGTTCACGTGAACGGTGCAAAGTGAAATTAATTAAGTGTACTGGTTTAAAAAAAAAACAAAAACCTATTCACTGAACAATGGAGGCATGCCTCCACTGTTTAAAAAAAAAAATTGTTCAGTGAACAGTGGAGCCATGCTCCACTGTTAACTACAGAACCATCATTTCGCCGCGTAGAAAGCATGCAGGAGCTGCTTCTCATTTTCTCGCGTTTCAAACGCTGTAGCATATGGGACCCAATGAACAATAACTCGCATTCATGTGTTACCAAACAGCTTATAGCTTCAAATCATAGGAAATGTGGACGCCACCACGTTGCCAAACGGTTTCTAAGTAAAAATAGCATAACATGTTAGCAACGTCATGTTGAAAAGTCAATTTCACTGTTAACAGAATACCAATTTTTGAAAATTCGTGTACTTGGGCATAGTAAAGGTTTTGATGACAAGAGAAGACTATAGCGGTGGCCTGAAAGCTCGCGTGTCCTGATTTGCCATTGCGTTTCACGACGCTATTGACCGTTTCATTGAACTCGCCGTGAAGGAGACATTGCCGTAGACAACTGGGCTAAAATCGATGTTTGTCATGGCATAAGCTACTGGCCAGCAACATATCGTAGTCAAGCCCTTGTTACACGTTTGATGGTGGTTTTATTTGATTCCTAGCTTCAAAAAGACTTGGGCAACGTTTCGGAAACACGTTTTCCAAAAATTTAAATATTTTATTTTGTTTAAGATTAATTTTTTTATGTTTTTCTATCATTTTTATATCAAAAATAAAAAATGAAAAATAATTTAAATCAAACAAACTCTCAAACACTGTCTTGAAATTTCGTGATCAAATCTTTTTTATAGTTTGATGAATGCTAGACTGCCATTTTTGTTGTTATAAAATGGGAAAAAAAGAGGGTAAAAGCATGGCTACTGCAGAGATTTGACAGTGATGGGCCTGATGCTCCCCCCGACTGCCAGGTGGGCTCGGAATCGTTCGGCCTAACGTTTGAAGCTTTGTTAATAAACAAAGAAGGATACAATGGGCTAATAATTAAACATGGAATGAGTTTAGAACAAGTATAAGACTTTAGAGTCCAGTTTAAGGAGACATATCCTCGATTAATAGCATATCAAGCCCAACCCATGAAGAAAGAGTACACCGCCTCACGCCCATAGAGCTCCCATTGCTTGTAGTCCAGTTTAAAAGATCGTTTAAGAAAGTTATCACGGTTTTTTTTTTAAATATCTTTTTTTGAAATAAAATAAAATAATGCATTTATTTATTTATTAAAAATTATTTTTGATATTAACATATAAAAATAAAAAAAATATTAATTTTAAATAAAAAACAAATTTTTAAAAGATGTCGTTCCAAATATGTTTCCAAACCACCTCTAGGTAACTTATACCCTTGTAATCCCATCACAAAATATGAATGCAAGATTTAAAAATAATTAGACATGGAACATTTTTCAGCACTAAATTTCTTTCCGTAAAAATCAGTTTTCTTGTGATTTTTATTTTAATATTGATTTTTCTCAATTTATAAATAATGGGCCTCACAATAAAAATATTACATGTTTATTTCATAGACACAGGAAAATAAAGTAATAAATTATAGTAGAGACACTTGATTAAAAAAACAAATACATGAAGGCTGGATATTGATCATGAATAGAAAATTTGTACATGTCATTCATTACCTTGATTGAACCAATGTTATAAGAAATGGATTAACA
The DNA here is from genome assembly GCA_019202695.1 of Populus x sibirica. Taxonomy (NCBI): domain Eukaryota; kingdom Viridiplantae; phylum Streptophyta; class Magnoliopsida; order Malpighiales; family Salicaceae; genus Populus; species Populus x sibirica. The sequence continues at coordinate 103,988 of JAGMVL010000941.1, read as the reverse complement.
AGTTGTGAAATGAGAATAATATTATTTTTATATGTAAAGCGATAAAAAAGAAAAGGGAATTCCACGTGGACACGACTGTTTTATCAGGTACGATGTGTTAACATAAGATACTTAATCTAATTCGATTTTATTTCCATTCCTAAAGCATGCAATGATTAATTCTTTTCTATTTCTGAATTTTTATATGTATATGCAAGGACATGACTGAGTTTCGCAACTATGATCAAGCGGGTGCATGTGTTTATTTGATTCACGAGGCAGAAAGGGGACTAGACAACAAAAACAGAACAATCACTAATTGAGTTTTCAATGTAATTAAAGTTTTCTTGGCGCACTCGTACTTAATTGATCCTTCATGGCGTGGATTATTTTTTTTAGATGGAGTTTATTGCTCTGTCTAAACTGGAACGGGCACATACATAAAGCAGATGAACAAACATTATCTGCAACAGGAAAATGCAACCAGGTGGTTGATTATGATTCAGTTCCATAGAATTCTTCAATTATTGCGGACCTGGGATTTTTTCCTGGAGGGCCCTTCTCCCTACGCTCCAGCTCTTCCAGGCGGAAAGTCACTAACCGATCCCAGTTTCCTCCTTCAAAGATAACCCCAGCTTTTCCATCAGTGATTCGCTGAACAATGCCAGTGTACATGTAAAATGGGTTATTTGGGTTCTTCACAATGGCAATCATACCAGGCAACAACAGTGGCAATTCTGGTGGTTTTGGCTTGTTTGTGATTGTAAGCTTCGCAACTGATTGTTTCTTTGGAGGTGGGTTTTCCTCGATGAATTTTTCCAATCCCTTCTCTCCACCAGGAAAGCCCCCTGTTAATCCCATCAGCTCCTTTTCGAAACCATCTTCCGGCACACTTGATATTTCCAAGTTACCTGAATACTCCTCTTCACCAGCAGCTGATGGTGCCTCCTCTTCAATGTTTCTCTGTAGCTCTTGTTGCACGCCTTTTTCTCCATTGCAGAGCCCTCTGCCTCCCAAGATCTCAAAAAGGTCGAATTTGGCACATGTTTTTATTTTCAACCTATGTTCTTTGGGGATCAAAGAGTATGGTTTGTGAGGATGATTGGGGAAGTTGTTTTGACCTAGAAAGCTGGACCTAAGTAGAGTACTTTGAAGGGTGATGGAAGAAGCCATAGTTTGGTATTACAGAAGCCAGCCTTGAAGAGTGAAAGGAGAGGGGCCTTCTCTTCTAATCTTAGCCACAAATGCTATATTGATGGATAGTCCTCCTGTCCTGTCACTCAATGCTTGTCACTAATCTATTTATGTTACTATTGTATTGTGTGACTGGCTCATCATGGTTCCTGTAAAAAAAAAAAACTTTTCTTAATTCTTATTGCTATTTTTTACTGGGCCCAACAAGTAGAGGGAACTTGTAGGGCAAGCCCATGAGATAATTTAAGCACCATTTTGGTCTGCTTGAGGCTGGGCCTAAGGCTTGGAAACTCGAAGGGGCAATGTCTTACTTTTACTATTATTTTAATTGAAAAGCAAAACAAAATCAATTTCCCTCCATTTCACTTTTACAGAACTGCCACTCTCCCCTCCATTCCATATTCATCGATTTCTCTTTGCTAGAAACGAAACAACTATCTCTTCTCGAGACGATGAGGACGTGAAGGGGAGAGAGAAAGACAAGAGATGATGCAGAAACGACGCCTCAAAGGAAGCAGTGATGTGAGGGTAAGTAAGGTAGCTAAAATAATTTTTCATTGCTAATTGTAATTTTTGGAGTGCGATTTATGCTGGGTTTTTTATTTATTTTAAATGAACCCTCTTTTTTTACTGATCTTTTAACTTTTATGGAATTGCAAAGATGGGTTTCTTTTTATTTGTTGAAATTCAAGACACAATGATTCTCTTGATGATAATCAGTGAGAGATACATGTTGCTCTTCATGAACAGGTCGTTCATTTTATTATGGAAATGACACATGTTGCTCTTCTTTCACTTTAGTTCTATGTTTGTTTGCTGCCCTGCCATGCTTTCTGTTTCCGCACCATGAAGCATGCTTCCCTGGTTTTGATCCGACGACCCAGTTTATAGTAAAGATTTTGACAGTGTCGCAGCCCAATTATCACGCAGAAGCAATTTTCTGTGTAAAGGGGATTGAAATGCACAAATTCTTGTGCTCTAGTTATTTTCTCAGTGACCCTTGTTAGGAGCGTCCACTGGTATGGAGGATGGGTGGCCTGCGTCATGTACATGGTTGTCAAGGAACTGCTGTTTCTAAACCTGTATGCTGTATCTATTGATCTTCACTTTGTAAGGATGTTTAGTACATGGTTGTCAAGGAACTGGACATTCAGGGAGACGAATGATCAAATTTGACCATCTGACAGCGTAATACATATCATCTGAATGGCGTGGATTTTATCCACTAACTGATGCGTGTGGAATAAAACGTTAAAAATATTAAAACATCTCTCATAATTTTCTTAATTATACAAAATACACATGCAAAAAATACCAAAATATCCCCAAATACAAAGCTCTGTTTTTGTCTTTTCTATAATTAAAAATATTATTTTATTATACATAAAAAGTGAAAAAACCTGAAATACTTTTATCCAGCAGCCTAACTTTTTTTTATCTCGGGAGCGAAGAAATATTTTTATTATCATAGAGATGGTGAAAAGTCAAAAAAGCCATTAATCAACTATTCTAAATTTTGTTGATTATACGAGTAAAAGAGTATTTTTATTGTGTTAAAAAATTTAAAAAAATATATATTCTTTTAAAAAAAAATTTATTGATCACTAAGCCAGAGAAAAATACAAAAATTCCCTAAAGGCTTAAATTTAATATAATAATTTCATTATAGCAATATACAACAATCTATTTGTAGAATTACTGTAAAACCTCCACACGATTAGCTTTTGTTAATGTGTTGCTTGCATAGTAGTTTCGCCTTCTCCATTAGGTTTTTTAATATTTTAAATCTCGGACTTATGTTAGTGCACAGAATTCTGAAAGCAAACTGAATAGTTTATTCTCTCTACTTTTTGCTGTGTGAAAAAGAGAGAGAGAGTAGCAAACTAAATATGAAACCTTCATATTTATTATTCTATCGCAGCTGTTTAAATCATGTTTATCCATAGGGTCATTGGATCTTAAATGTTTGTGTAACAAGGACAGAAAATAGAAGGTTGTTTCCTTTTTAAGAAAAAAAAAACAAGAAGAGGGAAGGACACAGGAACCTTCCACATTCCTGGGCCATAGCCAATAATACCTTTAGCATAAATATAGTATTTGGTGTTGTAGTAATTATTAATTTTTAAAATATTTTATATTTATAAATATATTAAAATAATATTTTTTTATTTTTTTTATTTATTTTTTATAACAATACATTAAAACAATCAAATTAGTTTATCAAATATGTTTTTGTCCTTATATTCATCAATATTAAACTTCTTTTCCTACTTTTTGAAATTTATCAATATCACCCTTATAATTTTTAAGAAGTTGCAAATTTGCCCATTTTGTACCCACAAGTATTAAAAAAAGCTCACTTTTGTTCATATTTTTGTTTATCTTTTTTTCTCTCTCAAATCCCTTGAAAAAATAAAAACCTCCAAAACCTCATAAAAAGGGGCTTTTTAATGGTTTTGTGTAATATCGAAACTCTCTGGAACATAAAAGGATGGTATTGATAAATTTAAACTATAGAGATTGAAGTGGAATTTTGGTAAATTGCAAGGACAAAAATGAAGTTTACCCACCTAGAAAACTACTATACCCGCCAGTCATGATGTTGCATAAATACTTTGTTGGTGGGTCAAACCACTTTCCGTGAACTCAAGGAAGAAGAAGCACAACACAACACAAAAACATCCACTAATCTTTCTCTCTCTATAATAAAGAGAAACCAAAAAAAGTCTCTTTATAGTTTCTACAGTAGACATTGACATACATACGGTGAGTAAAGTACGCCACTTTGTCTTTAATCATCTATACTTAAATTATCATCTTATCTGTTTGACAATCAAGAAATTCCTTTCCTTTTTATGTGGCTATGTAACTAAGTTCTGTTTTTGTTTCAAAAGAATTGTTTGTTATGAGATTTGATTAGATTCCTTGAGTTTGACTTGATGGGTGGTGGGTTGGTTGCTTTTTTCATTTTGATCTGATGGTGTGAGTTAGTTGTTGATTTTAGTTTAGAAATTGTTGTGATCTCAGTGGAGCTTTGTGCTATCTGGAAAATCCCAACAACTTTTTGATATTGGTGATCTGATGTTAATTAGGCTTCTTTCTAAGCGCTTAATGGAGAAGAATTTATGGGATTGCCTGTTTTTGTGTTTAGTTTGTTTGGATAGCTTTTATTTTATAGATTTCCATTGGAATGCATCCATTGCAAGAATGCTTCATTTAATTTTTAGATTTGCTGAAAATTTAGTCGTTGCTCATAAAACTTGTCTGTCCTTTGAGTTTTTTGGTGGTTTTTTAGTTTTCTATGTGATAATTTATGTACTACCCCTTGGCAATATATAGTCTAAGCTTTTAAAGCGTATTCAGTTATGCAATGATTGGAGGGATTGGTTTTTATGTGCTGAATTTTTTATAATTTATTGTCTTCTCAAGTGGGATTATCTCTCATTTTGATCTGTTTTTTCATGCTATAGGGCTTGTACCATCTTCTTCAAGTGAACAAATAGCCTCATGGATGATAGTCCTGGGAGGTTGAATATAGTCCCTGATCACTTTCAAGTATCAACTTCTAGTGAGGACACTCCTCAAATCATAACTTCATCTATCCAACAGCCCAGAATTGATAATTCATCCAGGTACTTATTTTTTCCTTGAAGAAAAGGAAACAGAGAAGAGAATGACTGGTGAAATTTGTATTGATTTTGTTTCTTTTTCTGATTTAGAATAGCTCAAATAGTCGTTTCTGGTCTGGAAGAAAACTAAGAAGTGCTGCATTCATGCTGAATTTGTTTAACCTACAGAGGCTGTCATGGGGTTCTAGCGCTGATGGTCAGGAAAAGGTTTATGGAACAACCCTTTCTAGCATGCTTATTGATTATTTTGAGGTTTATATGGTCCTAATCACCACATTGTATTTTTATTTGCAGGTCAAGTTATCCGTCACAGAGTTAGAATCACTTCGATCAGAACTTGCATATTTAGAAGAGAGGGAAGCTCACTTGAAAGCTCAGTAAGGGAAACTTGATCCTGGAATTTAAAACTAATGAGAGATTTTGCTAGCAAATAACAAATCTTTACTTATATAATTGGCAGTGACCAGCATAATTGAACCCAGACAAGTGATGAAGTCGGGTTCAGCTGTGATTAAAATTTAGTTTTAAGCCTAAATATTGTCCGGGATATTGTCCTCAATCTTCCACTTTGTTTGAGAATTTCAGTTTCAAGATTTGACGATAAAAAGAACTTGTACGCATGCTCCTCTCATGATGGACTGCATATTTTGCATGTTTTATTGCTCCAATTTATTATATACTGTCAGGTGCTGAACCATGTTTTATAATTCCACTCTTTATTATCTCAATGTAAAGAAACATGAAAGTCAGCATGCTTAGTTTCTAATATTTGATAAGTTTAGACTGTGCTTTAGGTTATAGCAAAACTAATTTTTGCTTAACAACAGTAACTTCTTTTGTCTGTGCAGGTTGGAACATGTTGATGAAGTTCTGCGCTCTGCTCGGTTCTCTGGTTATTTGTACATCCGAACTGTAGTGGATTTCTCCAAATTGCTTATGTTACTTTCTTTTCAGTTCTTACTGCAATCTTTTGTGCACCTAGCAGTAACAGGTTTTTTTCCTCCTGTTCTCCCTCCTTTACAGAGATGGACAGCTCTACCTGGGGAGCCGCCGCCACTTGATGATACTGATGTGGACGATTGGCTTCCTCGCTTTGTTGTCCTTAATGGACCATGCATCTTCTTCTATTTGTTGTCCACAGGTAACAAATGTTTTACTTATCTCCCTTGTTTCATTTGTAGTGTACCCATGCATTTAGCCATATGTGGTTTTGTAGAGTGTCTGTGATGATTCATGTCTCAAAATCTGCAATTATGATTGAGAAGGACAGCTATCATAATAATACCCATCCCTACCCTTGCGCTCCCTATGGCCTTAATGCATGTTCTAATTATCCATCCGGTTGTGTTTTCTTTTTCTGCCAATAAATGATGATAAATGAGCACAGGAGACATCCTTCGTCCAGGAATATTATGCTCTATAGAAATTTTGAAGTTCCCAGCTTTTACCTGCTCCACTTGTGTTGGTGATGCCACTGCCTCTGCCACTGCCACTTTTTATTTATTTGGATTTCAAATCCCATTTAAGTTTGCAATCTGATATTGTTATTCAAATCCACATTCAAATTTCTTTGCTGATTGAAAGACACTTGTGCAGATTTCAGTCCTCAAGATTCCACTCTACTTGCCGATATTGTTGAAGTAGGCTCTCTGCCAAGCTTTACACGGGAGCATGAAGAGACATTGTATTCCTCATATATCTTAACTCGTCAAGGTCTGAGATATGAGTGCTCAAGTGTTTCCGAAGTACAGGTACTTCAGTATTGTTCATACACTTTACAGTATTCAATGTGGTCAATAGTTGCCAATGTATTCTAGTTTCTACTTAATTTAAACCAATACTTTTACAAGCATATGCAAATGTGGGCGCATAACGCACACAATCACCGGTGTGTGTGTGAATGGTACAAGTTGTTGCTTGACCTACTGCAACTTTTTGTGCAATATTTTGGTATTGCCCTCTGTTTGATTGATGGGGGGTGATTGCAGTGAACTTGAATCTTTGTCTGTATACGAACCTTCTATTGATACCACCATGATGGCATTTTATTTGATGTCATGTCATTTCTTATTTGTTTGATGATCAAGTACTAAACAATTTTAGGGAGGCAGTACAGAATATGAATGGCCTGCAGTTGAGTGACCTGCTTCTGTTTGTTGCTGTTACTGTGCGTTGTGTGTCAATCATATGCACGTAGTTGTCATTTAAAGATTGTGCGCCTGAAGGTGCTTTGATATTTCCAGAGCATCAAATGACCCCAAATAGTCTACAGCTTCAAATGAATAACATTTGGATGATTGTTTGTGAGAACTTGTCGAAGTTGTTTTGTTGGGATTATCTTTAGTTCGTGTCTGAAACCATCTCTTTCCACTTTAATGCCCTACTTTTAAATTTTAAGAGAGCCTTTTTTTTTTAATTATCATTAAGTTGTGATTTGATTTTCAAGCCCTTCCCTCCTCCTGCCTCAGGTTGATTCATGGCTAAAGGTATTGCAAACTGACATCAAGTTGGTTTCTGAGACAAAAGTTCCCTCATGGTTCCAGTGATGTGTAAAATCTGCATGTTTTTAACAGTAAGCTGTACATTGCAAAATTTAACTGTAAGCTTTAGATATATGAATATGAGTTTGGTTATGATATCTCTAACTCATTCATTGTGTTTCTGTACAGAACAATTGATATACTTTATTTGAGTTGTAGTTAATGTTGTACCACTCATTCTTGACAGAATTAAATTTAACATGAAGTTACCATTCTTGCATGTTGTTATGCCTTTGAGCTCTTCATCCTATATGAATGGTAAATGGTCCTTGTTCTATCCATTTCGGCATGTTACAAAGTGCCCTTCTTCTTTTGGATGCACTGTTATCGTTAGTTCCCAGTGTAGATCATTTTGTTCTTTTGCTTGCACTAGAACAAAGCAGATCAAAGGTGACCTGTTAGGCTGTTGTCTCTCCCAAGAAGTAAAATATACATGGTTACATCATCTTCTCATAGTTTATTTTATTTCGTTACAGTTTGTTTCCCGTTTTAGCATTTTTCGCTCATGGCAAGATGTCACTAATGACTGGCCAAAAGACACAGGTTTTGAGCTTCTTGGCTTGCCAATTACCAGGACTCCAAGCAAGCAGACCTTACAAATTCTCTGCCCTCGACCAAGCATACATATCACATAAATGGATTTTCCCTTACTGAGTTCTGGACTGAATTGTACTTGCAAAACAAGTCTATAGGGATACTTCGGTGTTTAAGTTAGTATTCGAGTTTCTTATGCTAAAGTGACAAGCATGAAAATCAAAAAGATGAAAGTTGTATTTTTTTTATGTGTAGAGATTAGTAGAGTGTCTTTTAGTGTTGTTGAGATGAAACCATTCTCTTTCTCTCTTCTTCAACCAAAGAATATATAATTTACCATGAAAAATATCTAGAAAAGATTTGGAGCAACTCATCATGAAAGGTGAAATTTTCCATAGTAACTCTAGTTAAAGTCATAACTTGTAGAGCTAGATGTGGTGGTAGCTTGAAAAATAAGAGAAGAGAGAAAGAGAGGGGAGAGAAGGTGAGGTGAGGTGCGGTGAGGTGAGGTGAGGCTCGATATAGTACTATTTATAGATGAAGCTGAAAAATATTATTTGTAGATGAGTTTTACAGATAAGCTTGAAATAACATTATTCATGAATGAGCTTCACAAATGAACTCAAAACAATACTATTCAAGGATAAGCCTAAAATAGTATAAATAGAAAATAAACCTGAAATGATTTTCACTGATGAGTTTCATGGAAGAGCCTGAAATATTTTATTCATTGAAGATGATGAAATAAAACCATGAAATAGTAAATAGATGAGTCTTGCTATATTTATAGGCTATTGCAAATTGGCTCAAAGTAGCTTGGTCAGGTTGAGAGATTCAACCTGATATAGTCCAAAGGCCCAATTGAGCTTCTATAATTTTATTTTATTTTTGTATTATCACACTTAATCCAAATCATTAAATTAAAACCGAATAGGTTTCTTTTAATAGAATGGAAAAAAGTTCAGAATTTAATTAAGATTTCAAATATAACAGCTATTTTTTTTTTAGAAATATGAGAGAATCCAAATGGGGTTTACCCATAACATTACAGTATAAACTAAAAGAGTGATGATTTTCTTGTTTATTATTTTTTTTTATCCTTTTATAACAAAAATTACTTTTTAATTTTACTCTTCAATCCAAGTTGATGGTGTATTATTATTTTTTTCATTTTGGTCCTCATTCTTTTCATTTTCTTTCATTTTGTTAATGTTTTTATAATTTGAGAGTTAAATTGCAAATTTGTTGTTGCCTTTTATTTTTTATTTGATTTTAACCTTTGTTTTTTTAATTATTATTTTTTATTTTGGATTTTTTTGCGTATTTTTTTTTATTTTATCCTTCAACGTTTCAGTTTCTAGGGATTGGGTTTCATGTTATTTTCATGTGTAATGCTTCTGATATGATGACCCAGGTCACAGGTTTAAAAAATTAATAGGATAGACATATTTTTTTTGTCTTATTTTCTTTTATGATATCGTCGTTTGACATTAAAAAAAAATGATTGTGCTTTTCTTTAATTTCTTTTTCTATCAAATTATCCTGACCTCGTGATCTAGGACACAAGTTTGTTAGAGCTCGCTCCTTAATGTTCAAATTACATGTCTACCGTGTTGGCTCGAGTTGGCTCATACCAAATTTTTTTTACTCTATTTCGTTATTTCATGTTTAATTGGCTAAAGATTAAACAACGTTGTCTTTTTGCTCTCAGATAAAGGTTTTTTTTCTTATATTATTTTCATCGCTTTCTTTTCTCAATCAATTAAATATTGAAAAAAAAAATTGAAAAAAAAATCAACTAAAAAAAGATAAAAAAAAAATACCTGAGTTAACTCAGGTTAACCTGTTAAACTCATGATTTAGGTAATAAGATCAGGATAATCTCATGAAAAAAATATAATTTCTAACCAACCAAATGTTTCATAATGAAATTGAGAAAAATATTCAACTAAAAAAAAGATAAAAAAACCTAAGTTAGCCCACAATTCAAAATAAACAAATTCAATATTGAAGGATATATATAATGAGACCAAGATATAAAAATTATAAAGTTTAATTTCAAATCAACCAAATATTGAAAGATAGAATTAAAAAAAATAAAAATTAAATTAAACATCATTTAAAATAAATTTATATAAAAAGAACCCAATCATAAAATGCGAAAAGAAAAAATAATGAGATAAAATAAAAATTGAATAGTAAACGCACATGGGCTGGAAAAAATGTGCTAACACGTGCTGTGCCACATGCAAACTGAGGGCATATAACGGTTATGTTGTTTTAGAAACACGAGAGATTCCAAATGGGGTTGACCCGTAACATTACTTGTGAATAATAGAGCCGTAAAGCATTGCAAATTGGTGGGAATTAAAATGCAAATTTTGATCCCGTTTTAGAGTGGGGTGTCCATGAAGGTTTGCAAAATTTTAATTTTTTTTATTAAATTTAATTTTTTAATTTTTTTAAATTGTTTTCGTATGCTAATATTAAAAATAAATTTTAAAAATTTTAAAAATTATTTAAATATATTTCTGAATAAAAAATATTTTAAAAAATAATAATTTTCTGAATTATAACCCCTTAATACCAATAATTTTCAACGGAATTGTCATGTTTTGTAGCTCGTGACGCTAGCTCTTAATTAAGTGGATGGATAGGCACTCTTTTCTTCTTCTTCTTCTTTTTTGCCCATTGCTAGCTAGGCAGGGACAGCTCAACTGATTAGGCACACCCAGTAATAGCCAACAAGTTATGAATTGGAGTAGTCTCCATGGCCAATCATGAACCTGAGAAAAATCGCAACCATGCTGTCAGATTCTACATCGGGCGTTCTTTATTGGTACTTATTGTTTGCAGTTTGCACCCATCATCTCATTAATTTTGCAATCTATATATTCTGAATTGGGATAATATTTATTTTTTCTTTCTTGGTTCTTTAAATATTTTTTATTTTTTATAATTTTATTATTTTATATTATGTTGACTAGAATTTAGACTTGATAATTTATTTTAATTAACTTGCTACGAGGTTTTTTGATATTAAAAAAATATGCATTAAGTTAATGCTTGATTTGAAAATATAAAATTCAAATTTATTGTTAAAAAAATAAAAAATAAAAAGCCTTTTTTCTTTACTTTTTTAATGTTCATGGGACGCATTTTTAAAAATTCTAGTGCCTAAAGTTTTTTTATCCATGTTTATTAAGATTTTAGCGTATCTATCCATTACTTTATTTATTCTGCGTTTTAGTCCTTGATTTTTTAAAGAAGAAAGAAAATCATCGAAAAATAATAAAAAAGAGAGAAAGTGATTAATTAAACAAATTTCGGGAATAAAAAGTTGAATAAAGTTGAATTTAGTATTGATGTGTCCATTTTTATGAAAGAAATACCATTGATGTGTTTTTAAGCTTCCATGTCGCCAAAAAAAAAGTAGATAAGGGTTTTCCATGTTAATTTTGTGTGTATTTTTTTAATGACTTGTGAAGTTTTAAAGTGGTTTGCTGAGATTATAAGGGTGTTTATAATGGGGGGTTTTGGATCCAAAAAACACGAGGCTCGAGTTTTTTACCATCTCTCCAAGGATTTAAATTGGACTAGCATATAACACGTTGTCCATTCAATTTAACAAAAAAAAAAAAAAAAAAAAACAAGACTCAGGTACACGAGCTTGTCGTTGTAGACCCATACACTCCTGCCTTCTATGTTTTGGGCTAAAAGTTGACCCACTCTAGCTTAGGCATCTAGGCCCTTTTATGAGGTTTTTTTTTTATTTTTTTTTAAATCGCAATTAAGATTGGTTAAAACAGAATAACTAAAGTTATATTTTGGATATTATTCCATTAAATAACATTGGATTTTGAATTTGATTTCAAATAATATTCTAACTTTCTTTATAATATTACCAAATGCTATTTTTGTGCATCCCTTTATGTTTGTTTTTAAATCTTAAATTCAATCAAAATTAATTATAATTTAATAAATAAAATCATATTTAAGATATTATTTTATTAGATATCATTCAATTTGATATTTATTTTCAAATAACATTCTAGTTTTTTTATAATATCAGCAATAATTTCATTAATTCTTATATTTGAACTTACCATGTAGTCTTTTTTTTTAATGTTTATGGTCATAAATATTCTACGAAAATGAAGTTCAAATCATTTTAGTTACTGCATATATTTTTTTCTAAATTGTTGTTACATTTTATTCAATGAATTGTGCTTGTTATAAAAAACACTTTTTTTTTGTCTAAAAAAATTAAAATTACTTTGATTAGAAAAGAATGCTTGGACAAAAACAAATATTTTTTCTCAATAAATGTAAATGTATTTTTTTATGATATAACTAATTAAAAAATATATTTTAAAAAGTTTCTTATCTCAATATGTGAGCATTATATTATCTAGTATCAAAATTATCGAAGTATAATTTTTTCTGATACATTTGCTTTTATAATTTTAATAAAATGTTTATTGAAAAATAATTATTCTAGTAAAAAACCATCAAAAAAGGGAACGGGAACGCATTAATAAGATGAAATGGTTTAAATAAAAAAATACCATGATTCTTATTTGAAATCAACTTTTTATATTTATTCTAATGGCTTTTAATTTTTTTATGAATAAATAAGATAGCGTGTAAATCTACATATTTTTGTCAACAAGATATATTAATAAGAAAGGAGGGATTGTATTAAAAAATTATTTTGTTTTAATAAAATTTAGATTATTACTCTTTTTTCAGAATAAATTATTGCCGTGTAATTAATAAAAAATTGAAGAGCACCCCATGTAATTAACAATGTTTTCTTTATATTTATTTAGGTATATAATTTTAAATTTCTTTTATTAAATATATATATACATTCGAGTTTACTATTAAAGTTTTTTTAATGTTAAAAAACAGGTTGAAAATACGTGCATATTATCTTTTCACGTTAAAAAAAACTTTTGATTCTATCTGCTGCAGTGGAGTACTGGTCAAACTCTAGCCAAAAAAATCATGATCTATCAGCGCATTGCACATCCATCTTAGACCCAAAAACAGAAATTAACTTTAGATTAATTGTATTTTATCATAATCTAATTATTTCAAAATTGTAATCATGACCCACTTTAAGAAATCATTCTCACGTCAATAGTGCCCTTTCTTTCCTGATGGCACCAAAACTCATGTATCACGTTATCACACGTGCTAAGTTAAGGCCTTCTTTGTCATTGCGACGCGGTGCAATTAAATATATTTTTAATCTGATTATAATTTCATTTAGTTTTCATTATTTAAACCTGTTTTTCATCTCAATTAATTATAAAAATCTAGGATTAAAAAAAATAAAATTTATATATTTTTTAAATTTATTTTTTCAAACTGTAATCCAAAATACCTTTTTTAAAAAATATTTTTGAAATAATATAATTAAAAAAATTTAATAAAATAATATAGTCTGTATATGTCATGATTGAGAAACATAATATTTATAGCTTGTAATTATTAAGAATAATGATATTTAAAACAAATTATTAACCGGAAAGAGAGAGAGGAGAGAGAGGAGAAAAAAATGACATAAAAAATACACTAAAATTTTGATTATAACATTATTAGCATAATAAAAAAGATTTTGATGACATGAATTCAACAACACAAAAAATGTTATCAATGAAAACACGAGTATGTTATACTTGCCGCTCAAAATACTAAGTGATTCATTTGTTTTTTACGATAAATATGATTCATTCGGGTTACTGTTGATGGTTTTTTTTTATTGTTGAACTCAACTTATTAAGATTTTTTTGATGATATCTATGGTGTTATAATTGAAACTTCAATGTATTATGAGTATTTTTTTCTTTTATTTCTCTTACTTATTTAATATTTTTTTTTTTAGAAATTGCTACTGTGAATATCAATAATTTATAAATATTGTGTTTCTCAATTGCACGATATGTAAAAACTCTATTATTTCACCATATTTTTAATTTATCGTGTTAATTTAAAAATAAAAATCAATATTCCGAGAATCCTAACCGTTTGTTAATCAAATCAATACATTTCGACGGATCCTCTCCCCCTACAGTTCGGGGAGGGTTTGACCTGTCTTGCATATATAACAGCTCTCTCTTCCTCTCACTCTTTTTAAGTCTTATCTCTTGTCACTCTGTATTAAGCTGAGCTCATATTTCTCTTCGTTAAACTTATCAAAAAAAGAAAAATGAGCTCTCAGATTTGCAGATCTGCTTCTAGAGCTGCCAGGTCTCTTCTCTCTTCAGCTTCTAAAACCTCTCGCTTCTACTCTGGTAACTTGTTACTCCTTGCTTCTTGTACTTTTTTTTTTGTAACTGTCTATCTTTCTTAGCTCTGATTTAAATGTGCTCTCGCGTGTCCTCCAAGAGCTTGTGTTATTAATTTGATTGAGCTTTAATTTTGATGTGCATTTGAGGTTTATGAGTTAGATTGCTTCTCCGTTTTTTATTATGTCATAATTTTGGTTTTTATATTCAGATTGTTTGATGTGTGTAGTTACTTCTGTTCTATTGTGGTTACGGCTTGAATTTCTGTCTCTTTGTTTGTTACTGATAAATACATCATGATTAGGTACACTTATAAGTTAAAGATGAATCTTTTCTTGAATTTTCCTGTATATTTTTTCTTCCTCCAATACAAATATGTCGTATTTGATCAATTTAAGTTGAGTCACAAAGCTTTCTTATTGACCCTTCAATACTTTGAGTTTTCCTCTTTGTAGAAGGGAGAGCTGCAGCGGCAGTGGTGGCAGTTTCACTCGGTGGAAAGTTGCCTCTCCTAGCCTCGGCTTATGGAAGGACTGGTTCTTCAAATCTGGCTAGACAGTGGATTTCTGGGGCTCTTGCAATTCCTGCTGGAGGTTCAAATAAAAATCCTTCCTTATTTATTGTCCATCGTGTTCTTTTTTTTAATCAAACTGGAGTCTTTTTCAATCACTAGACTGCTGATAGGTTAATGGAACTTCAATATTTTGGTTCATCCGGCATGAATGAGAGTCATTTTTCTCCAGGATTTCCTGCTAGAAAAATAGAAGTTTTTCTATCTGTTAGGAATTTAATTCATACTTGTTTCAATACAAGAGGATGCGTAGCTCTTCAACATTACATGAAAGAAAAAGATGGAGTGTTGGCTGGAAAACCTTTTGTTATTGTGGATAGGGAAGAGGGGGCATGTCCCTTGCTCAAGTTTTTGGCACTGTGGCTTCCAGGACCTCTTCTACAACAATAACTTCATGCTTAAGTGTGGTATTGGGTTAAATCCTAGGCATGGGATATATTCTAGACTTGATTGCTTCCTTAAATTTCCCCTGACATTGTACTTGAATCCCTAAATGCAAAAATGTTTTAGTGTTTTTATACTTCTCTGTTGGTCCTTTCAGCGGTTTTTGTTAATGGTCTTTTTCATGCTTTCACCCAGCCACCCACCCTTCCCTGTGTCACATGTATTAAGATCTTTATCTCTCCTGGTTGTCTATGGTGAAAATTGATCACCAACTAATAATGAAATGTGGGTAAAGCAACATATAACTGGAGAGAACTTTTATTTTCGAGATACCTTTGAGTTTCATATCCTTGTCTATCTTACAAACCAAAATTGACATAACATTGCAAGGAACATAGCTACCAGCGCGTATTTGCTGTATTTTTTGCCTATTATCTCTGTATTTCTTGAAGATATTGATAATTGAGGATGCGAGTAACCATATCTTAGTGTAACTCTTTGAATTCTTTGGTTGGTTGATATTGTTAATTAATTTCCCCCCAAAAAAAATATCTGATTTTAACTTTCCCTTCTTCTCTAAATGTTTACAGTGTACATGCTCCAAGAACAGGAGGCACATGCTGCAGAGGTACTCTAGTCAGCATTCGCTCAACATCTTAACTGTCACCGTGCCTCTTTTCTTCCTTTCTTGTCATTCTGTTAAAGGATAAATGTTCACTCTATATTCATTTTTCAGCTGGAGCGAACTTTTATTGCCATCAAGCCTGATGGAGTGCAGCGAGGGCTGGTAAGATAAGCATCTGATTTTTTGTTCCTAAAAAACACTGTTCCTTGGCAACTTTCTACAGATGCATTGATGCAAACAACTTCAACTGTATTTTACTATCTTACCTTTCATTCAGACGGTAGCATTTGCTTTCTATCATTTTTTTATGGGTAGCAAGTGCCTTTTTGTGTATAGGAATTCTGACATGCATTTTTATACCAGATTTCAGAAATCATATCCCGTTTCGAGCGTAAAGGGTTTAAGCTTGTGGCAATTAAGATAGTGGTTCCTTCTAAGGACTTTGCTCAGAAGCATTATCATGATCTGAAGACAAGACCCTTCTTTGATGGTCTTTGTGACTTCCTTAGCTCTGGTCCGGTTGTTGCCATGGTATAAAAATTGAAAACCAGAACTGTCACCTAAACGTTTGACATCTACTATTGACTTAGATGAACTCATCCAACTCATGCAGGTCTGGGAAGGAGAAGGGGTGATCAAATATGGTCGGAAACTCATTGGAGCCACAGATCCTCAGAAATCAGAGCCTGGAACCATCAGAGGTGATCTAGCCGTTGTTGTTGGAAGGTAACAAATTGAATTTAGTCCAAATATCGGGTTTGCTGGATCTTATAATATGTTTACTTTGTTGTACATGATTGTTTTTCTTAGAATACTTTTTTTTTTCATGTAGAAATATCATTCACGGAAGCGATGGCCCCGAGACTGCCAAGGAGGAGGTTAACTTGTGGTTCAAACCAGAGGAATTGGTTAATTACACTGGCAATGCAGAGAAGTGGGTCTATGGGGTCAACTGATGGATATTTTTTGTTTTAGTATCATCTCCAGGGATTTAGATCCCTCGTAAAGCGTGGGATAGCGTAACTGTTGGAATAAAATCATTCCTTGTTGAGGTGAGTGACTATATTTCTTCGCTACCAACAACTAGCAATGTGAATTTTGAGAAATAATTTTCCACCTTGTCCCGTCATGGATTTCAATCTTGGAACTTCTTTCTGCCTCCATGTTGCTTGTTTAGTAGTAGTAGTTAATTCATCATGGTATACGCTTAGGGTTGCCAAAATGAGTGCTCGTATGGTTCTTCTGTTCATTAACTTGCAACCCGGGAACCATTTGTGGAGGAAATCTTCTCAAAACTATCGATTTCTTGTAGGATAATAGGATACCGGCCATCCTCTTCCATCTTCCTATTTTATTCGGTAACGGATTAAGTTACTGTCAAATAGACTTGGTGGCCCGCCGACTTATGGTTTTGTACTTGTCAAAACCACGGTAACGAAGAATTCAGCGTCTAGACTCTAGTGTCCGTTAAGGGTGTTCAAAACCCGGTTCGGTTCGGCCAAAAAATCCAACCGAGCCAGGTTTTTTAATTTCTAAAAGATTTGACCCGTACCGAACTGGCTCGGTTCGGTCTGGATCAAATCTTTCAGAAATTAAAAAAATCCAAAATCGTCTCCACTGTCAACATCAGCAGCCCCACCAGAATCAACCACCGGCCAGACCAGGCTGTTACAGCATCTATTCTCCTGTCACCATCTCTTACCACCACAGCCCCCATCATCGTTGATCGCTATCAACACCAGCAACTCCCTCATCCTCTCTCCTCCATACTCGAATCAGTCACTCTCGGCCACAACTCCATACCCATAGGAGGAGACATCACAACAGCCGGCCAACATCCCCTCCACCATAGATGCCACCAGGACACCTCACCATGGCCAGCCTTTGGATTTTCTCAACCAAAAAGCTTGTACCAGCCCCCCAAATCACTACCAAAAGCCAACCTACAAATCTAATAAAAAAAACCAAGATCTGAAAACTAGATCAAGATCTGGAATAAAAAGAAAGAAAAAACAAGTTAATATTAAGCTTTCTAGAGAGAGGTCTGAGCTTCTATCTCTAGAAAGCCAGATTTTTAAGTTTTCTTTATCAAGCTTGTTTTTAAATTTTTGAGTTTGGTTTCTTGATGTTTTATAATACGAAGTCTTTTGGACTGCCATCAAATTTTGCCAGTAAGAGATCAGAGATGGTGGAGAACAGGGGAGAGGAGGGCAAGGGAAAGTGGGGCGCGGTGGGGTGTGGCTGCAAGTGAATTAGGGTTAAGGGAAAATTTTGTATTTATACCTGTTGGTTCAATTTTGATTGAACTCGGTTTCAGCTTTTTGAAACCGAAACAACCGAACCAAATGATTTTTCTTGTTTTTAAATTGGTTTTTCTAGGTTTTTATCTAGGTTCAGTTTTTTTTTGTTTTTTATCCTTCAATTTTCTTGATTGGTCGGTCAATTTTTTTTATCCCTTTATCCATGTTTCTGCATATTATAAAATCAAGTGTCTATACTGCCATTATCTTTCAACCAAAGTGCCTTTACTTATCTTCCCTATTTTAGTGTCTATTAATTGATAGTACCGTGCTTCAAAGTTTTTGAAAGCAAAAACATAAAAAAATATTTAAATATTACTAATATATTTTTTATTTATAAGTAGAATTTTGATTATGAACTTAAAAATATAATGTATCTGGAGTAATGTTTTTCATTAAAAAATTGACAATATCTTCAATCATCTCAGACCAAACACATTACTCAAATCAAATGAAAATATAAACACATAAATCAATAAAAATACTTATTTAATTATGATTAAAAGAATATTATTCATATAATCTTTCTAGAATATATTACTTCATCCAATTCTAATATAATTTGGAAATAAATATATTTTAATTCAATCTCTAAATTCTAAACTCAAATTTAATATAATAACTGAAATATGTCCTTAATTAATTTAAAAAATCAATAAACTTATTTTTTTATAATATTTTTAATAAATCAATTTAAAAAAAATGGGTTTGTCATGAGCGCAAGTCTAGCTTGAATTAAAAAACTCATGTCCCAAGCTTAAGAATTTTTTAATTTTTTCCTTAGGAGCTGACAATATATCATCCACTCATTTTTTAATGAAGTGGGTGACAAGTCATCTATAATGGTACATGACCTCTCGCTTGCTAGATAGGTGTCAATATCCTGGTCACTAGGTCAACTATGATAGCCGGAAAATCAGGAGTTTTTTTTTTATGAACACCTAAAAAACCCTGCACATCTCATAAAAAACCAATCTTTCAATTCAAAACAACCTTAAATCAATTCAAAAACACAAGATCGAGTCTTCTAAAAAAATCTATCTCCAGTCCAATCTATTTTTTTAAGCAATAAGAAGGCCTGAAACCTTCACTATGAACTCTTTTTGTTGAATGAAATCTTTTGACATAAACTTGTATATTTTGATAGCTTGAATTGTGAAAGCTGACAATTTTCTCTTTACTTGTCTTTTTTAAGTGAAACTATATGTCATTTCTCTAACCTAGCGACTAGAAAATAAACAAAATGAATTTGTGTATCAAAGTAAAAATTATCATGAATTTAAAGTTAACCGAATATTTTATTCATGTTTTATGTTTTAATCTTCTATCTTTTATTTTGCTATTTTAATCACAATTTCAAGCCTAGTTTTATCTCATAAGGCAGTCTAGTTGAAAGAGATAAACAGTGAAGCTCCACCAAGTTTCCCAGGTCTTTTAGTTGTAGTAGGTAATATTTTTATTTTTTTAATTAAATTTATCTATTATAATATATATATATATTCCTAATTTCTAGTTTTTTATATTTATTTTTCCTATTCCCACCAATAATTGGTCTCGCAATAAGGATAACATATGTTTATTTATCAAGCATACGATGACAATTTAAAAGTGAAGACACTTCATTTTAAAGAAAATATAGAAATCTAAATACTTACATAGAAAAAAATAGATACACTCGACCGAAAAAAGTAAAATATAGATG
Source organism: Populus x sibirica (assembly GCA_019202695.1). NCBI lineage: Eukaryota > Viridiplantae > Streptophyta > Magnoliopsida > Malpighiales > Salicaceae > Populus > Populus x sibirica. The sequence goes on along the minus strand of JAGMVL010000941.1, from coordinate 84,234 downwards.
CATTTGATTAGAAAATTTATATTACACTAAATGCGAAAATTTGTAGTACCTCCTTGAAATAATGGATATAAAACGTAAATAACTCTGATTTATGCAAATGTCTCGTACTGGCATAGTTATTTACATATCATAGATGGCTAATATACAAGTAACAAAGGAACAAAAGGTTTGAAAGTAATAAAAAAAATAAAAATAGAAGAGCTTTTAATTTTTTATTATTTTTGTTCAAAATCTTTATAATTTTCAATTCTATCATTCAAATCAAGTTTATAACTTTTACTTTTTAATAATAATATTAATAATAATAATAATAATAATGGAAATATTAATAACAATAAAAAAAATAATAATAGTAATAATAATGGTGATGATAATAATAATAATAAAATTAAATTAGTAATGATAATAAAAGTAATAGTAGAAACAATGGTATTGGTGACAATGATACTACTAGTGCTACTAAGAGTGATAATAATAATAATAATAATAATAATAATAATAATAATAATAATAATAATAATAATAATAATAGTGATGATATTAATATTTTTGATAATAATATCTATGATAGTAATAATTGTGGTGATAATAATAATAATAATAATAGTGATATTAATATTAATGATAATAATAAGTGCAATAATAATAAGAAGAAGAAAAATAAAAACAACAACAACAATGATAATGATAATGATACTTATAATAACACTAATGTTGATGATAATTATAACAGCTCGACTCAACTTGCCGTGTATTGTTCGCTTTAGGCCTTACTGCCCTCGTGGTTTTGTTCCTGGTGATGCGAATCCACTTCCGAGTCTGACATCTTAAAACACGTACAACAGGTCAGCGACCAACACTACTCCTAAAGCCCTGGCTCTGGACGCTTGCTCCGATGTGGGATATTACAATAATAGTTGTAATAATAATAACAATGATAATTGTTTGTTATAATGATAATATTTGTGGTGGTAATAATAACGATAATAATAATAAAAACAATGGTTATGATATTAGTAATAATGGAATTATTACTAATAATAATAGTATTAATGACGATGATGTTGATAATGATAATAACAGTAATAATATTAGTAATTGTGATAACAACAAGTCAACAACAACAACAACAATAATAATTAAAAGGAGAAGAAGAATAAGAATAATGATTCTAATAAAAATACTAATAATAGTAGTGATGATAATATCGATAATGATAATAGTAATAGTAATAGTAGTAGCAACAACATCACTACCAACAACAATAATAGCGATGATAATAGTTGTAATTGTTGTTAAAATAATAATAATAATAATAAAAGTATTAATATTATTACTACGAATGATAATGCTAACAGTAACAACAACACTAACAATATTAATAAAAGTGATGGTAATGATAATAATAACAATAATGATGATTTCACTAATGATTGAAATAATAATAGTTATGACAGTGATAATGATAATAATAATATTATTAATATTATTATTAATAGTGATTATAATCTCCATTATTTAAATTGCTATGTTTTAAATTTTTTTTGTATGATTTTTTTAAAATTTTATCATTTAATATTTAATTTATTGGGAATTGAACTTCATGATTTTTCTAAATTTTGATTTAATGATCCGAGTTACGAGTTTAAAAAGTTAATATATTTTTTTAAAGAGCTTTATAATTTTTTTTATTTTTTAATCAAATTATTCTAGTCATATAATATAAATAACAGATTTAACAGAGTTTCCTGTATTAACTTAACTTTAATTAACATTATTACATATTTACCGGTTTTTATTTTTTGGCACGTTATTTCAATGTATAAACACTATATTTTATATAAAAAAATGGTTCAGTCTCATAGTAAAACACGTACACCACGGCTAGTACCACTACTATAATCCAACACATCCCAATCTCCTTGCATGTGTTCCATTCCTTCAATTTTAGGTAATTAATTAAAGTAATAACTACTTTTCTACTTCCTTAATTGGCCTCAGTTGACCTGGATGACAACCAACCAAATACGGCCACATAAAGCCCCTTGGGTTCCATCCCTTTGGTACCACACCTGATCCTTAACGAACCCCACCTGAGGTGACGTGATAATTACGCCCTTGCTTCCATGTAAAAATATCCTCCTTTACAGCCCCACACGTTTTCAAATTTTACTTTCTTTCCTGTCCTTTATCTCCTCCTCCCCTCGCAAAAAAATTAAAATAAAATCCCCAATCTCTTTCCTCTCCTTTTACAAAACCCTAACCCTAATTATCCGTTGATTTCCGCTTTTCCCTCAACAATCCCGTCTAAGATTTCTTCTGCTAAGTTGGTAACCTTCTCGCCTTGATTTTATACAGCAATTGGTCGTTTTTGTATCTCTCTGCTCACATCTTCATTTTACTTGTATAGTTTTTGTCAACGAATGGTGAAACTCTATGTGGTTGCTGATTTTGTGATAATCATGTGTAAAGAGCTCCCAGTCTCCTTTGCAAAGGAGTTGCTTATTTTTTGTTTTTGCTTTTATGTGGAGTTTTTTGGTGCATGAATTGAAAAACACGATTTTGACAAGCTACAGGCACGAGTTTGATGATTAGTCACCTTATTAAGATCGGTTTGGATTGGTTTTTTGGTTTCCAGGGTTTTCGAGCTTTTAGAAAACCAAACCTTAACGCTTTGCGTTTCGAGAAGAGTTATATGATAAGCTCTAGCTACTGTCTAATTTACTAAAAATCAATTCAGTCTGCTCAAGTTGATGACTGTTATTTGGGTAATTAAAATATGTGTTTCAAGGTAATTGCAACTGCGGGGGGGAATTGAATGGTATGTGTAGATGGTCTGTACCTTTCTCATTCGGTAACTGCATATTAAGACCAGAAACAGTGCCTCTTTAAGCTCAAAGTTTGAGTTTGTTTTCTGGTTTTCCCCTTTGTTGGGACACTTGGGTTTTTTTATTTATTTATTTAACTTTTGTTTCTCAATCTATAGACTTGTCTTTGCTTTGTGCTGTTAGACATTTATTTGTTTTTAACCTTTCAAAATATTTAAATAGTTGTATTTACTTGCTTACACAGTTGACTAATTTTGTTTCTCCATGCAGATGGCTACTAAACCACTTTCTCGTGAAGAAATTGCTAATACAGAAAAGAAATTGGACATGCCATTAGGTATCCCAATTTGCTGCTCCAAGATTTGATTTGATTGTTTCCTTTCTCCTCCTGAATTCATTACTCATGGATATTGTTCTGTTTTGTGTTATTTTCTAGATGACATCATCAAAATGTCTAAAAATACAACTAAACCTAAGAAGCAGCAAAGGGCTCCGGTAGGGAACTTTTCTTTTGTTGGAACACTTTTTGCCTCTGTTTTTTAATATTCTTAGATGTTATTGATGACATGTCTTTTAATTTGGACAGATTAAAAATCAGAAAACATTTAACCCTGCCCACGAAAAAGCTTTAAAGGTGCGGCGTTATATGGACATGGGGCCCTTGGTCCGGCAGGTATGAATTTTGCCGCTGCTAACACACATTAACTTTTAATACATTTTTCCTTTTTTTATCGACCCATAATTTAATTATTCTCTACTTGATTAAAATTTGGTTAATCAGGGTGCCTTGGCTCAAAGAAGGTCAAATTTCCATGGCAACCAATTTCCTTTAACATCCGAGGCTGCAAGGAAGGCTGCAGTGGCTCCCTTTCACAATAGAAGTTTTGGTCGCAATTTCATAGCCAATTCAAACAATGCAAGGTATAATGCTAGGCAATTTTGTATTGCTCCTTTATATAAGAAGCAATGGTTTTGACCAGTTGGTATGATACTGGTGGCAATAGGAATTGTCCATCTTATTTTATTTTACTGTGGACTTATTACAGGTAAATCTGATGAACTCTGCCACATGGCGTTCCATGTAATAGTTTCCTCACATATTGTTGTGGAATTCCTGTATATGAGTGGTTGGGTTACAAGTGGCCCATTTGGAGTGATGCTAATTATTGTTGGCTTCCATTCACATCACCCAGAATTGAATAGCTGTATTTTGGATATGGATTGCCTGTTGATATGGATACTTGTCATTTGTGTAGACTGTAAAAAGTGGTCTGCATGTGATCATAGAGATTTTATTCGGAGATGGGTGATGAAACACAACAAAAACAGATGTATTTGGAGATGGATTATGAAACACGATAAAAAAATGGATGCATTTTAAAACAGCATACGGGCTTAAATAAGACAAAAGATGTCTGATCAGTTGAAGTGATGTTGAACGAGCAATTTTGTAAAGAATTCATCCTTTACATGACTTGCTAGTAGTTTTCTGTGCATAATTTTTTTAGTGGACAGTTCTCTTCCTGTCTTGCAGCAGTTTCAAGTGGTAGTTCTTACCTTATGGGTGTATATCCATCATTTGGAGGGTTCAAATTATGTTATCATATGTGGTCATTGGCTTCTTCTTGCTGCTGGCCTCTGCTCCCTTTCCTTGTGCATCTAGGCTGATTGTTCAACTGATGCAATTTTCTGTTGCTTATCTCTCATTCCCAATCTTTATTCTCATTATTTTTTACTCTTCTCTGAAAATTGGGGGATACCAAATGAAGATGCCTATCCTTTGCCGTTAGAAGTTAGTGTCAAGGAGATTTGAACCCTGGAGTTTTCTTTCCTCTTAGTAAATTTTGATTGATTCTTCATTGTTCTCTGTTCCTTTGATCTCTCATTTGTGTCATACCTGACTGGGTTTCGATCCAATTCGTGGTGGCTGTGATGGAAGTTAACAGAGCCTTATTGGTTATGAAATTTGGGTTGTTTTTGGTCGTAAGAATAAGAGTTTTGTGTTTAAGAAATTTCATGCTCCAAATGATAAAGAGGGAAGAAGTTTGAGTGAATTACTAGAACATGCCTTCTTGGGAAGTTTGTGAACTCTTTTAAGATATGGCTGGAGAATCACTAGTCTCTTTACCAGCAAAAGCATGTATGTGGCTTTTGTGGTTGATGGATGGTGTTCTCGAACCTGGGCTGGAGTCTCCTGCTTTTTGGACAGCATGAGAATTGGTTCTCACTGTTCTTCAGATCTGCTGCCTCCATTGAGGTCCTATCCTCTGTTTTTGCAAATTGCGAAGACTTACGAGTTCTGACAAGCTTCCATTTCTTTAAAGTTTTCTTGAATATTAAAGGAAAAACTGCTGAGAAGGGTCTTCGCTTTTTTTATTCGAGCGACTGTTGTCTGCAAAAACGGGTTTGTTGTAATTCTTAGTTCAATATAATTTGAACACTTACGGTAAGAATCTCAGGTCTCAACCTCAACCAAGTGGAATTTTATCTCATGTAGTTTTTGTAAGATTTGATTGGTTGTGGTGCTAGCAGTTCAGAGCAGAGAGTATTATATTGGGTTCAGGTGCTTGAAACATCATCCTACTCGAGTTATTGTTTTCTTGTTTCTGGATGCAGGGCTGCAGGTTTTACAGTTAAGAAGAGGGCTGCAAATGGAGGCTTTGCTAGAAAGGTATTTTTTTTCTCTTTTAGCAGTGGGATTTCTTCAATTAAAGATTCTATCTTTGTCATTGGAAGATGTATTTTTTTTTTTAAATGCTTGTGCTTTCCATATTTGTGAAATTATTAGATTTGTCTGCAGCCTAGATATGTCTGACAAGTTTTTTGGCAAGACACGATTAAACCATGCACCAGATCATTTTAGGGCTGTAGTGCACCATTGGTGATTTGCTAGGGTGTGTAGCAACGACAGTAACAGAGAGCTGCTTCTTTGTTGTGAATGCATCCATATCATACTGACTTTTGTTGTCGTTGTGCAGTCACCCCCACGCCAGAACCAACAACAGCATCAAGGGGATGTGGGTGCCAAGCAGAGGCCTCAAACATTGGATTTATTGTTTGCTAACATGAAGGAGCAGAGGATGAAAGTCTTGTCACGGCAAAACAATGCTATAAAATACAACGGCGGTGGCAGGCGGCCAAGGGTGCCATGGGCAAGAGGCCGATTCTGATGCGAGCTCTTGCAAGAGGTTGATCAGACGGGGTGTTTGCGACTCTGAAGCAGAGTCTTCTATGATCATGTCTTCTCAGCCTCCCTACTGACCCTTTCATTGGAGTGCTAAGGGTGCTTCAGTTGCAGAACCTAGGCCTCCCTAAAAATTTTCATTTTTGCTTGTCATGTTGAACTATATCCAGCTTGGTATTTTCCCAGTGGCATTTTATCAGTTACAGGATGTTAATGCAATTCATGGCTTCTCAGGAATTTACTGTCTATTGTTTTTCCGCCTCTGTGTGCTTGAGCTCCCCGTAAATTGTGGCTGTTGAACGCATGGTTTTGACATTCACGGGTGAATAGCAGATACCAAGTTTGAAGATGGATGGGTTTAGGTGGTTTGTAGAGAATGACTTGTGTTTTCTCTTACATCTCCTGCTCAGCCAATTGCAATGACAAAAAATTCCTTTCGATCAGCGGCAATGTCTAGTTGGTGCGCAATGTTTTAGTGATTTGTTGACGAAGATTGACAGTAATGTCTAGTTGGCCCTGCATTTTGGTCCAGTAGCAAGTATTTACTGTCCAAAGCATGGTGCTATTCTTGATATCTATTAATGCTAACCAGAAGCTACAAAGCAGAATCAGAACGTGGCAGCAAGTAATGCATTTGTAGTCATCTAATGAAGTCAGCCTGTCGCTTCGCATGATTTTGGGCATTTTCTCCCAACAAAACGATACTTTGCAGCAGCGGGGGGTTGGTTCTTTATACCCATCTGCTTTTAAGCAAAATGTCAAGGGAGAACTAAAAACCCTCCAACAGTGACTCGGCAGCGACAGAGATCCTCGATCTCTCTACACGCCCCTTCAAGCCAGAGAAAAGCAATATTTGCATTAGTAAAATATTAAGTAACCTAGCGTCCTGGGGTTTTAATATATGGGGTTGTAGCTCATATGGTAGAGCGCTCGCTTCGCATGCGAGAGGCACGGGGTTCGATTCCCCGCAGCTCCATCAAAATTGTTTTGCAAAAATGAATATTCTTTTTTCTTTTATCCAATAGTAATCAACCACGCTCGACAACCTCTCGTTTCTCATCTCGTCATCCGAAACAAACAGAGAAAGGAATTAAAACAGTAGCAGCAAACTCCGCCAGCCATTAACAAAACCGCCTCCCCTCCCTCTTCAATTTCCTTCATCTTAACAATATATAAAAAAAATGACACTAAACTTAGGCTTTTGCTCCTCCTCCTCCTACCTCTCCCGCTTCTCACACTCCCCTCCTCTCCTCTCTAAACTCTCTCCAAAACCAAACTACACTGCCACAGCCACTCTCCTCTCCCTCTTATTTTCTTTCCATAAAACCGCACCATTTTTTTCCACTTCAAGAACACCATCCTTAAAACCACTCGCTTCTTCACTAAGCCAATCTGCCGCCGCCGCCGCCGCCGACGACAACGACAACAATAACTCTTTTTTATCACTAAATGAAGACTCCCTCTCCAGAGTCTCCGCTGCTAAAGACGCCAATGAAGCCATGCAAATAATATCTGTAATCACTAATAAAAGTAACGGTTTAGTTAGTGTAACTGATTGTTGTGGTATTATAACTGCCGCCATTGATCGCGGCAATACTGATTTGGCTCTCTCTGTTTTTTACGCTATGCGTTCCAGCTTCGATCAAGGTAGTCGGTTAGTTAGTTAGTTATTAATCAGTATTATTCAATTTGAATTTGTTCTTTTTAAACAAATAAAAAATATATATATTGCAGGCGTTACTGAGATAGAAAGATGGAAATGGTCGCGGCCGGATGTTAGTGTTTACACGTCATTAGTTCAAGGTCTTGCTGCGGCATTGAAGGTTTCTGATGCTCTTAAGATGATTGATTATATTTGCCGCGTTGGTGTGTCGCCTAGCGAGGACGAGGTAAATGGTGATTTGTAGTTAATTAATATTCATTAATGAAAAAAGGGAGTCTAGTAATAATAAAGTTATGGATTGTGGTTTTGGTAGGTGCCATTTGGTAAGGTTGTGAGATGTCCAACTTGTATGATAGCTGTTGCTGTTGCACAACCTCAACATGGCATTCAGGTATTTGGATACATGGGCTTTCAATATAATGTCTAGCCTGGATGTCTGGCAGCCCTGCAATTCTGGATATTATTGCTCTCGTTACTGTAGTTTAATTGTTTGATATGTTGTAGTGATGATATAATGCTTTTTCTGTAGATTGCATCTTGTTCCAAGTGCCGGTACCAATACGAGCTTGTTTCTGGGGATATCACTAGTATTGACTCAGAAGCAATCAGGTTGGTTTACTTCCATCTGTTTGTTACATTCAAGCTACATGCTGTCTGTTCTGCTTGTAAAGTTTAAAATATTTAGTCAAGAGCACAGCTACGGTGTTTTTATTTGACAAGGTATAGTTTGAACTGATAAATTCATTTTTTACAATAACTAGTATGGTGTTGATCCTGGGATATTCACTTTTTCTAAGGAAATACTCCTGCCGAACGCAGCATGGATCTTCCTGCTTGGGAAAGGGGGCTAAGATTTTTGCAACTAATGAAGCAAAGTATTCCTGCAGCTGTTCACTCCATTGTGGTATGTTTTTCTTGAATTTGAATGTCAACTGGTTCTTGTACTTTATTCAGGTTTTAAGCCTTTCTTTGGAAACTCATCATTATTTGATATCGAGCTACCTTCTAAGTTCTAATGCAAAACTAATATTCTGACCAGCCGTTTCAGAAGTGGTATGAAACATATAAATTGTTGTGGTGTTTGTAACTTTTTTGGCCATCACTGCTCATGTTCCTTAAGTTTAAAAAGTTCTGCTGTTGCAAGACGAGATTGTTATGGTAGTTCAAAATGGTAAAATCGCTTTCTTTAGTACCAGGAAGTTATTTCACAAGTTGATCCACTGGCCTCATACTAGATAGGATTCGTAGGTTGTATACACCATTAATGCCAAAATTTGCCTTTTGTGCGCTAAAAAAATCATCTTCAGTGGCACCCTTCATGTAATCTTCTTCTTCTTCCTTTGGTGGCAAGTTTCGGTGTCCCATATGGCTTAATAGCAAATTTATCCTTATCTGGTTGTCCTGCTACATTCTGGAGACCTGAAATTTGATCTTTATGCTTCTTTTCTCTCTGTCCACTGTTAATGTTTTCACCTCATATTAACAAAGACTCCCTCCCGATTAGATGCCCTTATTCCCTTTAAACATCTCATAATAATTTCTATGCATTTCTACTTTTCAGGTACAGACCCCTTCTGGTATGGCAAGGACACAGAGATTTGCCACTGAAACAGTAGACCTTCCAGCACAAAAAAGTGAAAGGGTGACCATTGCTTCAGCAGTTCCATCAAATGTTTACAGAAATGTGGGCCCCTTTAAATTTAGTCCAAAGGCTCCCAATGTCTACCCTGGAGAACCAATGTGCCTGACAAACCATGAAAATGGCCGGGAGTCACTGTTGTTAAGAGCCCCTGTAAAAGATGGAAAGCTATCCTTGCTTAACCCTTCTGTTCTTGTTCCGCTCCTTGCTGTCTTGGTTGCTGGAGATGCTGCATCTGGTATTATTGATCCCACCTTGCCCCAATTCCTTGTAGTTGCTGCTATTTCTTCTCTTGGTGTTGGAGCTACTCTAAATACACTGGTTTTCCCTGGATTGAACCAGGTGAGCCTGACTCTCCTGTTTTCTTGGATATTTTTCTGTTAACTAGTTTCTGCTTTTGAGATTCCAAAAACTTGTTTAAGACATCCATCTAACTCTTAATCTATTCATGTCATAAAAGTTCCAGCATTTAGCTACTAGACTCCTTTTCTTTTCTCGTTTATGTCCATGCTTCATTTGTATCAGAGGATTAATTCTCTGGTTCCTTTGCCTTAGATGCTTTATTTAGACTGTCGCAGTTGTAAGGCTGCTAGTTGTAATTCAATGAGGCTAAATTTGTTCAACTGATTTGGATGTTATTCAACCTGTTAAAGATTCTTCTGAAGAGAACACAGAATGAATAATCATCTCTTTGATGGTGTCAGCTTCCTCAAAAGTCAGTGGATGCAACTGCAATCAAGCAGAAGCTGCTGTCTCAGTATGACTTACTTCAATCTCGCATTAAGGAACTAAAAGAAGCTGCTGAAAAAGAGGTATTCACATGCGTGCTGTGACTGGTACTATCACAACTTCTGTTACTATTTCTTGATATGTCAGTAATATACTGAGGTTCACATTGTCTGTTGGAACCTCAAGTGCAACAGATGTGTTCAAAAGATTTGGAAGAAACGACTGTGAGATGTCCATATGTTGCATGTATAGGTTTGGATGTTGGCTCGGATGTGTCAGCTGGAGAACAAGATTTTTGCTGTAGGAGAACCTTCTTATCGGTGAAACCCTCTTGACATTCTAGCAATCTAGTTCATCATGCTTGCTGAATTTATTCTAATCCACATGCAGTCCCTTCTTTGTAGCTCACTCATTTCATTCTTTCAGTGCCCGTAGAACTAGGGTGAAAAGGGTCCGAGAAGGCCTGGAAAATTCACTCGAAGGACGGATCGAACTCATTGATAGCTATGCAAGAGTATGTTTTTGACAATATAGGAGAAAAAAGAAAAAGAAAAAGAAAAAGAAAAAAAAGGGTTAAATTTTCCCCTTAAATCATTACCATCAACAAATGCACATATATTGTTTTAATTTCTGCTCCAGATTGAGATTGGTCACTAGGTTACTCTTCACTCTCAGATTTCTTCGATGATTGAAATTGAGGTTGAAATGGACTCTGATGTTCTTGCTGCGGAAGCGTTGAGCAATGTGGTGCGTGCTATTTTAGTTGCTTCATATCCTTGATCTCTCGATGCTTAAACAAAGTTACTGAACTTAGTAATTTTTGTTTACAGGAAAGCATAGCTGAACAGATACAGCAAATCATGGAGCTGGAAAATCTTGAAGAGGCATGTTTTTTTTTAGTTTTTACCATATTTGAAAGAGAATTGGTTAGATTGAGATTCTTGAAGTCAAACTCTGAAATAATTACCGCCTAGAAGAAACTAAAACTTAAATATATCTGAAATGAGTGTACATACTGTACTTGATCATGAACTCTTGAACTTGACCACACGGAATGCTTGAAAACAAATAGATCATTAGAAAGTGAAGTGAAGCATGTAAACGATCCAAATATCCACTTGTCACGCAGTTTGCTTTACGTTTCCATTTATTCTTTTTGTCTTACCTTTTCCTTTCCTTTTTTTAATTTTTGAAAGAAAAATCTGGTTTGATGCAGAGATGGAGACTACAAGCTGAAGCAAATGACGAGGCTGAAAGACTACTTAGTTCTCAACCTGTAACTACTGAGTGGATTTAATCATGGTTCTGGTTAGAATTCAGCCACCAACCTCCAGTTTGCATAGTGTTGCATTGATATACCTTATGCCTCTACTTGAGAAGATCTGCTCGGTTGAATCATCTTAAAAGCAGGCAGGAAATACGCTTGTGTGAATGCGCTAATTCATGATCAGAACTACCATTGCACATCAGCAATTAAATCTTGGCATGTGTTTAAATGGAGGATCAGAAGCCAGCTGCTTGGTTGTGCCACAGCCGAAAACTGTTCTGGAACCCATTGAGTAATTAACCTACTTAAGCTACAAAGGTATTTTTATGTGTTGTTGGCATATGGCAATGGAAATCGTAAAATTGATCACCTCACTTGTGAGTTTTGTAACACAAATGTCTGTACAAATATAGGGACATGTTCTTAGTTTTCCTGCTTGTTACTGTAGATAAATTCTGATCATCTCTGCAGAAAGAAGTTGGAACAATTTCATGTTTCCTTTTGTGGAGCCTGGATTATTTGGTAATGGTCAACAATAAAAAGAATGCTAAGTTGTCTCCACCTGATATCCTGTAGTAGTCCTGTGAGTGGATTTCTTATTTTTCCGACTGTATTTGTTTTTAGTCAAAAGTCGGTTGAAGATAAAGTAGGTGGCAAGTATATTTCATGGTTGAATCAACATGGTGACTGCAACCGGTTACCTAATTTAGCAGCAAACACAGCATATCCTAAGTCAATCGGTTAGATCTAATGATTTCTTTTCTTTTTGTCATTTTGTTTTTATTATTGTTTTCTTGTTTCTCTGGTTTAGGCGTGGCAGTGATTTGAAAGAAGACTAATACATGTGGCATGGCTTAATTCGCATGCCTCATTATTTCTATTTCTTCTTCTTCTTCTTTTTTTAAGAAAAGAAGAAGATGGAAGGGAGAGGGTGGCGGGGGTTGAAAGGCTGACAGGGACTTGCCCTATCGTAGTTTTGGAACAAACAGGGCTCTGGCTTTTACTTTTGAGGGTTGCAAAACCTGCTAAAACTAAAGGAGAGCATCTCCAGCTAATTTTGCATGTAAAGCATGGGAATTTTTTACAAGATAAAAAGCAAGACGACACGAGCGGAACCTTGTTGAAGGCCGGAAGAGGTTACTACCTTTTTTCCTTTTTGCTTTTGTGTAAAGTCAGGGCGGCGGAGCAACATGCAACCCAGTTGAATTCATGAAATTGTTAATTATGCCTAAAAGGTACGCGAGTGGCTTGAATATTGCGATACCCCTTTTAAAAATTATGTTATAAAAAGGTAAATTGGATCTCAAAGCATCTTTTTAGGCCTATAATGATGCCGATGAAAAGCTAAATCAAATCAATAAAATATCACAATCTCATCACCTACCTTGTAATTCTTTGTTGCCTTAAAGGGACATGTATTTGAGCTCTGGAGGTTTCTCGGAACGATCTAGTGATCCTAATATCGCCAAAATAAAAAAAAAATCTATAAAAAAAAAAGAAAAGGGAGGCATGCTTTGCAGTTTCGTGTTCTAGGCTTCCACTTACGGATAGAGAGACGAGCAATATCCAAAACAGAAAAAAATAAAATTAAAAGGATAGGGGGATAAGAATAAGGTTCTCTTTCTTTTGGGCATAGAAACGTATAGCTAGCTATAATGTGGAAAGTGTATTGATTTTTATTTTCTTTTCATATGATTTATCATAATAATAATTCCTCGCAAAATTAATATTTTAAAAATACCCACAAAACTATTTTTGCTCTCATCTCCTCATTGCCAGAGGATGAGAGAGGAAGAAATAGCTTCACATCGAAGTGATTGTTCCGTCTTAACTTGGGTCTCCGCCTCCATGCATCCTCTGCCTCCTTGTCAAGCTGCGTTCCAATGCTTTACAAGATTAGCTGACCAAGGACCTCGCTCATCATTCAATATGCCCACTTCTCCTATCAAGGCAAAACTGATTGTTTTATGAGCATATAATTAAAGCACTCAGAAAAGTTGCAGAGGCAATAAGACAACGGTTAGAAAAGATAGTTTATATTATACGACAGCTAACACTGCAACATTTTCCTGCTGTTTTGTAGCGTTATGTCTTTGTGTGTGTATATATATATATATATATATATATATATATATATATATATATATATATATATATATATATATATATATATATATTTTATAACCCGGGTTATTCGGGCGGGTTACGTGTACCATGACTAATTCTCGAGCCCACTGAACACTCTGCAAGCCCAATAGGCAAGTAAAACACCGCGGAGATGACAGACATGCACGCTGAGGCTTGAGCCCGGGATGCGAGGCAGGTAAACCCTACCATCGCTGGGCTACAAGCCTCGGTGCGTGTCTTTGTATATTTGATTGTGGCAATGAGTAGTGTTTTTTTTTAAAAAAATATATTAAAAAAATATATTTTTTATTTTTTAAAATTTATTTTTGAACGTGTTAAAATTATCCAAAATATAAAAAATAATTTATTTAAAGCAAAAACAAAATTTAAAATCTAAAAGTTTTTGTAATAAATATATATTAAAAAGATTTTAATCTCATAGAATTCAACTTTATGTCTTCTCGTATTTTAATTAATTGGATAAATCCAAGTAGCAGCAACAAGTGCTCTGTTTTTCTGTTTCATTCCCCTCGTTCAAGCTCTGTCCCGTGACTCCTTCTGGGCTTGAAAAGTAGCTGCAACTTTTCCAACTAAAGCATCCATCTTGATTGGAAAGGAAAACATAAATAAAGGAGTGAATCAATGCAAACAAACAAATATTCTTTCCATACAAAGGCAATGGTGGTGAACATATATAATTTTAAGTCCACATACCCCTCCGAGGCTTGGCTTTTTTTTTATATAAGAAAAATTATATTTTTGAGTAATATAGAAAATAAAATAAAATAAATTTTATTTCTTTTAAATATTTGAATTCAACTTATTTATTAATTGAATTTAAATTAAATAATTTAATTATAGTAGAGAATTGATTGTAAATAACCTATTAATTAATGTCTTAGGTTATTGAATAATAATTTCTTACATTATACTCGTGTAGAACTTTCGTGAGAAGAAAAATTTATAATATATCAGTTTTAAATATACAGGTGGCTTGACTTAGAGTAATAAAAGTACCTCTAGACAATCTCATTAATACCATTAAAATCTAGGTAGAATAGGATCCAAGCTACTCCTTCCTTCTACAACCTAGGAAAATAAAAATAAAAATAAAAATAAAAGCCTGATCTCCTTGCGTGCCAGCCAATAATAGGATTCATAAACCCGCCCTTTCCACCTAAACGCGTTGTTATCTAGGGTTTATTTAACAAGCATCCGAAAATGAACATGAGATTATTTCTTATAAAAAAAATAAAAAAAAATACGGGTAGCACTAAAAGAAATACAGAACAAGTAGAAGGGTGTTATCGTAAATCCACAAAAAGACAACAGATTCTCTGAAACTCTCAAAAAGAACTTCGATACATTCTGCAAGCGAAGATCCTGTAACAGACAAAACTCCCACCTTTATTTATTTATTTTAATTTTAATTTTTTTTTTGTGGCGTTATTTTCACTTTCCCCTTTTCACTTCCTTCCTTAAAGACCACGCTCTTCAATTCAGTTTTCCCGTGATCACTTCCTCCCTGTATTATATAAGCAGGCGAATCCCCCTCCCTCACTCAGAACCCTTCCTGCCCCCCTCCCTCTCGTTTTTTATTACTACCGCTGTTATAATGGCCTATAATATTCTGGTTACCGGCGGTGCTGGTTACATAGGAAGCCACACGGTGCTGCAACTTTTATTAGGCGGCTACAACACTGTGGTTGTTGATAACCTCGACAACGCCTCTGATATTGCTCTTAAAAGAGTTAAAGAACTCGCCGGTGATTTCGGCAAAAACCTCGTCTTTCACCAGGTTCGTTACTGTGATCTACTGCTCTTATTTTTATTTCTTTGAATTCTTTTTGCTAATGAATTGTTGTTATGGTTTGTTTGGTTAATTAACTAATTGCGCGCTTAATTAGGATTGTCTGTGGTATTTTTTGAGTTAATTAGGTTTTGTTAGATTTGATGATTTTGTGGGAAATAAGATAACAGAAGTGGAGACTGTGGGCCAATGGGCCCACTTATACTTTCATGTACGATAAGACCCGTAACAACAGGGTGCCATAATTTTTTTTTAATGCTATGATTGGTGAATTATAGTGCTGGTTTTTTGAATTTTTATGCTTGAATTTGCAGGTTGATCTCCGGGACAAGCCGGCTCTGGAAAATGTTTTCGCCGAGACAAAGTATGATTACCATTTTGATTTTGATTTTTTTTTTTTGTTGATTTAATTGTTTTTTTTCTGTGTATGTTATTGGAATTATACTGAAATGATAATATAGGGCTAGTGAATTGCTAAACAGTGCATGACAGACTAATAAGTGTCACTGAATATTTTGATTAATATGTGTTGTTAGATTAGACTTTACTCTTTTTTTATTTAAAAAAATTTAATAGCAGCTAACACTGCTATTATAGTTACTCTTGATGTGTTTATAATTTTTGTCCTCTCAATTTGGTTGACTGTTTATATGCTGAAGGTTTGATGCTGTCATTCACTTTGCTGGGCTGAAAGCAGTTGGTGAGAGTATGCAGAAACCATTGCTTTATTTCAACAATAATCTCATTGGAACAATTACTCTGCTAGAAGTTATGGCTGCTCATGGATGCAAGCAGGTAATTTTCTCTAGGTTGCTTTGCAGTTATCTGTGATACCTTATATATCAGTGAAAGCATGCTTGAATAATCTTTGGTTTTATTTGCTATGTTTTCAGTTGGTGTTTTCATCTTCAGCTACTGTTTATGGTTGGCCGAAGGAGGTTCCATGTACAGAAGAGTTCCCTTTGTCTGCTGCAAACCCATATGGAAGAACCAAGGTTTGCTTCTAATTTTCATTAAATGCATCCAGGCTGTTGATCTCTTAGACTCTTTCTGAAGTTTGTTGCGTTGTGGTCTTCAAGATTTCAGCATAGAAAATATTTATTAGGACATAGTTTTCATCTGACTAGTTTGATCTTTCAGCTTTTCATTGAAGACATCTGCCGCGATATCTACAGTTCAGATTCTGAATGGAAGATCATATTACTCAGATACTTTAATCCAGTTGGTGCACATCCAAGTGGCTATATTGGTGAGGATCCTCGTGGAATTCCAAACAATCTCATGCCCTATGTGCAGCAAGTTGCTGTTGGCAGGAGGCCTCATCTAACAGTTTTTGGAACTGATTATCCAACAAAAGACGGTACCGGGGTATGTTTTCATCGTCAGCATTCTACCTTTGTTACCTTTTTCACATATGTGCATAAGAGTGTTTCTATAATTCTCTAGTTGAAAGCATGCATTCTTTTCTTAAGTTATATGGTCAGTTTATACCATCAGGTTATAAATATATCAACTGGCCAGGCACAGTTGATGCTAAGAAACCTTCAAAGTGTGTGTCAATAATCAGGTTAAGGAGCGCTAAAAAGTATTTGAAAATGGGATGATCTTTTCTTTAGTGAAATACGCATACATGGTTGTGTTCATCTGAATGCTTTGTGTAACTAGGAACTTGGTATAGGGCTGATTTTTTTTCCGGTAGTCAGGCTTCCTCACAATAATATGAGTTTTGTTATCTGTATTTTCCACTTTGCTTGATGGACCTAGAGTTGTTGGTTTGTGGAATCTCTCTTCTGTGGTTGAAGACTATCAAAGGGTGTTTATGAACTTGATCTCTGTTTTGGTACTAGGCTTAGGAATCCATCTGTTGTTAACTCTTTTCCTTTTACTCAAACCTCTTGACGGCTTTTATGTCTTCCAGGTACGTGATTACATTCATGTTGTCGATTTAGCAGATGGGCACATTGCTGCATTGCGTAAGCTCTCTGAAGCTAATATAGGTATGAACTTATGCGCAATTCCTTTATGGCAACCCAATTTTTTTCTTCTATATAATTTGCAGGTTCACAATTTGGGAACTCTTAATGGTTGACAAGTCGAACTGATTATTTTTATTGCTTTTAGTATATGTCATGAAATCTGATAAAATTGGACCCGGTTGATGCCTCTCATAGGTTGTGAAGTGTACAACTTGGGAACAGGGAAAGGTACATCAGTTCTGGAGATGGTCGCAGCATTTGAAAAGGCATCTGGAAAGGTACTGGATTTTTTTAATGATTTTATACCTTCTTAAAGTTTCAGCAGTACTTTTCACTACTGGGAAATTGTAACCCTGCCATAGAGTTGTCGATTCTGTTGTTGCATTGAGATATTTCTTGAATAAAATATGCTACTTATATAGTGATCACGTAATGTGGTTTTTGGTTTCCCTTGATGAATCCATTCACCTATAGTTTGTGGGTGCCTGGAATGTGGCTCTGTTTAGAGCTTTGTAAAAATCACAAGGAAGAGACTGATGTTTCCATGTTAGACTACATAGATAATTATAGAAGGATAACATGAATCAATTTTGACCGGAGCCTTGTTTTTAATGAATCCAGTTGCGGATCCTTGTGTCAAAATTAATCATCATATAGGTAATGAATTTTTTTCCCTCTCTGGATAGGTGAACTGGAAATAGATTAATCCATGTTTTGCCAAAAAGAAATATCTGTACTTATTTTTCCTGAGAATCCCATCTTCGTGTGCCAGAAAATTCCTCTTGTAATGGCTGATCGGCGACCTGGTGATGCTGAAACTGTGTATGCAGCAACAGAGAAGGCAGAACGTGAATTGAGTTGGAAGTAAGTGTGAAGAACCAAACAATTATCTATCTCAATGCAGTTAGTAGTTTAAATAAATTAATTGATGAGATGAAATTCTGAAAATCAAGTATGAGCACTATATCTGGATAATAAAAGCTGGTGGGGGCTTTGGCATAGTTATCTTATGTAGATTTTGTAAAATTTCCTTTATTTTCCTCTTTAAATTTTGTAATTTTCTTGTAGGGCAAACTATGGCGTTGATGAGATGTGTAGGGATCAATGGAACTGGGCCAGCAAGAACCCTTATGGCTATGGATCTCCTGACGGCACAAACTGAAAGTTCATATATCCACTGTCTCTATTATAGACTAATTATTGTCTCGTGTTCTGTAAAGGCATCCTCCAGTCCAGAGCATTAGGTTATCTAAGTTTTACCGTTAGAGTTTTTAGCTGATAAACATGCTGAAATTACCATCCTAGAATAAGCTGCCCTGGGTTTCTTCTGTTTAAAGGTTCAATTTATTGTCCCTATTGCGGAACACTTTTACCCGTATGGCATTTTACTTTAGCAAAATCTTCAAGATGGTGTGTCAATATTCACTGGTTCTAACGATGAAGCCTTCCACTTATCCGTTGTCCCTTGTTCTCAGTTTCTTAGTCCATTTAGCACGTGGGTTGATGATTCTTTGATCTTCTTTTCCGTGACAGTAGATTTGGTTAACATTACTCTAGGTGGTTCAGCACAAGAAACCATCGAATATAGAACTTCTGTTCATGAAAAAAAATAAATGCACTGCAGGCCCAAGAGTGGTGACTTCTGTTGTGGATTCATAATTTCTAGTTTTATGTTGATATCGTGAGTAGAAGCTGCGAAGGCAAGGGTGACTATGGCCTTGCTTTTCTTGTTCTGCAACTAGGATTTTCTTCCAAGATAATACTAGTTTATGATTAAATGAACCGTACAGAAGAAGGGTGTGCTTGTGTTTGGTGATGCTGTGAGGGGTGGCGCTTCTGCAAAAATGTGTAGGTGTGTTTGGACTAAAAACATCAAAATCAGATGCTCTTTCATGTATTTTTTTTTACATGACTTTCACTGATTTTAACACCCTTCATTTATATAATTTCAGTCCATCTATACTCGAAACATTAAATTAAATTAAATTTTTTTGAAAACCTAGTTTTTCCAAGGAAATTACTGTTCATCAAGCTTCTTAATTCTTACTGTATTGTCACGACAAAACTGCTACTTAGCATGATTTTTTTAATAACACAATTTGTTTTTTACAAATTGTATAGGTTAAATTGATCATTTTATTTTTTTTTCATAATAAAATTACTAATTTAACTATATAATAAAATAATATAATGCCTAGTACTCAGGTTTTTTTTTTTTTCCTTTTCTATTTTTTTAAAATAGTGTAATTATTTTAAAGTCTTTAAAGACAGTCAACATAACTCTCTCCCAATGTTTTTTTTGTCATTTTACATTGATTTTATTGTAAATTCTAAGACTACTTAAGAGCATTGTTGTAATTAATATTAAGTAAATATAATTTTTAAAAAAGTGGATGGACGTGCGTAGCACGCACCAGCGTGTAGAGAACTCTCACGCCATTCAATTGACTCATGTGGGGTTGTTTCCCTGCATGGGAAGCCCCCATACCTTATAGGATGACGTTCAAAAGGTCTCAGGGCTCCCAGCACAATGGGACTGTGCGTGCCCCTAACACTCATCGAGTTTGGTGCCGATGATTTTTTTCTTTTTTCTCTCTCCACACCTTGAATTCTGCTTCATCCCCTTTAAAAAATCAGACTAACCCTTGCAATTTATTTCCCCTTGCACATTTGGTCCCTATCCTTTTGATTATTTTTAAAATTTTGAATAAGCCATGAAATTACAAATGTTTTTCAATTTAACCCCCTTTTTATTTTATTTTAATCTTTCAAATTCAGTCCTTATTTTTTTTATTAGCATTTTTTTATTTTTAATAAGATATAAAATTACAGTTTTTTTTTTAATTTCACCCCCTTTCATTTTTTTTTAATTTGATCCTCATTCTTTTGATTGCTATTTTTTTTTTGAGATCATTTTTTCGGGTTTGTTTTTTTTACAATCTCATCCTTCATGGGTTTTTTCCTATTAAATTTGATCGCTTCTCTTTTTACTGCTATCTTTTTTCCTTTGGCAAGCTTTTTAAATTGATATTTTTTTTCACGATTTCATCCTTCAAAATTCTATTGGTTGGAAATTAAGTTTCTTCATTGAACTCGATTTAAGAATTTCACGAGTTGTGAGTTTTAGATATTAAATTAGGTTTATGAGGTTTTCCCGGGTCCCCTCTTTTTAAAGCTAATGTTTTTTTTACCATTTTTTTAGAGTCTTGCTTTATTATTTTTATTATTTGACTTCTATGAGATTAGTCTCAGGCTCATGATGAATAGTCACCACTTTAAGAGGTTAACATTGGTTGACTTTTGTTTTTTTTAAAATTGATTTATTTCAATTTCATTCTTTAAAGGATATTAGTTTATTGTCATGCATTTTTTTTTTGTTCTAAAGTCACTGAAATGGATGTTTAAGCATGATTCTTTTGGAGTAACACAAAACATTCATGCCTCTAATATGTAACATCATTGGATTGTGGTTAATGAACCTTTTATAACAAATAATTTGAAGGTTACTACTAGGAAGTAAATTATAAATCCATTATTAGTTATCGTAAGGAAGTACTACTTAGTCGATTCTGGATATCCAAAAAAGTATAGATTTTTAGGGTCATATAAAGATGAAATATATCACCCACCAGACTTTTATCGGCGAGGACAACCACGAAGTCAGGAAGAAGAACTCAATTGTGTACACTTTTATGTGATAGAACATATATTTGGAGTGCAAGAAAAAAAGATGAAGAATTTTGCAAAATATGTTTGTGTTTCCTTATAAAACACAAGTTTAAACTGTAGTGGCATCAATGATAATATATAACTATATTAGAAGAAAGTCGCATGAAGATATGACATTTATAGAATTTGATCGTCATCCCATTTTTATTCCTGATGATTTTTTAATCGATGTGGTTCCGTGTTCAGAAAGCCATGGAAACCAAAGGCATTCTTGAATGGATTATGTTTATGATGAGATCGTAACAAGTTTAATGAGATAATAAAAGTGGGACTGCAACTTGCATTATTGTATTTATAATGTATTAATAATCGAGTGCATATTAATATAACTACAAACTAAGAAATTAATATATGCTCTTTTTAGTTATTTTATTAGCAAAATCAATTTCAATCATAATTTTAACCAAACACCTTTGATATGCTTTTTATTCAACAACAATTTCAACCACATATTTGATTATTTGCTACAAAAGATTCATTAACCACAATTCAATGATATTACACACCACGGGTATGAATGTTTTGTATTACTCTAAAAGAATCACGTTTAAACATCCATTTAAGTGATTTTAGAACAAAAAAAATTGCATGACCGAATATGATTGAATCAATTTACAAATTGAAATCATTTGGTAACATTAATTGGTCCAAACTCATATAAATTAAAGCTTTACCAAATGAGAGAGTGACACAATGTGTTTGTGGAGCAATAGAAAGACAAAGTTTAGCATATCCTCAACTCAAACAGACCCAAATATTGAAGATCTTATGTATTGTCAAATCAAACAATAAGAACCCAGGCCAATAGTTATTTGCAAGGAATTATAATTAAAAAAATCTTGCCTAAAACCTTAAAATCTAAAGTAAATGAATCAAGAAAAAACAAAAAACCTATATTTTAATTCATTAATTTTTAACTATAACTTAACGATTTTTGAAGCTAATAAATAAATTACCAGCTTATTAACACCTTCTCTATTGTTTCTATGTAATTTTTGGGCTAGTCTTCATCTTTTTATGCAAAAACAAAAAACAGGGAGCTGGTTTAACTTTTTCCATATTAGAAAATAAAAATTTAAAGATTAAACGGGAAAAAAAACTAACACACGTGATGATGTGAGAAATACCAAAAAATATAACAGATCTTTATCTTTGATTTTTAAGACATGGAAGAAAAAGGTGGTTGTTTTAGACAAAAAAAAACATCTAAAAAAAAAAAAAACCAATGTGCTAAATAACCTCATCATGTTTACTTAGATATGTAAGAATATTGCCAAATCGAGAGAATAGGTTTGTTTTCACAAACCAAAGATTTGAAGAAAAAAAAGGATAAGGTAACTTGAGAAATGAAAACAAATCTAATGAGAAAATAGGGTTATTTTGGTTTGATTATTTTTAATGGTTGTTTCTTTTTTTTGTTTTGTTTTGTTGGTGAAAGCTTCACACAAGCATACAAACTGAGGTCTAACCTCAGTAAAACATTTTCAGCCTGCTTCATATTAAACTGAGGTTAAACCTTAGTTTCGGGTGGAACCTAACTTTCAAACCATTGTAATTTTTTTTATATAACCAAACATGTATAATTTGTGGTTAGGAGTAAAAGCAATAGCTACCACACTCTTAAACACTTTTTAAATAATTTTACTAGCAACATCATAGTTTTAACCAAACACTTTTAATATGATTTTTATTCAAAAATAATTTTAACCATAGTTTTAATCAAACACATATTATAATCAAATCAACCACAACTAAAAGTGATTTTTCTAAATTTGTTTTTTTTCCACATCACAATCACAAAAGCTACCACAATGCTAAAAACCCTCTAAATTGATTTCTAGTCTTTGGCTATTAAATCATGGTTTACCTCCCTAGTTTTGGGCTCGAATAAGCGTTGACTATTTTTTAGAGCGGACCTTGTTTTTCGAATAGATGTAGTTAAAAGGCAATACTTCTTTTTTTTTTCTTTTTTCTTTTCCTGAAAAATGAGGTACATTAGTTGTTAATGTTAATGATATAGAGGGACAAATAGCAATGTATGTGTAGGCACAACCACGCATGGCAATTGTAACTACAATAGCTCTTTACTAGTTTCATTGTATATGCTCTAATGCTAGTATAAATTTTAAGGTATCAGTAACGTCTTTGTGATCTTATTTTTATAACCATTAGGTGTGATCTTATAACATACAAAAAATAACTTGGTTTTAGCCTAATATGAGTAAAAACAAATTATAAGATGAAAATATTTAATGACTTTGTTTTCTTTGACATAAAAATATGACGAGACCATGTGAAATTCTTTGACAATGTTATTAAAAACGACCTAGCGTGTCAACCTTTAAACCTACATGATCTAATTGTTTGCATAGGCTGAACATCAAATTAATCGTGTGGGAGCTGTAGACTCCAAGTCGATTCTGTAGGCAATCTGGATGACCAATAAAAATATGGGTCAACTTTTAAAAAATCAGTATGACATTTTATTGTTTTATTTTGGAGCAGAGACATAACCAATCACCCATGGTCAACCCAAGTTTAATGCAAAAATTACGACGCAGGTCATGGGCACGATTGCAATGAGCTAAATTTGTCGATCAACTATCTTTTTAGTTAACATGTCCTTAATCTCTTCTCGGTTGGGCTTGGTTAGACGAAATTCGAGCCTAAATTTAAGAGTTTTGGATAGTTAGGGATAAAGGTGAAAGAAAAAGTAGGGGTGAGCAAAAAAACCAAAAAACCGATTAAACCGAGAAAACCAGAAAAAAATAATCGAAAAAACTGAACTGCCTGCCCGGAGCCCAGCTATCATATACGCCCCCAAAATAAAGAGCTTTGAATACTAGAAGAAAAGCACCTATACCTAGCAAGATTAAGTGAATACCTAAAATTATTGTCATTTTATTTCTATCTTTCCATACATAACCAAAAAATGGAAAAGATTCTTCAAGAGTCTCAGTCTTAGAAGTGCATGATAAATACCGCCAAAGCCCAATACCGCGAGGAAATTAAGTGAAGTACGCCGGATACAAAGTATGGAAAGGTGTCTATGACTTCCCCCTAGGGACCTACCCCCCAACGTATAGTAGTTAGGTGGGGAAGTAAAATTAATCATTGTTTATACATTGGCTTCTCCGATACGGGAGCAATTTACTTACGATACTTAGTTGACATTCATAAAAAGTATCTAATGAATTAAAATTAATCCTTGTTCATACATTGGCTTCTCCTAAGACAGGAGCAATTTACTTACGATACTTAACTGACATTCATAAAAAGTATCTAATGAATTATGAGTTTAATACACCCTGTTTAGTAAAAAGACGGATATTCCTTGCTCATTATCAGACAATCACTTATTCACAAACCTCGTGTGGGGCAAATAGTTTTCATTTCCCATCTCATGGAAAACCCTTTTCGCTCCGCTTAGCCTTATCCCCCTCGAGGGGTATTTTAGTGATAGGTTCTACATGATTGAGTTGTGAAAACTTCTGGATAGGTATCCTACATCTGAATTGAATTCTTTCTCGGTTAAAGAATCTATTTCTAGTTGCTCCTGGAACAATTAAGAGATTTGTTAGAAGAAATACGGGTTCTGCTTCTGGTGGCAACATGCTATGGGGTGGTGGTCCCGCTTACGAGGTCAAATCAATACATTCTAAGAAGAAATTTTTGAATATCAATCTCATTGATCTTATAAGTATCATACCAAATCCTATCAATTGAATCACTTTTTCGAGAAATACAAGACATCTAAGTCATACAAGTAAAGAGTTAAACCGAATAAAATTTTGAAAAAACTGGCCGGTTCGGTTCGGTTTCAGTTTTATAAGCCTGAAACCGAAAAAACCGAACCGAATTGAACCCAAATCGAAAAAAACCAAGCCTAATCAGAAAAAAACCGAGCCAAACCAAAAAAACCGAGCCAAACTGGAAAAAACCGAGCCAAACCAAGCCAAATCGAAATAACTGAGCCAAACCGGTTTGAACCGTTTTTGTCCTAAAAAAACCGAATCGAATCGAAACAGGTCGGTTTGAACCGGTTTCAGTTTTTTTTTAAATTTTGGTTTTGTTATTTTTTTTTGATAAAAACCGAATCGAACCGAAAATGATCACCCCTTAAAAAAAGGCTTAGACTTAAGTGGGATGAAATTTAGGACTTAATTGATGGGTTCTTTATACAATCACGGATCAAATTAAAAAAAACAAGCAAAGAGAAATAGTCGGCATGTGTTTCACATGTGCCAATGTGTGGAAGGACACCCTGTGTAGTGGCAGCGTGTGCAACATCCTTCGACCTATAAAAACAATCTTTCTTGGTCTTTAGAGGCGGCTCATGACGAGTGTTTCTCCCTGGTACTAGTTTCCCTTCTCTTTATTTTCTTCTTGTTTTATTTTTCTCTCGTCCTCTTGGATTATTCAATTTTTTCTTCCTTTAGGGACTTATTTTTTCTCATTTATCAATTGTGCCTTGAATTTTGATCTCTCAAAATATGAAAAACCCAAACAATATTGTGCAAAATCGATTCCGAGTTAAATGACATAATTTTTTTATACCCCGACAATCTTATAGCGAGCCCGTCGAAACAAACCATTGAGACCAATCTTGGATAGAATAAATATTGAAGAGCAAATTGAAAAAAAGAGAGAAGAAATTGGCACCGTGGACTGCTAATAGGTCTGCATCTGAAACAATGGATTGCCTACCCCAATTAGTTTTTGTTCATCATGTACTGTGTTCTCAAATCAAGATCATACTTGGGAAAGTACAATTGACGGTTTGGAATTAAGGGTGCAGTGTTGATCTCATGTTCTTAAAATTCATTCAATCATTTCAAAAATCTAACATGATCACACCCATGAACTGTCAATAGCGAAAAGTTGATAAAAGCATTTGCCTTTCAATTCTCTTTTGAAAATTTGCCAGGGAATGCTATTTTGAGCCGTTGGCGTTTGAGAAGGTTGAAATTGCCTATCTTCAGAAGATGGTGGACCCGTTTTCTCTTTAAAAAAACGGTTCGAATTTAGAGAAAAACGGCTCTTTTGGAGTCACATTGACTCGTATTTTTAGAAGTTGGGTAAAAGTTAATTTTTAAAAATATTTTTATTTAAAAATATATTAATTTTTTTTTATAAAACACAATTAAATCACAATCATAAACGCGTCCGTAGTGAGTATAATCTGCAGGGCGGCATTTTTGATAATAAAGGTAGTTTAAATCAGGTCTTCTTTCTGGTGACTTAACACTGATTTTACTCCGACTCCAACTTAATTCTGTAGATAATTATGTAAAATAAATAAATGATGCTTGAAGTTAAGCTTTGTCCCCTAAACTCCTTAATTTAATTTAATTTAATTTAATTTCTCCTTCTTCTTATTAACTCGACTGAGTTATCGATACTACGTGCAATATATCATCTCCACTAATGGATATTATTTATGTAGAACCAAAAAATAAAAAAAGAAACAATTACTTTTGATATTAATTAAATTCCAATATCATGAATTGAGTAAATAGATATTATTTACTTTTGAGATTATGATTTTTTTTAAAATCATCGATGATGTATTTAATCAGGAAAGATTTAAAGCGAAATCCGAAGCAAACATCTTTCAACTCCCTGAAACGATTTTGTTGCTGTATTTATTGTTATTATTATAACTATTCATGAATTAAAAAAAAGGGAGTCTCTTGTGAGTCCGAAACAAAATATATGAGACCATTAAATTAAAGATATTAAAATAAAGGCCTGAAATTGAGTAAATAAATATTATTTTTTAAAATATTATTTATTTAAAAATATAATAAAATAAATCTTTTTATTTTTTAAAATTTATTTTTAATATTAACTTATAGAATAAAAAAATTAATTTAAAATTAAAAATTTTTACAAAAACATTATTAAAACACAATATCTAATCATGAATAAAACAAGAGACGTAAGAAATCGGTATAAATCATATAATATATATATATTTTGTTAGATATTATAAAAGCTGTTGTTATTTAAAGTATTTTTTATTTAAAATATATTAAAATAATATATTTTTTATTTTTTTAAAATTTATTTTTGTTTTAAAATAAAAAAAATAATTTAAAATAAAAAATAAAAAAATTTAAATTTTTTCAAAGTAAAATTAGGCACTAGAAAACGTCGTAAAATATATTTTTAACTGGAATCTAGCACAGCAGCAGCAACCTCCCTAGTTCTCAAAGTGTCTTTCCATTTGAAAAACCATTAAATAAATCGTTTCTCCTCCTCCTCTTCTCTACCATCCCAACACACACAAAAAGAAAAACTTCAAACTTCAAACTTCGAACTCAAGCTCAGATCCCATCCTCTCTCAAACGCCACCTTTTCCTCCAGATCCAGCCTCGATCTACCAAATCACCGTCACCGATCTCCGTCTCTACTTCATTGATGGAGAACTTGATTACTTTAGTGAATAAAATTCAAAGAGCTTGCACTGCTCTTGGTGATCATGGTGAAGCTAGTGCATTACCTACTCTGTGGGACTCCTTACCCTCCATCGCCGTCGTCGGTGGCCAGGTTTTCCTCCAGATCTACCTCTCTCACTTTCAGCTAATCAAATTTTTGTGACCTAGATGTTTGTTGGCTGATAGCTTTTTGTTTCTGTTTTGTAGAGTTCGGGGAAGTCATCGGTGTTGGAGAGTGTAGTAGGGAAGGATTTCTTGCCTCGTGGATCCGGTAATTAGCTTACAATTCTGTACCTTGACTTAATTACCGAATTATTTAGGGTTTTTCTGCAATTGGAGTGTGAGAGTGATGTGATTGTTTGTCCCTATAGGTATCGTTACGCGGCGGCCACTTGTGTTGCAACTTCATAAGATCGATGAAGGAAGTAGAGAATATGCCGAGTTCCTTCATCTCCCAAGGAAAAGATTTACTGATTTTGGTACATTTCTTTATCTATGCTGTGTTGTTTATGTATAGTTAGTATTAGGATTTTTTTTTTGAAGAGTTTGTGTTTGTTTCTTGTTGTTATCGTGTCTGTGTTTGATTGGATGGGAATTGTTGAATTATGGTTGTTAATGGTGCTTTTATGTGTGTAGCTGCTGTGAGGAGGGAGATTCAAGATGAGACTGATAGAGAGACTGGTCGATCAAAGCAAATTTCAAGTGTTCCAATTCATCTCAGTATTTACTCTCCTAATGGTAAGTCTGGTTTCACTTTGAAATATCCTTATCTAGCTCCTGCTTTGGTTTTGTATCTCCCGTATGGAAACAAGATTATGTTTCAGATGCCTTTTATATTTGCGTTTAGCCACATTTTACAATCATTTAAGTTTTTTCTTCCTTTTCATTATTTCTGAATTTGCTTGACTTTTTTTTGGATTTTGGCAGTTGTCAACTTGACATTGGTTGATCTTCCTGGGCTTACTAAAGTAGCAGTTGGTAAGTGCATTTGTGCTTCTATCTTGCGTGTTGGTTACCCGGGGACCTTCTTCTTTACTATTCTTTTCATTGCTGAGAAGACGAAGGAAAATAAACCCAACAGGGCTTGCAACCTTTGAACTTCAATATTTTTGTTCATATCAACTCAATTTTCACTTAACAGTTTGACCATTTTAAGATTTTCCTGAGAATCAACTAGCATAAAGTAAAAAAGTATCCTCCTTTCTTTGCCGCTGTTTTTATAGATCATTATGAGGTTATATTCTGAACAGTTTATGAATATCCAATATCTATTTTGAAATGCAGAGGGTCAACCAGACAGTATTGTGCAAGATATTGAAAACATGGTTCGCGCTTATATTGAGAAGGTAATGCACATTTCATTACTCAAACTCTTTGCATCCTATGAGAATAGTTGTGTAAATTGGATATTTTCACTTCTATAGATGCTAACTTTTTTGTCAAAATATTTCTCAGCTTAGCCGGCAAATAATTCTTGGAAAATTTCCAGGACCATGTTTTAAATTCTGCCATTTTCTATGCTATTGTATTCTTTTGTGTTCTGATATGATGAAACTTAGCAAAGTCACGCTATTTTGTTTGCTCAAATTTAATGCAGCCCAACTGTATAATTTTAGCAATTTCACCCGCCAATCAAGATCTTGCTACCTCTGATGCTATCAAAATCTCTCGTGAAGTGGACCCTACAGGTAATCTTGTGCAATATTTGTACTTTGACATCAAAACATCAAAATCTATGTTATTTCATTGCTTGCCCAAACATTTAGTTCATATAACTCCTTAGATGTTCTGGTTCTTATATTTTTTTTTTCAGGAGAGAGGACCTTAGGAGTCTTGACAAAGATCGATCTTATGGATAAGGGTACTGATGCAGTTGATGTAAGTTGGATTAGTGTTTTTTTTTTTTGTATAGCATTCAAGAGATAAAATGATGCTACTTATATGCAACCTGGCATGTTTTTAAGTATAAAAATTCATGCTCCTATAGATGCTGACAGTGTTCACTAGAATCTGGCTAGAAAATGTTTGTCAGTACATTTTACACAAGTAACAAGTGATCTTGTGTTCAAGAACGTTAATTCATTTGATGAACACTCTCCTCTCAACACCTACTTCTCCTTGTTTCCTGGAAATTTTAATGGTTGGATTTCATGGTTCATTCAATGGAAGTAAGGATTAGGTTTGGATGGTTTAATTGACGGCAGCGGCCTGTACTGTGAGCTTAACCTGGCTTTCTGTAGCTGCTGTTCTTGGAGAATGAAGAAAGATACTAGATATGCTTGCCTTCAACTAACTAATGCTCTAATCCATCATTGGACGTTTAAGAAACTAGATTACATATATATTATCAGAAAAAAGCCTCGACCTGTAAAAATAATCTTGAGACTTAGAAATCTTTAAAAGAAAAAACTAATCTTATTCTAAACTACCTGGCTATAAAACTGGGTAAGCATTTGATCATTAAGGATTACACAGGTGTCCTGCATAACAGAAGCCGTAAGTTCCCATCATTGAAAAGTTGAAAATAGTCAAAATCTCTTATACTTGGCTGTGTAATCCTCAAATTCCCTGCTTCATGTTGCTTTCTACATGTTTTGCAATTTTGATGCATGTTTCTTTTTCTATTAGAGATGTTACAGGCCTTCAGCATCATGACAATCATGAGTTACTGTTTTGCTTTTGTAGATGTTGGAAGGAAAATCTTACCGTCTAAAATTTCCCTGGGTCGGTGTGGTGAACCGCTCACAAGCAGATATTAACAAGAATGTGGACATGATTGCTGCTCGGCGTAGAGAACGCGAGTATTTTTCCAGCACCCCAGAATACAAGCACCTTGCCCACAGAATGGGTTCAGAGCATCTAGCAAAGATGCTGTCAAAGGTGAGTGATGAGCTTTCTGTTCTTTCCCTTTTACTTCATATGTGTCCAAGTTCCATATATTTTGAAAGACTTTCAACTGTTATTGTAATAACCCAATTATTAATGGTTAATACTGCAGCATTTGGAAGTTGTAATCAAGTCCAAAATTCCAGGCATTCAGTCCCTTGTCAACAAAACAATTGCTGAACTTGAAACGGAATTGAGTCGTCTTGGAAAGCCTATTGCTGCGGATGCTGGAGTAAGTGTGCTTTTAACTTGGACATATTTTAACAACCTTTAGGTATCTTAAGGAATCTCCCTCCTTCTCCCCCTTCTGTGCATGTATATGAATCACTAATTATCATTGCTTAACTTGCAGGGAAAGATGTACTCAATCATGGAGATTTGCCGCCTTTTTGATCAAATATACAAAGAGCATCTTGATGGCGTGTATGTACTGTGCTTTGTTTGTTTCCTTGCGTCTGACCAGCTTGATTTTGTGGTGCATTTCTATATCTTGTCAATTTATCTTTGCAAGCAATTTGATTTGATATATTCACTGTTGTTTGCAGCCGACCTGGTGGTGATAAAATTTACAATGTTTTCGATAACCAGCTTCCTGCTGCTCTAAAAAGGTTACAGTTTGACAAGCAACTTTCAATGGAAAATATTCGGAAATTGATCACTGAAGCTGATGGGTATCAGCCTCACTTGATAGCTCCTGAACAAGGATATCGTCGTCTCATTGAATCTTCTGTAGTTACTATCCGAGGTCCTGCTGAGGCAGCTGTTGATGCGGTATGCATGATATTTAAAAACTATTGGACTTTCCTTGGCATGATTGGAAAGTTAAATTTCTTCTGCTGCTTCCTACTTCATGTGGCTTTAGTTGAGTTGATGTTGTACAGACTTTGCTGCCATATGTTTCCCCAAAACTTAACTGTTCAGAATCTCTTAATATGAGATTATTGTGGGTGAAAAAGTTTGAAGTACCTTTAGGTATCATACTCAACTGTATCTTGGATATAGCCAACGCAAATGATCTAAATATCTGTTTCAGAACCTGTTTTGTAAGCTGATTTTGTTTGGCCCTAGGAATTAGTTCATGTGCAAAATAAGGATTCCAATCTCCAGATAACACTTTCCTCCATAATATGCTGCTGGTCAGCCAGGCCCTATGTTCATTATAACAGGCCTGGACTGGCTTGTTTTACCAGGCTGAGATGCAAAAGGTAAGGAGGGGCAAGGGGAGGGGGATGTGGTTCTCCCTATGAAATCAGGGGGGGCAGAGACAAAATTTGAGAGGGAGGCTGGCTGCACACGGCTTCCAATCCGGGCAGCTTAGAGAAAGGATGGGAGGGAAGAGGGTCCCATATGATTTCTGGAGGGAAAAATTCTATATGGAGAAAGCAAAGATTTCTCTCTGCAGGAGTGACTGATTTTTCTTTTTTCATTTTCCTCTTTCATTTGCAGTTTCTGAATCTTGGTGGATTGCACGTTTTTCAATTAGCTGATGCTTGTTTGCTTATAATCCAGGTTCATGGCCTTCTGAAGGATTTAGTTCACAAGGCTATCAATGAGACTATAGTAAGTTTGTATCATTTCCAAGTCTAATTGCTTCTACAAAATCCTTGTTCTTGGTGCATTTTGTTCGCAAGGTTTAAAGAGGTTCTTAATATGTCATATGCACGTGAGCAAGGGGCTTACATTCCCTGAATTGAATTTCGTAAAGTTCCTGCATGCTTACGTACACTGGCAGTTTCCCCTTTTCTTTTAAATGCTTGTGTGTGTAAGGCTAAATACATTGCAGCACACTAGAAGTTGCATTACCTTTTGGTAGTTGTATTAAGTGTTGTGTAGTCAGTGAAATAAGGCATTACTCTCTAGGAAAATAGAAATGAATACATCTTCAAAATCAGTTTGTCATGTATGAGAATTTGTTACCTAGGAGTATTTGAAAAGGTGGGAAAAAGGGATGAAAAGGAGAGAGGCTTTTGAGAACCTGACATGGCACTTTACAAGTAATAAGCAAAATATTGACTGATGCCTTTGAATGTATGGCAGAAAGTGCCTGCTTCTCTCAGCTTGCAACATGTAATGGACCTCCAGCAAAAATTCTTGTTTTACCATTGTCCATATCGGAAACATCTATTTTTTTTTATTGTGGATGTGCTCTAATAATATGATTTCAAGAATCATTCTCCACCTTGTTTTTTGTAGGCATTTGATTTCAAGATATTCAATTAGTTGAAAACTTGTGCTGCTAAAAGAAGATTGAGTCAAACTCACTCCTCTTCTAGTGTTTTATCCATTTTCCTGAGTATTTGATTACCTCAGATGCTTTAGCCTGGTTTTGCACTATATGTCATGGGTCCCCATTGGGCTGTTGGATAATGTTGCTTTTGATGATTCTCAGGAGTTGAAGCAGTATCCTGCTCTTAGAGTAGAGGTCAGTAATGCTGCTATTGAGTCACTTGATAGAATGAAGGATACAAGCAAGAAAGCAACGCTTCAGCTAGTCGACATGGAGTGTAGCTACCTGACAGTGGACTTTTTCCGGAAACTTCCTCAGGATGTTGACAAGGGTGGCAACCCTACCCATTCTATATTTGATAGATATAATGACTCGTATCTTAGACGAATTGGTAAGTTTAATGAGTTCATTTTTGCATTAAAAATAAGGTGGGTTATGGTATCATTTCTGCTTGATTCACTAGTCACTATTGCTGATCTTAAGAGTTCTCATTGGAATATGCGAACAGGATCTACTGTTTTGTCTTATGTCAATATGGTCTGTGCAAGTCTACGTAACTCCATTCCAAAGTCCATTGTTTATTGTCAAGTGCGTGAGGCCAAGCGAAGCCTGCTTGACCATTTCTTCACCGAGTTGGGAAAACTGGAGGTAGGAATGAAAATCTTCTTTAATTGTTATCTATGTTTATTCCTGGTCAAATTTGATGCTGTTGCTGATATCAGATGATGAATGCAATTGACTTTTGAATTGATCTTTGCAGCAAAAGCAATTGTCATCATTACTGAACGAGGATCCTGCAGTCATGGAGCGCCGTGCTGCCATTGCAAAGAGACTTGAGTTGTACAGGAGTGCACAAGCAGAAATTGATGCAGTTGCTTGGTCTAAGTAGATCAGCAGCATTTGACTCATCCATCTCTTTTGTACGAGAATTTGGCTTTATGGCTGTGTCATTCTTTCATTTATATGGCTTGTGTTTTGGGAAGATGGGGAGCAATATTTTGTTGTATTTCTACACGCTATAGAAGTAACAAAAAGTTCATTTGTCTTCATAGGAGAATAATTGTTGCTTTTGCCGTAACCATTTATCACTATGGATTGAGTATATTTTTACGAGTTTCCTATGCTTACATGCATTGTTGTCAAATTGATTTGTAATTTTTTTTTTACATTTATTAGTAAAATTGGACGTGATTCGTGCAAAATAGATAAATTCAGTCAAAATTATGCAAAATTATGATTGAGTTTATAGGAAGTATAAATGCTTCTAAGATTAGTTTTTTCTTTTTCAACTCTAGCCCGTTCCTCTTGACATCAATTTTGGGGTCTCGCAGTTTCCAGGGTAGTGTTTCTATCACAAAAGCCCAGATATGAATGATTTATGAATTTCACAAGGAACTTGGGTTGCTTTTATAGAAGATGCTATGTTTTGTTGTTGCTAATTTGTACCCTCACCTTAAGCATCTCCCTGTTTTCTTTTCGGTTTGTTCTTAAATGCCTTCTGCACAAACAGGTTGAGAGATTTCACTGATGCTAGAATTATATGTTGTTTTCCCTATCGTTAATATACATAATGAGCATGGATACACAAATTCTTTTGAAAGATGAACCTCAAGGTGCCGATTTTTATGTGTTGCATGATCTGGAGTGCTTATTATGTAGATGTGATGCCCGATGTCTGATTGAAATCAACCCTGCTTCCAGTTTACTCAATGTCACAACTTCCCGGGTACTGGTTTTTTTATTTATTATTATTAATATGAATAACTGAGTTAGCTTATACATAAATTTTCAGTGGCTATAAAATTTATAGAAATCAAACTAATAATCTCTTAAAAAAAACAAATTTAAAACTTAACTTATTAAATTATATTCCTCAGTACCCCTCAAGATTATGATCATGTGACCTGATCTTTGCTCGTAGATTTGAGGTCATAAATAGTTCAATATGGGGAATACAAGAAAGGACTGTCAGTTTCACCTAGAGAAATGGGTCTAGACAAAAACCCTTTGAAAGTGGTTGGTTTGGGGATATAAGTTGCAAGCAATGGGCTTGCATTTAACCGGTGTTCGGAAAGATACAACGAAAAAAGTTTGAAGTGATTTCTCTTGCTTACTGGATTTGATGTTGATTGTGGAAGGAGGGGAAATTTTCTCGCTCTGACAGTGATGTTTTTTAGCGACCAAAATCCTCGAGTTTGAGGGGGATGAAATGAGAAAAATGAAGATATGTTCATAAGCTCATATTTGGTGGTCAAATTGTGCCTTGGACCATCCAAAAAAGTACCGACACAATTAGAAGAGTTTTCAGTCAAATATTGTTGATAAAATTGGTGATAATAATGATTTTAATAAATATCTTAAAAATTACGAGAAAAATGAAGATTATGAGTATTTAGTTTATATAATACACTATCAAATTATTTGTTTTAGATTTGTTAATTTTTTAGATAATAAAATTTTATGGATATAATTATATTGTATTGTTAAATTAAATCATGTTTGAATTTTTATTTGAACCATGTATTTTAAAATATTTAAATTTTTATATTATTTATTTCACTTTCATTTTAGTTATGTTATATTGTTATTTAAACTTTACTTGTAATCTTACAATTTAAATTTATATTATATTTTTTATGTCATATATAACAAAAAGCGTTTATGAGATACTTGCTTACGTGCCTTCATGATAGCCTTTTCATCTTGAACATGCAAGGATGTGTAGATACATATTTGCAACTGCAGAAATAAGGTTCTCCATGTTAGATGCTGCTGGTGATATTTAGCTTTTAAACTGTCAAAAATATTAATCCAATTAAAATTTCAAGAACTACTAATGGCATCATTCCTCCATGCTATTGGCAGGAACTTGTGATCCTAGTTTCAAACATGGGAGATTGAGGGGGTCATAGCCTCCAAGAGGTTTGGGTGTTAGCGTTTTTATTTAACTTTATATTTTTTTAAAGAAATAGATAAGAAAAGAAACATAAAGAAAAACTCATTTTAGAATTCAATTAAATAAATTATTAAATGGATATAAATTACAATGAGAAGAAAAAAAAAACAAAAAAAAAACTTTAGAAGCACATCGAAATTTTAATTATGACATCACTAGTACCAATGAAAAGCTATCAATGAAATGAATATAACAACACTAAAAAAAGTCATTAATAATGACCAGAGTTGACCATACACGTCACTTAAAAGCAAATGAGCTAAACAAAGAGTTCGACTCACTCCAGTAACTATCAGTGACTTTTCTTGGCGTAATTGAATTCATCTTGTTGAGAATTTTTTTATGATAATTATGATGTTATAATCGAACTTTTGATGTGTTTTAAGCATAGTTATTAAACCCGGCCCGGGGGTTGACCCGGCCAAGGGGCCGGGTCCCGGGTTTCAGGGGTCAACCCGGATTAACCCGAAAAAATTTAAAAAAAATAAAGTTTTAATATTTCATATGAAAAAATCCATGTAAATATAGATTATACATATTATGAAGTTTAAAAGAATATTTTAAAAAAAAATTTATCCCACATTAAAAAGATATTATGTTAAGCTTTGAAGTTAAAGTATTTAAACTAAAAAAGTTTTTTATCCCACATTGAAAAAACATAACTTTTTCCTTGGAAACATAGAGTATATATACTAATGGGTTTCAAATCCCACATTGAAAAAACATAACTTTTTTCATGGGAACATGGAGTATATATATGAAAGAGCTTCAAATCCCACATTGAAAAGATACTATGTTATCCTTTTAAGTTGAAGTATTTAAACCAAAAGATTTTTATCCCACATTGAAAAAACATGATTTTTTTCATGGGAACATAGTGTATATATATCAAAGGGCTTCAAACCCCACATTGAAAAGATACTATGTTATCCTTTTAAGTTGAAGTATTTAAACCAAAAAGTTTTTTATCCCACATTGAAAAAACATGGTTTTTTTCATGGGAACATAGTGTATATATATGAAAGGGCTTCAAATCCCACATTGAAAAAATACTATGTTATCCTTTTAAGTTGAAGTATTTAAACCAAAAAGTTTTTTATCCCACATTGAAAAAACATGACTTTTTTCTTGGGAACATAAAGTATATATACTAATGTGTTTCAAATCCCACATTTGAAGAAGAAAAAAAAACCGGGTCTCGTCCGAGTTCGCCCGGGTCTCGGGTCAACCCACCGGGTCGCTTGGGTTTGGCCGGGCTGTTGCCACAACCAGTCTTTTGTTAAACCCGGACCGGTCCAGCCACCGGGTCGACCGGGTCAACCCGCCGGGCCGGGTTTAATAACAGTGGTTTTAAGGGGCCCCCCTCTCCTCTCTCCTCATTATAACTACTATTGGATATCATTTTTAATGTCGTTGAATTTATCCCGTCAAGATTTTTTTCAATGATACCATTAATGTCTTAATAGAAGTTTCGTTGTGTTTTCAAGATCTTTTTCTTTTTAATTTTTTTTTTCTCATTGTAATTGTTCACTTGCTTTTGGATGGAAGTGCAACTCACTCTAGTCATCTCTGTTAACCTTCTTTATTATTATTATTGAATTTATCTCGTCAAGATTTTTCTAATAATATTAAATTATTAATAATATTGTAATCAAAGCTTAGATGTGTCTTCCATACCTTCCTTTTTTTTTTCTTTTCATTTTTCTCTCTCTTCTGTTTTCATTATAATCCATGTAGCTTATTTAACAATACTTTAACTTTTCCATCCTGACATATATTAAGGGGGCGTTTGTTTGATGGAAAGTGGTTTCCTTAAAATCACTTTCTAAATTTTCATGTATTTGTTTGTGGTTAGGAAAGTTAGTCAACAAAAAACACTTTCTAGTCAAAGAAAAAATTGGCTTGGTTTTCAAGAAAGTGTTT
Organism: Populus x sibirica; assembly: GCA_019202695.1. NCBI lineage: Eukaryota > Viridiplantae > Streptophyta > Magnoliopsida > Malpighiales > Salicaceae > Populus > Populus x sibirica. The sequence continues at coordinate 46,850 of JAGMVL010000941.1, read as the reverse complement.
TCCTTTTATTTTTGGAGGAAAAAACTTTCCGGAAGTTATGAAAAACTCAGAAATGTCATATTATTTGCTGATTACATCAAATTTGATCCTCAAACTTTTGATTGCTATATATATTTTGTTTTGAATATTTTGTTTTTCAATTTCATCCATTAGAATTTAATTTTTATATTAACTTTGGTTCTTATTTTTATAATTATTATTTGCTTTTCCCTTATTATTTTTTAATTGAAATTTTTTATCTATCAAATTTGGTCCTCTTTCTTTTAATTGTTACTTATTTTATTTGAAATAATTTATAAAATGGTAATTATTATTATTTTAATTTCTTCATCTTTCAATTTTTTTATTTGTTAGATTTGATCTCTATTATTATTATTATTATTTATTTTATTTGAGATAATTTATGAAATTATATTTTTTTGCAATTTCATTCTCATTCAACTTTTTAATTTATAAGATTTGTTCCTTGTTATTTTAATAAACTTGAAAAAAATAAAACATTAATAAATTATTTTTCGGCTTATTTTTTATGACATAATCAAACACTGAAAAGTATTTTTTAACTTATTTTTTATTATACTACCAAATATCAGAAAATAATTCACTTAAAAAAAACTATTTTCAGCAAATAAACGTGGTCTAAATTGAATTATTTTGCATTAAAACTTTTAAAATTGTTATTTTATTATTTTTTTAAACAGTGCTACTATTTGTTTTTATTAAAACCCACCATTTATCTAAAAGTGTCTTTCTTTCTTTAACACCTGGTGTGATGTCACCGCCAACCTCTATTAACGCCCATCAACTTCCACCTTAAATAGAAACAGAGGGAGGACCCCCCAAATAAAAAATAAAAAAAGCCTTTCTTTCCGTATCAATATATCAAACCATCAGATCTGTTCTTCCTTTGAATAAATCCAGGTATCTCTCTCCTGTGGCCTTTCTTTCATTTGTTACAAAGATAGAATATTCGGATTGCCCATTCTCATTCTTTTGCTACGTTAGAAATCATGTCGTGATGGGCTGTTATTAAAGTTTTATCTGAAACGAAATATATATTTTTTTTTAATTCAGGTTGGTTTATCTCTTTTTTTAAAAAAAAAAAAAGAATTGCATTTTTCTGTTAATGAAAAAGTTTTGTTTTGCAATTGGTTCAGAAGGAAAATTCTAATTTTGAATCTGGCTCAAGGTTCATCGTCAAAGAGTTTGTGTGCTGGCGGAGATAAGGATTTTGATCCCAAGTTTAGATTTTGATGGACCATGATTTCTGTTTGGATGGGAGGTGTTTGTGTTTTTATTGGAAAATAAGAGGTATCCTGAAGAGGGAAACTTTCTTATGGGAAGGTTCAAGTACCTTTCAAATGGATATATTACTCTGTATAAGTTAAACTCATTGAGAAATATTCTTTCTGGATGGTTTTTCAAACAGTTTCATCCTTGAAATATTGCAAATTAAGCACTTAGTTTGTTCCACTCAAAACATGCTGATGGGTTTAGCTTATTTGTTATCTTTCTTGTGAGAGAAAGAGAATCTGACCGCGTGTGATCTATGTGCCTGTTAAATCTAGTTTTGGACCGGTAACCACTCACTGGTTTTTATTTAAGCAATGCAGTGGCATCTTGGAGGATATCAAGAAGCAGCAGCAGCTACAGGAACATATGGTATTATGGCCTCTGAGAAGGAAGACTTTAGCCTCTCAGGACCCTTGCACCTAGCTATTGTCGACTGGTGAGCTCCTTGATGCTTTCATATAATTCTCCCCTTGCATTGACCAGCTCGGGTACATAGACAACATCACATGATTTTGGGGACATTACTATCTTATGAATGTGATGCAGCAGCCATATTGATCCTGCTGTTTTAATTAATCTTTACTAATGAAATAGTTGTGATGCTAAGCAACATAGTGATTAGATAAAAAGTATGTTTATACAAACAAGATCATGTGGGAAACAATGTTATTTGATACTGTGCAGGACAAATGCACATCATCGAAGATCTGTTGCTGCCAGTTTGGTTCAGGGTGTCTACATTCTAGAGCGGGACCGCCAGCTGAAACGTCAAGGTCCCCAAGCTCTTGCTTCTCCTTGGTGGGAGTTCTTTCACTTTCAGTTGCTTCGTCACCTTGTAGATGATGTGGATTCCTCCATTTTTGCTGCAATTTATGAATTCAAGCCACCAAAATCTCATTATCACAATTCATTAGATGAAAGCCCTCGTTACGTAATTGCCTTCCGCGGCACCATAACCAAGCCAGAGTCTGTGTCACGGGACCTTGAGTTGGACCTCCACATTCTCCGAAATGGACTCCATGAGACATCCCGGTTTGAGATTGCTATCCAAGCAGTCCGAAATGTGGTTGCTACTGTAGGTGAATCAAATGTCTGGTTAGCTGGCCATTCCCTGGGAGCGGCAATGGCATTGCTAGCTGGAAAGACCATGGCCAAGACGGGCATCTTTCTTCAAGCTTTTCTCTTCAATTCACCATTCTTCTCTGCCCCAATTGAGAGGATCAAAGATGAGCGAGTGAAACATGGGCTCCGGATTGCAAGCAGTGTGATAACAGCAGGACTTGCATTTGCGACAAAGAAGAGCTATCATAATAATCGATCTGTCGATCCATTTGCTGCTCTTTCTGCATGGATCCCATTTCTCTTTGTCAATCCAGGTGATCACTTATGCTCAGAATATATTGGGTATCTTGAGCACAGGAAGAAGATGGATGATATTGGAATTGGAGCTATTGAGAGATTAGCAACCCAGAATTCTCTCGGCGGTCTTCTCATGAGTGCCATGGGTAGGGAGTCAGAACCACTCCACCTCATCCCTTCAGCAAACCTAATTGTAAATTTAACTCCTTGTCAGGATTTTAGGGAAGCTCATGGAATTCACCAGTGGTGGAGACCTGATTTGGACATAAAATCCAAGCTTTACAACTACAAATAGTTCTGTGCAATTTGTGGGTATATGGTGTCTTTTATCTTGTTCTTGTACATGTGTTATTGGAGGAAGGATTATCAAAATTTGATTCATTACTTTGTTTATTCCAAAGCACATTTTATTGGTGAATTATATTCAAATTGCATCTCTTTGATCTTGTATCAAATTGCATGCTGTAGTGGTAATCATTAACCTGGTCTCAAGGCATGGATTTCAGAAACTAACCATTTAGCTGTCACTTCCCAATGCTCGATAACTTGGGGTTGGGAACTTGCAGCAGTCATGAATTCTTCTAGAGGTTTGCAAGCTAGCTGCTTGAGAGTTTTTGGTTGAAAGACGATAATGCAAGCAGTTCCAGTTGTTTTGTTCACTGTTTAAATCACCACACCAATTGATCATCACCTATGTTATGATATTCAAGATGCTTAAGCAAATCATTGGTAGGTTTTTGCTGTCTAAATAAATTGCGTCCTTGATGTTCAGCACCATGAACAGATTCCTCGATTTTCATCCTTGTATGGCAATGGCTGGCACCTGTTCTGAACTCTTGAAGAAGAGCAGTTGAGCCCCCACACAAGTGAAAGTAGAGGCTTGATGCTGATATTTTTTTAGCGGGATGGTCATGTTGTAAAAGGTGACATGGGGTGTTATACTTTCACAATAGAATAAACTAGTTAGTTGACTCTAGCTTTACCGTTGATTGTGTAACTAAAATATTTCTGCAACTTAAAAAAAAAACGCAGGTGTTGACAATAAAGTTTTCGTATATTAAGAAAAAAATTAACTATAAATTGAGAAATTAATGTATATTTTTAATAAAATTGATCAAGAATTATATACCTCAATAAGTATATAAAAAAAGTTAGCATTAACCAAAGATTAAGTTAAAAAATTAAGAAATATATACATATTAAGATATCTTATCTTGCATGACAGAAAATCTTTTATTTATCTTTATTTAATTATATGTTCGAAGATTATTTTTAGCGATCAGCGCAATAACTTAATTTCTATCAAAACATAATGATTTTCTAGTGTAATTTTGTTTTTATATATAATTTTTTTTTAATATAGCTTTTTGAGAGAAGTTGTTTGTTCAATAAAAAATAAAAGTAATTAGAATAAATATCAAAAAAATATGAAAGAGAGGGTATTGATGAGAATTTAAATAAAAAATAATGCAAAGAAAAAAAAAAGAGAGAGAGAAAAAAGAGGGTATTAATAAAAATAAAAATAAAAAGACAGGAGTTGTTGGGTTCGGCAAGCTAAGATTGCACGAATGATTAGCTATCTAATAGCCTAAGTGCGCCTGAGTTGATTTAATTTTTTTTATGGAGTGGAGGACTGCTCCATATAATATATATTGGATGATATATCATTTATTGTGGTAGACAACTTGTTATCCTCTACAATATTTTTTGGTCATCAAATATCTTAGTTTTGGGATCACAGATACCTATTTTTTAATCACCAAAACTATATATAATCTCTTTAAAAAACACTAGAAGCCTTTAAAAACCTGTTTTCAACCACCAAAACTATATATAATCTCTTTAAAAAAATAAAAAATATATCCTTACAAAAAACTTTAATAACCCCAATCTACCTTTTCTAGTATTATGAGATGGAAAACTCACCTGAATCAAACTTCCCCCGAGAAGTCATTGAATCCAAAATCACTATTTTTCATGGTTGAAAATTCGATATCCGACTACTTTTCCACTCCTCAACATTTTTTTTTTATATATAATTCTCCCTTCCCTCAAACTCAAATACTAAAAAAATAAAACAAAATTAATTTTTAAACCAAAATATAAAAGTTTCAAACTGAAGGACAAATGAAATTTAAAAAATCATAGACTATTAGTTTTTTTAAAAAATACACTAAATAAATAGTAATAAAAAAAATCCTTTCTTTTAGCCTCATTATCAATTTTAATCCCTTTATCTTCAATAACAAAATCGAATTTTTTTTCACAAAACTAAGCACCAACAACCTAATACTAATATTTGTTTTTTATTTCATAATAACTTTAATAAAAACAAATCAAAATAAATTATAAAATTTAATTATTAATATGCACAATATTAAAAAAAAAAAAAAAAAAGTATAAAAATTAAAAGACAAAAAAAAAACATTTTGAAATATAGCGGGACACATTGTTTTTCTGGATCCTTTTAATTTTTCCTTTTCTTTTAATTTTAAAGTTAATGAGTAAAAAAAAGCAAGGATCTCCAATCCCAAGAGGGTGGAGTATACAATATGGACAATGTGTGCAGTCTGCAGCCCCACAATCCTGTCGGAGTAAAATCTGCACTGCACTATTAATATGCACAATATGGCAAATATTACCATTTACCACCCTGCCTGCTGCGTGTAATCACCACCTCCACTAACACCGTCCTTTTCAGCCCCTTCTCCGGGACTCCGACAACATGACATTTTCAAGCGTCAACCTTTTCATTTTACCCATTCCCGTCATTTACTGACCCTAATTCAGATAAATAAATAAAAATTATTTACTCCTCCTTCTTTAGTAAACAGAAACCATGGAGCATTTTGCGGATCTTTACAGCTCATAATTCACTGACCTTAAGCTTTCCTTGACGGTCGGACCAAACTCATGTTTCCTTATAGAAACCTTAACTGCCCATGTTGTTATACTAATCATGGTATCAACCTTTACTTATTGCACAATTAAGCCCCAAACAAAACTAAAGAAAAAGCAAAGCTTCCCTTTAGAGACCAACCTCATCATAGTTTGCAGCTTTCCTTGGGCAACAATTCAAGATCTTTACCAAAAACTGAGAGCAGTGCTACAAGAAAAAGAAAAGAAAAGGGATGTAACTACATGAGCTCAAGATTCTCAAAATGTAGATCAAGGAGAGAACAAAACCCACTAGTGGAAATATCAAGATTTTACACTTCCTTCAACACACTAGGCCTCATATTTAAAAACCAAAAAATAAAAACAATTAAAAGAAAAAGCTGCATAAAAACTACACTTAAAAACCTAAAAAAAAGGGGGGATTGTCACTATTATTAGCAATGAAACCCTAAAACAGATCCATCACTCACGGAAATAGTAACTCTGCATCTAACTTTAGTCTCCAGATGATGGGTGAAAAAATGCAAGACCCGAACCCGACCCGCTATATGGATTCTTGACTCAATCTCCATGGTTGGTCCGACCCGAAAGCCGTTATTAAAACCGGGCTGTCCACCACCGCCAAAACCACCGTCATGGAACGCAGATCCCACATTAACCGCTGCATCCGGCGAAGCAGATAAAGGGAAAGACTCAACAGAATAGGTAGCGGCCATGTACTGTGTCCGACCCGCATCAATTTTACCAGCGGGAATGAACATGAACCCGACTTGAGAACTCGAGTAAAGAAGCTGAAGGGTACTGTCATAGTGGGAGAAAACAGCTCTATTTGGATTCTTGACGGAGACATATTGAGAGAAAGTGAAGTTAACAGTGTTGTTAGAGACGGCAAATGAAGGGAGTTGAACAGCGTTAACAGATATTTTCGGGTCTTTAGGCTTGAAAACAGTGAAGAAGACGATAAGGATTATGATGACCACAAAGATTAGGAAGATTGTAGCTACTATGCATGAAGCAATATTTGTACGGCCTGAAGGCGGTCTGTGCGGTTTGCTCATTTTCTTGTTTCGATGAGTTAAAAGAGGGGGCTGGTGGAAGAAGGGAAAGGGAATCTAGAGAGAGAGGGAGTGGAAGATGGGAAGTGTTTGGATGTGGTGAAGACGGGATGAATGCTTAGATTAAAGTGGGAAAAGTGAAAGCGAAAGCGGAAGGCCTAGAGTGGAAGCGAGAAAAAAACGTCTGAAAGGCAGACTTTTGTTTTTTCTTTTGTTTTAGTTTTGTCTCAACTGAAGCCTGAAGGAGAAGGTTTTTGTTGCCCGCGAATGCCTAGATTGAATAATTAGGTCCAACAACTGCTTCATTTAATGGTAAAATTAACATTAATATTAATTAATATTATCATTAACAAATAGATTAAAGGATTTCAGGTGAATCTACTGTTTGTAAGCCATCCTCCCATCTCTTCCTTCGTATAATCGTATCCCATTGTTTATTGTAGAAGTTTTCACCTTTTGATAGTTTGGTCATTGCACTTAATTTCTCTTCAATTTAATCATTTCAAATTCTATTTTCATTACTCTATGTGTTATTATCCCTTTCTTGTTATGTTTCCTAGTCATGTTTCGAATTATATACATGTGGTCACTATTATTTTAGATTTTTACATTTTAATCACTAGAAGTTGAGAGAAAAGGCTGTCAAAAATAACAATTAGGGCTGAGCATTTTCGGTTCGGTCCGGTTTTAGACCAAAATAAACAACCAAACCGAATTATTATTTTTTTTAGTTTTGGAACTGAACCGAACCGAAAACCGGTTCAAACCGATTAATATTGTTCGGTTCGGGTTTTTTCCCTTCCAAACCAGTTCAAACTGAAATTACTTTGGTTGAGTTTTTTCTAGGCTTTTTATCGACCATATTTTTCAACACTTTTGTTTTGTACTTGCTTCCATTTTCCAGAAAATTAACTTCAATTTTTGTTTTGATAGATCCTTGCCCAGAAGTTAAACCCAGCAAAAAAATACACAAAACAAAACAAAAAAGATATCCCTGGCTGTGACTGCTTTCTTTGCGATTAGGTTAGCTAGTTCGCTCTTTCCTGTTCTTCAAGCCCAATGAGCTAAGGGTGCCGTTGCACCCCTTCAATTAGAATAGATCTTGATTTAGTGTCTTTTCTTCCTGGGTTTTGGAATTTCCTGAAAAGTGTGAAATAAGAGTGGTTAGAAGTAAGAATCAGTGGAACTAGATGAAAGCCTAGGATAGCCTTAAAAAGCGATTTCAAATACTACTTACAAAATTTTGTAATAGGATAGCCTTAAGACTCGGAATTCTTAAACCTTTCTTTGCATATTCCCACGCCCGTCCGAGATGAGAGATGAGAGACAGAGAGCATGGAGGAGAAGGAGACAGATTTGAGAGATGAGAGGCAGAGAGCATAGAGAAGAAGATAATTTTGAAAGATGAGAGGCAGAGAGAAGGGAGAGGAGGCGGCTGAGAAAGTGAGAATGGTGATTTAAGTTTAGGGTTAGAAAATATGCTATTTATACTCTTTTTTTTTCAAGAGCCAGCTTAGTTGAACCGGGCCGGTTCGGTTCGGTTCAATCGGTTTCAGACTTTGAAAACCGAAACCGAACCGAACCGGAAATATTTTGTGATTTTCTAATTGGTTTAATCAGTTTTTTTCACGGTTTGGTTTTTTCGGTTATTTTTTTTTCGGTTTTTCAGTTTTTTTGCTCACCTCTAATAACAATGAGAGATAAAGTGGTTGGTTGACCACATTCCAACCATTAAAATATCAAAACTTATGTCAATAGATTTATCTTAGAGAATAAAATTCAATGGAGATGGTTCTCCTTTTAAACATGCAAAAAAAAAGTATATCAAGACTTGTGAATTGGTTTTTAATTCAGTTTGATTTTGAATTTTTAAAGTTACTAGAAGGTGTTTTAGGTTTTGAAATGTTTTTATTGATTTTTTTTAGATATTTTTAGATAAAAAAACGAGTTAAAAATAGATTTTCAATGTTTGAGCATAGTCACTAAACATGATTGAAACTTTTAGAAGAAAATAATATGTCATCTGCTAGGCCAAACAACATGTTATCCATTTAAAATGAAATAAAAAAAACAATAAATTGGAAGTCGGTTCTTAAAAACAAAAACCAAACCCGTGGGTCTAGCTCCCGGGCCTATTAACATTTAGTCTTTTTTTTATGAGCCAGTTGTGCTGGCATAATTATTTTTTTAATTTAATTTTTAGTTAATATTTTTTCTTGTTTTTTAAACTATTTAGTTTAACACTTTTTTAATATTAGTTTGCTATTTGGATTGATTCTATAATTTCATAATACTTCAAACAAATTATTTCAATTTAGATTTAATTTTTTTTATCTTTAATTTTAGATTAGATAAGTTATATTTGCATATTTGAATTATAAAATTAAAAATCTTATATATTTAGCAAGTAGAATTAATCTTGAAGATAAATAAAAAAAAGGTATAAAATAAAAATGATGGCTAAGATAAAGTATTTACATTTGTATTTATCTTTAATTACTTCTTATAAAGAAAATTAATTTTCTACTTCAGTCTTTAATCATCGAGTCTTATTTTAACCGATTTCTTCAAATGTATGCACATCAATATCACAATTTGTGCGAACCCTACTGGAGTTTGGAATAACTTTCTCTGGTGCTCCCATTTTTATATAATATATATAGTAAAAGAAAAAAAGAAGAAGAAAAACTCAAGATTTTGGTGAGGAGTAGGAGAGGCCGAAGGATGTGGGAACGAAAAGGGAGGTTTTGAAGAATTTGTGCTGGCTAGAAGATGACAGACAGGAAATGCCGAAAGACACATTAAGCTCCATGGATAAGAGAATGGATAGGAAATGTTCTCTTTTTCGGAATAAAATCATTCTTTAGATATATATTTAGTAGAAGAGATAGCTTCAGCATCTTCTTGGCTTTGGATGAGATGAAACCATCTTGGTTTTGGAGTGAAGGTCGGGGAAATTTTCTTGATTGTGATTGAAAATTGGAAGGAGCAGTGAAGCTAAATTGAAATTTTGTTTTCCTGTATAACTCTTTGGGTTCACATCCTCCTCCGGGTAAAGGTGATAACTTTCAGTTTGGTTTGATTTTTATAAAAAAAATAATAAAACCGGATTTTTTTTTAAAAATCAAAACCAAACCAGAACCGGTTCAAACCAACCGGTTTCGGTTATGTTATTTTAGAACAAAAACCAGTTTGGATCAGTTTTTTTTATTCAAATTCAGTTCGGTTTTTTTAGTTTCAGACTTATAAAACCAAAACTAAACCAAACCGATCAGTTTTTTAAAAATTTTAATTAGTTTAATTAATTTTTTTTTAAATATAATTTTTTCAGTTATTTTATTTTATTTTATTGGTTTAATCAGTTTTCAAGCGCTCATCACTGTAATTCTTCATCATTAGGCACATAAAATATAAAGCGTAATTAAGCACTAAAGAAAGCTCAAAAAACAAGATTTGTAAATCCTAGATATTAGTCCTAATTATACACTCACCAACAGTACACCTTTTGTGACCAAACAAAGTAAATCCAGAAAGCTAGGCCTTCGAAGATGGTGTTTCTTGAAATGTAATAATTGCAACTACACGTCAAAAGTTATTATGAAAAAAGAAAAAAGTTCTGAAATTGCGTCCAGTTAAACTTGGTAAATTAAGCAACAATGATGATAATGATTATAATAATAAATCCAAGATTTCCAAACCCTACAAAGCCTAATTCCCGATCACCAGCGAACGAACAATTAAAACCCAGCAAACAACCTTCGGATCTCTTTAAGCTCCAACAGGTCCAAGTTCCTTTACCACCTCTTTTAAGCTCTCTCAGTTTCTTCCTGATGCACTCATCAACCTTCGGAGCTTGTCAATCGTGCAAGCAAGTGGCTGAAAAGCTTGTCATTGGGCATGAACACCGTCGTCCTGGTGTCAGATGCAGTTTCGGCCGTCCGAAGTCCAAACTAATACCATTTTCAACCTATATAATCAAATCATATTTGAACAATTTTTATATATAATTTATATCATTCTTTAATATATTTTTAAGTTTTGATTAGGAAAAAAAAATATGAAATGGTACAATTTGTACCCGTTGCTTCATCATTAAAACTATGATGTGTCATCCAAAAATCATCTATATAATTTATATTATTCTCGCTTGATTACATTGTCGCGAAAAGAAAACAAGGTCGGTTTATGAAGAATCTTCGGAAAAGGCAACAGATTAAGAAGGCGAAGGGGAGACACTGGCAAATGAATTTGCAAAGACTCTGTCCTCTATTTCTTGCACAGTGGCATTAGCCACAAAAATCCATCCTGTCCCTGCTGATTCAAGGTGAAGATTGCTGGAATGAAGCTGTTTTCCTTTCATTTCTTTCCATCGCTCTCTGCCATTATAATTGTGATTGAAAGTCGATAAAAAAATGTCGTTGAAGGGATGATCATAAGTGGAATGTACATAAGCAGAGAGATCATCCCCCTGCAAATCGAGCCACAGCACGATGCTGTGCAAGCTTTTGAGGCTAGCAAATTCAACATGGGAAATGGCAAAGAAGCTGGAGAAAATATTGGGAAGTGTCATGGATAAGGTTAATTTCTCCAAATGAAATGGATTTCTGCATTTTCAAAATATTAAATATAGGAAAACAAAATATATAATCTCTCTCCATATTGTCTTTATTTATTTATTTATTTATTTATTTTTGTCATGGGATACTAGATGAAGTATGGGTAATTAAAGGGATTTTCGGAATCAACCACCACCACCACCATTAGAGATATTTATTAGCAACTGGAATGTGAGAGTATTCCGAAAGGGCCAGACATGGGCCACCAAGTAGTCTGCTCATCCCTGGAATTTAAAGACCCTCAGCCATTTCTGCTGCCCATTGGACATATGCTAGCCCGGCCCCTCTTCACCATAAGCTTTCTATACTGTGCCATATTCATTCTCGATCTACAAATTGTGGGAAACACTAGATTCTATTAATTTTCAACAGACAGACGTACCCATTCACATAGTTTCATTGCAAATATATAGAACATGTGATAGTATGATTTGAGCTCCATGTGAAGCATATAAATTCTCTGATTGCTTCATTCTCACTATTTTTCCAGTAAAGCTTTGCATATGAACCTGCCATGCCATCAATTAAATAAGTTGCCTTACAAAAAAAACTTGTCCAATAAATATATTTTTTAAAACGTGATTTTTTAAAATTATTTTTCTCATTTATTAAATTTCTTATAATTATTTGTTGATATTTCAAAAATAGTATAAAATATATAACATAAATTAATACTAGAAATTATTTTATCAATAATAATAAGTCAAATAAAAATAAATTTCAAAATCTTGTTAAACTTGCATCTATATAAATAACTCATAATTTAATAAATATGTTATATTATAAAGGTGGTGGTGGAAACGAACTAAGATAATATTGATCATCATAAGGTAAGACAGATATATAGTGATCAAGGTCTAGGTCAATATACTAATATAAACAAAAAATACATAAATGTTGTTATTTGTGGAGTCACATGTGATGGTATAGATGAAGTCACAGGTGCCAAAATACTTTGGTCCATATTTGATGTCCAAGCATGATATCACATGTTACTAAAAAAGTTTTTAACATGAGTCATTTTTTGTTGTAGTGATAAAATATAACTATTTTTTTTATTATTTGCTACTTCAAAATATTTAAATTAATAAAATAGAAGGTGTTGACTTAATCTCGTAGGATAGTAAAACTATTTTCATAATTTTCTTTATGAGACCGAAAGAGGGTTGAAATATGAATATTTACTACCTGTAGTTTGTTCCTGGTCCTTGCATTTTCATTCTCTGGATATGAACTAAGCCTTGGGTTCAGCCATGCAGGAAACTCAATATAAAATACAAGAATTTGGCTGAGGTCAATGCATCAACGAACAAAGTCTTCAAGGAGGACATTATACATAAATGGAACTACAAATGAGGTAAGATGCAAGGATTTTGCATGAATTCCTTTTATGCCGCCGCAGCTTTCTGCCTGCAAAGAGCAGTTCATAATCAGAGCAAAACTAGAAGTTCATGAAAAGTTTCTTTCCAGGATGCATCAAAAAAAGAATGAAGCAACCGAAGAAGAAACACTAGCCATACACTCTTAGTCTTTCTTGTTGCACCAGATCACCAACAGGCCAATATGCAGTTGGTGTGCACAAGTTCTGTTTTAAAATATCTACCGCACAGCCAATAAAAGCCTAATCGTGCACCGGAACACCGAAAGACTACAAGAAATGCTGAGCTTAAGATCACTTCCATGGCATCCTTGGTCGACTCTGACACAGCAACAAGCTCCTAAGAAACTTGTCCTTCTTTCATCTCTTCTTTTCCCAGGAGAGTTTTCAATATCATTTCCCCGTTCGGAGGACGGAGCCCCACCATAATTCTTCACAGTATATTAACAGTGATCACAGAATAATCAATGTATGGATTAAAATGTAAAGCAAACACAAGTGTATCGGTATTATAGGTTGCACAAGATCAATTGTTTATTTTTTCATGTAACCTCTCTCTCTGTATATTTATACATTTGTCTTTAAAATTTTATTTTTCATGTATAAATAAAATGATGCTGCTAATAAGACTTCTCACAACACCGTTTTGTTTAGTTTCATTTACAAACAAGATTCATAAATTTTGGAAATGTAACTCACTATCTCTCTACAATAACAGAAACTCAGCTCCATAATAGAAGAAAAACTCAAAAAAAGAAGAAGCAAAGTTTAAAACACAGGAAGGTAATCAGAAAACAGAAGGGAAGAAGAGTCTGGAAATCAATGTAAAACATTCTTCCTTTAACCAGTTTTTAAACAGAAGGGTTTTAGAATCAAAGCTAATGCAGATTTAATTACCGGAACTAATTCTCATAGTTTTGTTTTAGTTACCCATCATAAAAATCTAATAGTTTTTTAGCTTTAAATCTTAATGTTTTATATATAAAAGATGTTCAAGTTAAAGAAGAAGCAGAAGATTGTTCTAACTCTTTTTATTCATGAATTGAATATATACGTTCAAGTTAATCAGGAAGAGTGTTGATTGAGCAAAGTTCGATACCAGGACAGCGCTCTACAGAGTATCACTGTAAGACATCTCATTGAGCAAGAAACCATTTCCCTATTGAATTGATTTTTTGTCTAACCCGTGTTTTTTAAAAATTTAAATTTTTTATTTAAAATTAATTTTTTTTAGTATTTTTAGATCGTTTTGATACGCTGATATCAAAAATAATTTTTAAAAAAATAAAAAAAACAACTTCTTAATATTTTTCTAAATAAAAAACATTTTAAACCGCAACCATAATTCTAAATAAACTCAGTAGTCTGGCAAGCAAACTAGAAAGAGTACAGCTGGAACACAAGTCATTCATAAAAAATAAAAAATAAAAACCAGGACTCCCTCGTAGCTCTATCTGTCGAAGATCAGAAATTTTACTTGGCATTATTTTGAGCTTTGTAGTACATAATAAATTCATGACATGGATGGATCAGTGCAAGAAGAACACGGTTGCTTTACTCGTGTTCTTACAATCTCACTCTCTTTGTTTATTGAATACAAACATAAACACAGATACAACTTTTGGGTGGCCTTGAAGGCTCACCTCAGTTGACCATGGCTCATCAATTAGGCCCCCTCGAGTCTAGACTTAGGACGGATATTTATGTACACAAAAAACCTCAACCTTCCCGCAATCTAGTATAATCTAGGCATAACACTTGTTATTCATAGTTTTAAATTTCTGTTCACCATCCCAGTACAATATCCCAAACAACGTTGACAGAAGTGAAAGAAAATTCGAAGTGTTAGGCTCATTCATGACCAAGATAAGCCATCCACGTTACAGTCCATCCAAAAATGGACTAGTAATTTAAATGATACGTACATATATACTCCTCCATTGGGAATTTGTCAAGCTAGATAGAATGCATGACCTAAACGGAATTTATTATTCTGTGAATTCATCAAGTCGGTAGTCCATGATATTGGAGACAGCTTCGAGAAATGCAGCTTCACTCATACCAGGGAGCAAGGAATCTTCTGCTTCACGAATAATCTCCTCGATCACAGATTCCTTATTCAAGTTCTCTCTACACATGATGCTTCCGATAGCAAAAGGAGTGAGACCTCTCTCTACCCCTTTCTTCAGAAGCATAGTGGAGATACGAAGTACGCGGGCACACTCAAGAGGAATATTCCACCCATAGAATTGCACTAGTGCGATGTCATGTTCAGCATCCAGTGAGTTTATGTAGTCAACAACTTCGGGTGAGTACGGCTGGCGGGCTTGTGGCCAGTAAAGCCAGTCAAATGTGCAATCTTCAAACTAAAAAGAAGCAAAAGCTAAGATGAGCTGCAGACCTTCAAAGACAGAGCTTAAAGAGATATATCTGTAAAATATGTAGTTCATGGATAACTACTACACAGTAATCACTTTGCTAGCAACAATTTTTTATCCTTTTATCCTATCCTTAAAACACAAGTCTGAACCTTGTGTTTTAAGAATAGGATATTAGCTGAATCTGCTGATTAGTTGATTAACCCACACCCACACCCCCCACTCTGAACCTTTTTTTCTCCTATGTGCACCCCTATGGACCATATTGTTAAATAAATTCATCATGGGCAGCCAGTAATTACTAGCAAAGCACAAAAGTGAAAGAACATGAAAGCAGAGAATAGCAGGGCAGATTATTTAATCATGAGGATCATAGCTGAAATTACTTACTTTTTCAGGCAAGCAGTAACCATGATCAATTGGAATGAGTATTGTTTGACCATCCTCCCCTGTGCTAATCAATATATTCCCAGCATGCCTATCTGTATTGGCCATTCTTATATCGAACACACTGATTTTGTGCACCTCCTCCACCGGGAAAGCCCCGGGACCGATGTCCTCACAGTTCCCCTCGTTCTTCATAAACATCTGTAAAGACCCGATCTTGGCATACTCCATTGCATTTTCAAACCCTTCTGGATGGTTAAATCCTTTGTGCAAGCATTGAACGATGACTGTAGGGGGGACCCCAGCAAAGCCTATAGTTTCTCCATTTACTGCCCGTGGACCACTCCTTGGATGATCCAATATGTAAGCCGCAACTTCCCTCAATGCTCCTTCTCCTACCCTTGTCCCCCTTTTTAAACCCTCACCATTCGATGACACGGGCAGCCCCTGGGGGTTATTCACAGCCATAGGCTCCTCATCAACAGGCTTAAAAACAGATACAAACTCCTGACCTGATGGATCCTGCAAAAAGTAAGTCCCTCCTGTTCCCTCAGAAGATCGGATGGGTGCATTACCTTTCTCCAATCCACCAAGTGCAGAGTTAATCATGTTCCAAAAAACCGAATTCAGCTTCACCTTAGGATTAACAATAACCGGTTCCAGCATGAAATTTCTGCCAGATCGCTCCTTTGAGAGAACAAGAACCTCTTCGGATCGGTTCTCTCCTCCATCAATTGACCTATCTCTCTTCTCAGTGGAATTTGCTGCCACTACCAAAATCTCAAAATCCTTTTCCAAAGGCTTAGCCCTCACTTTGGCAGATTTTTCAACCAACAAATGGATGGCAGCATCATTATCATTACATATATCATCAACAATTTTCTGATCATCAAGCTTTTTTCCATTAAAAAAGATCTCCTGGTCCTCAACATCAACAAATCCTTTACCTTCTTTAAATATTCGTTGCTTTATGTACCCAACATTCCTATACCTATCCACATGAAACTCAAATTCCTCTCCAGAATTGGTCCTTACAATGACAAACAAGAGATCAGAGAGCTTGAGAACCAAGTGCAAGACATTGCCCCTAGTGACCCCATAATCCTTAACAAGAGAATCATTTCTTGCCAATTCCCTCCCTCCAAAAACTAACTTCTGCTTATTCACTACAAAACCTTTCCTTGTCTGAATCCTTAGCTTCACTGCAGCTATAGAATCAGACTCGAAAACCCTCATAGGAATTGAAGAACCACCCACGCTAATATAAATTAGAATCGATGAATCCTCGATTACTGGTCCCTTTTGACCACAATAACCAGGAAGAAAATGACCTGATTCTTTAAAAATCGGACTCAAACCAACATCAACAACAGACATTTTCTCTCTCCCTCTCTAAACAGAAAGCAACAAATTTTAGGTGAAAGAGATTTAGATTTTGAATCTAAAATCCACTAAAAAGAAATGGAGTTCATTGGGTAAACCCAGAAGCCAAAAAAGAAATTTTTTTTACCTTTTCAGCTCCTGGGTTTATCAGATTGTTGCATGCTAAAAACTTGTGTTAATGTATAAGGCCTCAAATTACGAAAAAAAAAGAAGAAAAGGAAACCAGGTAGAATAGATAATCGGATTCTTACCAAAACGGAAAGAATCAAAGGTGAATAGGCAGAGGAAGTGAGCTTAAAAATGGAGTCTTTTTTGGATGAATGATTGGCAAAGCTCCAATTTTTTTCGAGTTTACCAAGATTGGCAGCGAGAAGCGATTTTTTCGCCGAGGTTTTATCAATCGATAACGATAAACATGTCTCCGATAATAACAATAAACAAGTGGAAGAGGGAAGAGAGAAGAGAAAGCAGGATTGTAGCCGTTAGCTTTATAGAAATGTACGACCCAACGTCTTTGACGGACCGTATTTCTTGCTTTGAAGGACGACGTTAACTGTTTTTGACGATCGTTTGTTTGGTTCTGTTAAGGAGAGATAGTGTTTGCGTTTGGAGGTTTGAAAGGAGCTCGTGGGCTTGGAGTGAAGTTTACTAAGATGTCCTTCACATTTCCTTTTTATTTTTCTTTCACATCTCTCTCTGTTTATTTATATCTGTACATTATATTAAAAAGTTTTCTTTTTTCTTTTTATTTATTTAAGAAAAATGGAAAAGTTTTCTGGCTTAAAAAAAAATCACCACAGATTGGTATCGAGTTCATAGATAATGAGGTATCGGAAATGTTTTCCATTTATATCTGTATATTATACTTCACTTGGATGTAAATTGTTAATAAAAAATTTAATATTTCTTAGAAATTCTGAATTAATAACTCATGAAAATAGCTAAATTAAGTAAAAAAAATATTGAATTATTATAGATATAGAAATAAATATTGAATATAATTTTAAAGAAATACCCAAACTTATCGAATATAAAACATCTATTTTATAGTGATAACACCTCGAAATTTAGTTATATTAGAGATGATAAAATAGTGATAAATACTATATACATTACAACGAGGAGAAGGGTATTGCAGACATTCAAAAGCAATTATATCCGTTGCATTAATTGCATATACTCATACAAAAACATGCCACCTGGCACGGAAGCATTATTCTAGTAAACGATCAGATTTAAATGACGAACTTACAGACGTTGACGTTGACGTTAACAGTCCTCTCCTGCACTCACCGGGTTACACGACTTGCTGATTCAGCGATCTAGGTGCCAAACCAGGGGCGAATTTAGAACTTGTTTGTTTTTCGTCAAAATTATTGGTTTTAAAAAATTTATTTTTAAAAAATATTTTAATATAATAATGTCAAAAATAAATTTTAAAAAATAATATATATATATATATATATATTTATATTATTTTAAAGTATTTTTCAATTATATATATTTAAATGTGAAGATGTCAATACGTAAAAATAATTTATTATATATATTTTTTAATATAGGTTGTGCCTTCTAAAACTATTTAGGGAATATTTTTTTTTATTAAAGATGCAAATTAATTCAAAAGTATTTTTCCTATGGGAAAAAATATATAATTAAATTATTTGCAAATTGGAATCGAATGCGAAGTTTAACCATTTAGTTATTTTGAAAAAGATAGGTGATTGAGACATTTATTTAATTTTTACTGAGTAGGTATCTCATATATCAAGATTATTATTTATTTTAAAAAAATAAACAGATTTTTCAATCATCCCTAATCTGTACCTAGAACATTGTATTAATTTGGTCCAATCAATTAATGAAATTAAGATCAAGCAATTTGCAATGGGATTTACAGAAAAAATACAATAAGTTTGTTAATTTTTTTATATTTTTTTTAGATGGACTACAAACAAGCTACTAGACAAAAATGTGTAAACAGGAGGATTAATTAGATAAACAATTAAACAGGAAAGAACCTAGAAGGGGTGCGGTACCTTTTCCTTAGTTTTTATTCTCATGAAACCTTAATTAATTAAGGTGCAAATGACCAATTTTATTGCCGTTCCGACCGAATAGGGTCCCTGATCCTTATTACAAATGCATGCAAGTTCTGAGCTCTTGTCGATTGTGTGTAATTTTCTGTCTCTGGTCGGGGGTTTACCTTAATTTAAGCAATGCATTTCTTAATTAGAGAAAACGAGAGAGACTAGGCCATCCAATAACCAATATAAAAGGGGGGAGAAAATAGAGAGCATCGGTTTCATGCTAGAGGATGTTTGCTTGAGTTGTAAGTTTTTTAATTTTTTAAAGTGTTTTTTACTCGGAAATGTATTAAAATAGTATTTTTTTTATTTTTTAAAAATTATTTTTAATATCAGCACATCAAAATGATCTAAAAACACTATAAAATATTAATTTGAAACAAAGAAAAAAACAAATAAAATTTTAAAATTTTTCAAAAACACTTTTAAAATACAAAAGATGGGTTCCCAGGAGAAATGATGCATAACATGAATGCATCTAGATTAACACGCAAACATGGGTTCCCAGGAGAAATGATGAGCAGAGCACATTCATGCACTGAAATATAGTTTCAATGCATCGAGATTGCCTTTATTTTCTTTATATATATAAAAAAAAAAAGGAGAAGAAGAAGAAGACAAAAATCATTAATTTAATTTAAAGTTACATTGTTTTTGCATTTTAAGAATATTTTTGAAAAAAATTAATTTTTTTTATTTTTTTTCTTTACTTTAAATTAATATTTTTTTAGTATTTTCAAATCATTTTATGTGCTGATAATAAAAATAACTTTTAAAAAAATATATTTTTAAATTAAAAACATTTTAAAAAATAACTATTACTATACTATCAAACACCCGGGTTGTTAGCAACACAGGGAACTGAATCATGATGGTCCATGGTGCAAGAAAAAGAGTGTGGATTCGTGGGCGTTCTCTTCAGTGGTTGCATTATGTGGGACATAAATATAACATTTATGTGATCGATTAATTTGAAGATAACATTTACTTGCAGAGGAAAAAGGGCATTGCGGACCCCGTAGAGCAAAGTATCATGCTTCTCCATGTGAGCATAGGACCACCTCTCACATTTCTAGAAGCATATAATTAGTGCTGGCAAATTGTCGGAGTACACGTATTCAGAACTTAAAATGATAGGATAGCTGGTAAAGAAGGATTTTTCTCTCTCTTTTCGTCAAGTTTAAGCTCTACAGTCAATATATAGAGAAAGATTTTCTAATATATATGTTGTTAATGTGAAAGTAATTAAAGGAAAAAGGATAATTATTCATTAATAGATAAAATCATTAAAGTAAATGTAGTTATGATAAATAATTAAAATGCAATAACTTTATAAAAAAAAAAAAAACAATGATTAGGTAACATTTATATTTCAAAATGATGCATTCAAAAAAGAACTCATACCTAATATTTCCCTTCAAAACATGGTATTATTATTATGAGAGAGTTTTTTAAAATATGGTTGAAATTGTATTTTTTTTATTTTTTTTATTTAAAATTATGTTTTATATACTAAATTTGATATTAAAAATATTTTTTTAAAAAAATATTATTTTAATATATTAAAAAAAACTTTAAAAAACAATTCTACAATTATCTGTCAGTCACCTTCAAATTGGTGACCCCACGTAAAAATAATATTTTTACCTACTACTATGTACGGGTGTCAAAAGTTAACAGGCTATCCGTACCATATCACTCCACCTACCTCACCGTCATTTCCCCCCAAAGGCAGACAGGGAACCAGCTGTCACTCTGCCCCAATAATTTGCTATCTTTACCTATACTTGACTTAATCTTCTCTAAATCATGCATCATAATTATTATTTTTTTATTAATATAAATGTTCAGATAATTTTACACCTAACTCGACTAATTATACAGGTTTTAAAATTAATAATAATATAAGTTTCCAGTGACCCTGAGGTTTATAAAACTCGAATTAGTAATTTCTAAAAAACAGATCTAAAACCTGACTAATTAAATTATACCTTTAAAATTGTGTTTAACATATCATAGTTAAAATTGTTGTGTTTAACGATGATAATTTGTTTAATTGCCTAAAATTAGCTTAATAATTCATAAAATCACCGCCAGAAGAAAAGAGTTACAAATGGGATTTCATTTTGGCCTTGACTCCCCCACGTGCAGACAACAAGCCTTTTTTTCAGGTTATGTTTGCACACGTGTGGGTCATTGTCAGACGACGCTCCTCTCGTCTAGCCGTTAATGAAGATGCCGTTGAGGTCGGCAAAGTCCGCGTACACGTCCACTATGGTAATAGATATATATAAAGTCTTCTTATAGGTTTGTCTATTACTATGTAATAGACAAATTGTTAATACACAGCCTTTGAAAAGGCTTATAAATTGTTCATCTTTGATTAATAGCAGTACTTGAATAGGTTTCACAGATGGGATAGATAAATGTTTTGTCCTTTACTTCTGTTTCATAAAGAGTTATTAATCTTGTGTTGCCTTGGCTTTGCCGATTATCCTGATTTCTAGTCTAGGTAAGATTAAAAAAATAAAATAAAAATTAATCTAGTTTGAGTCATTCAACTAAATAACTCAAATCATGAATTGACTGATTCAATTAAAACCTTGTTAAAACATGATTTAATTTTTAATTTTTTAAAATAATATTGTTTTAATATTAAAACTGTATCATTTTAGATTAACTCGAGTTAATCCGTCCAATTTATAATATGAAACTTGAACCGACTGGGTTTAATAAATTTGGTTGCATTCCAATTTTTATTTTTCATTTCTCTTTCTTTCTTCATGGGGGTATATTTTTTTTTTTAAAAAAATAAACTTGATAGTATATGTAACTCGTTTAAGGAATAACTAAAAGGAATGTTTGGTATTGTTGTAGCTTATATTTTTTAATCAACTACAAAGAAAAGATTATTTGGTTAGTTTTAAATGTGTCTTTGAGCCCTCACCTCTCAGATAGTACGCCTTCAGGCCCTATCTTTTTCCTTTCGAGTGCGTTTTTAAGCTCTCAACCATCAAATAGTGTATTTTTTAGCCTTATCTATTTTTCTCTGAATATGCTTTTTAGCCCTCGTATACCAGATAATACACTTTCTGGCCATATCTCTTTCTTTTTTAGTGCGTCTCTGAACCCTTAACCATCAAATAATGCGTTTTTTAGTCCTATCTCTTTTCTTTTGAGTGCGTTTTTTAGCCCTCGTATACTAGATGGTGTGTTTTCTAACTATCTCTTTTTTAGTACGTCTTTGTGCCCTCACATCTCACATAGTGCGTTTTTAACCCTATCTCCTTCTGAGTGTGCTTTTGGGCTTTCATATCTCAAATAGTACGTTTTCTATCCCTATCTTTATTTCCCCCGAGTGCGTTTTTAAGCCCTCATATCTCGGATAATACGTTTTCTAGCGCTATCTCTTCTCTTTTCAAGTACGTCTTCGAGCTCTCGTCTTCTAAATAGTGTGTTTATCAATCCTATCTCTTTTCAAGTGCATCTTTGAGTCCTTATCATTCGAGATAGTGTGCATTCTAGTCTTATCATTGTCTATCTTCCTTTGAGTGCATCTTTGAGCCCTCATCACTCAGATAATACGCTTTCTAGCCCTGTCTCTCTTCTTTCGACTATATTTTCTAGCCCTTATATACCAGATAATTTACTTTTTAGCCCTATCTCTTTCCTTTCGAGTGTGCCTTTTAGCCTTCGTTTTCTAGGTAGTGAATTTTCTAACTTCATCTCTTTCGAGTATGCCTTTGAGCCCTCATCACTAAGATAGTGTGCTTTCGAGTCCTATCTCTTTTTCTTTTTTAGTGCATTTTTAAACCCTCAACTATTAGATAGTACGCTTTCTAACCCCATCTCTTTTCTTCTGAGTATGCTTTCTAGCCCTTGTACATCAAATAATGCATTTTTAGCCTTATTTCTTTCCTTTGCATCTTTGAGCTCTCATCACTCAAAATAGTGTGCATTTTACCCATATCTATTTTCTTTTCAAGTGCGCCTTCAAGCCCTCATTCTTGATTTAGTAAGTCCACTATCTCTCATTCCTTTTTCTTCTTTACAAGCTTATTATCTAAATTTTCTTATGAGACTTTCTGTCGCAAGTATTGTAAAGAGAGAGCAACTATCAAAATCTATTTTTGAGTTATTCCCCAAAATTCATCCTTTTTCCTAGTAAAAATAAAAAATAAAAGTAATAAGATTAGCGACATGGCAAAAGCCGATATATATATATATATATATATAGCTAGAGTTTTGGATGAAATATGGAGCCTAATCATACTCCTATTGTATCCAAGATGGGGGGAGACAATACAGATTCAAGGTCAAATTAAATGATTATTGGATAAATCTGCATAAAAAATTAAGTACAGGGATATAATTAGATTTTTAATAAGCCATTTTAATTTAATCATGGGCCAAATTAAAAGTTTAATTATGTTTAAGAATTAATTTGGGTCAAATTAAAAGATTTGATTAGGTGCAGGGACTTAATTATACTTTTAATGGGTCAAATTAATTTTATTAGGGACTTAATTGGTGAAAAATTAAGCCCAATTTGGGCTTAATTAAAAAGATTAAAATTTTAGAGGACCAAACTTAATTTTTATAAAGTCAACTGATTAAAATTAGGAGTAAATTGCAAGAAAAACAAAGTTTAGGGTCAAATTGAAAAAAATCACAATCAAGGACCTTTTTGAAAAAGATGTTAAACTTCAGGGACTTAATTCGGTTGAAGATAATGGTGAAATTGAAGAAATGAAAAGGTTAATGGTCAATTTGCATAAATCCAAAACCAAGGACCACAATAAAAAAGACATTGAAATTCAGGGCTCATATTGAAGTTCAACAGGGGCAAACCTGCATAAAATTAAAAGTTTGAGGTCAATTAGAAATGTAATTAAAAGAAATCAAAAGTCGAATGACCAAATTAAACTTTTGTCAAGTCTTTAAATTAAAACCCTAAAATGTCAAAAATATCGTTTCATTTAAATGAAACAATATATTTTGATCAAAACGCGCTATTTTGACCAAATAATAACAAAAAAGACAGAGTCATTTGGTTACTATTCATCATCCCCTACCTTTTACCCAAAAAAGCTACTCGGGTAGCTACATTTTCGAGCATTTAATGCTTCATCTTTGAACCAAATTGGATAAACCATACACCCCAACGTAAATCTTATTGGTTGATTGCCCTTATAGTCGCCGTGACACCGCCCTAAAGTGGTCAACCTGACCAGCCTTTAGCAACCTAATTTTACAAACCATGATGACACCTTTGAGCCAACAAGTGAGATTTTTCCTGCTTGAATCAAGGGTCAAGATTGGTCCCCAATAAAGATAAAATGTCCATCTTCCATCCCATATAAATAGAGTGGATTTCAAGCATTAAGGGACAAGAAATTGAGGTGCAAACTAAACAAAAAGTCAGCCTCCCCAATCTTCTTCTTCATCTGCTAACCTTTTCTCACTTCCTTCGTCATGCTCTTGTTGCCACCAGCCTCACGTCGGCCCTGCCATCATGACCACCAGCCAGCCACGTTAGGTAACCTTCTCTTTCCTTTTTTGTCAGAAAATCACAACCATTTGCATGCGTAACGAGAACTTGTTCGCATGCAAATGTAGATAATTAACTTGGTCACTAGGTCAGGCTAATGACCATGTAAGGTTGGGTTGGACTTGTTTTAGCTCAACCCAGATGGTTGGGCTGGGTCCAGCCCAATATATATATATTAAAAAAATAATTTTTCAAAAGACTATTTTGAAATTATTTGTGGGTTCTTCGCATATTTTTCTAACAATTTTGTCTAATATTAGGTCGTAGACTTACACTGTAAAATACAGACTCGATATAAAAATATTCGATTTTTCTCCTAATTTTAAAAAAATCCGAAAATTCAAAAATGAACTTTCATTTCAAAAACAAAAAAATATTTGGTTTTCATGCATACAACCAAATGCTAAAAGTTTTTCATGCATATTTAAAAAAAAAAATCACATTTTTATCATGTTTTTTTAAAAATGCAAAAATGAATATCATAACCGGTTTATGATTATCCATTAGGATTTGACCAAAATATAAAAAATTCAATTATAATTAGTTTGTTATTCTGAACATTAGGATTTAGCTATATCCAAGAAATAAATAAGTATAGGCCTTAGAACAGTTATGATTTAATCCATAAGATAGAGATTTTCTCATGAAGAGAGATTTGCCTTATACCTTTGATAAGACCAATAGATAGAAACATGGCCTAGAAAAACAATCGACAACCAATGCAACTTCCTTTAGGTAGGATGCACTGGGGGTAATGCGTCTTTTCTTTGCACAACTAGTCCTCTTACTCAAACTCTCGTAGATCATTAGGTTTTTTAGTGACCATAATATCAGGTAGTGACTCATGAATTTTATAATTATGATCTTATGATTACAAAACTTCTTTTACTATTCTCAGAAAATATCTGTCCTTCCATAACATGCATGTGAAGACATGAATTTTCCAATATCTTGCTTTAGATTTCCTGGAGAAACAAGGCTGGTCCAGAATTTTCCTCATTTGTTTTCCCTGGAGAAAAATATTAGTAGGTCGAAATATGGTGCTAACTATCAAATGCCAAAATTTCCCGTATGCTACTCTGATGCTGAATCATTGATAAAATCAGCTTTGCCCCACCACTGGGTCCTTACAGAACTTCGAATACTTCCCAACCAAATTGTCCGGTATAGACAGGCTAGAGAGAAACACTCCCTTCTGGACTCCACAAATCTTTGGTACAAGACCACCAGTGTGGAGTTTGTGCCAGCAGGTGAACGTGTGTAGTGGCTAGAAAATCCTGGTTGAAATTGACTAGGCATTCCTTTACAAATAATGGTCATATTTTATTTCATTCGAGTCAAGAATCTAGTTCCTTCTGTGCTTGAAAGCTGCCAAGAAAGGAATCGTTCAGCTTACTTGTCCCTCGGAGTATACAAGTTCTTTTGAATCATTGCTTTCAACCCCCTAAAGCCAGATTATATTACTGGAATCTATGTTATTCTAATTGTATATTTATTTCATGGAATTTTGGAGAACTCTCTGGAAATTGTTAAAATCCCGTCTTATTGGCTTATCAGTCTTTCATAACTCACATGGTTAGTTTCTAACCAATGTGGAACAACCAAGCTCACGCATGTTCCATCAATATACAAACCTCCAAACTTGCTTATTAAAATCTCAAAAACTTCTTGTTAAAAGTAGCAGAAACGGAATACTTCTGACTATAATTAGTAATTACACTGTGCATGCAGTACACTTAAAGGGCGTCTCTGTAGCAGCCTAGGTTCTTCCAGCATCTCCATGTTAATGTTTATCGCATCTTATGTAAATAGAATTTGATACCATCCTGTTATTTGTAGTCTGGCACTTCGGTATTGAGCACAAAGCTGGGAAATGCTAGTGTTAATTCCCTGAAAATTGGAAACCAAGAGGTGATATAGAGAAGTATGGTCATGTACTTGAAAGGTAAAAACAAAAGGAATTCAAAATATGGAAGCTCCTGCCACTATAAAATAGAAGGAGAAATGTTGTACATATATTCTTCATGAGACAACCAGATGTGTACTTCAGCACTGTCAAGATATTCTTTCATGACCTTTTCGGACTCAAAAGTCTCAAAAGTAGTTGGAGAGAGAGAGAAATGACAAATGGAGCTTAAAATCCAGATTATATGATGGTATAGTATGAAACAGATGACAAATGGAGCTTAAAATCCAGGTTATATGATGGTATAGTATGAAACAGATGAAGATGACAAATGGAGCTTAAAATCCAGATTATATGATGGTATAGTATGAAACAGATGAACAAACTTGAACTGATGATGTAGAGATCTTGAGGACTCACTTTAGATATGGAAGAGTCATGTTCTTCAGGAGAGATGGGTTCTTAGTTACAAAGTCCTTCCACTCTTCTGGATCAATTCTGCCATCTCCATTTAAATCTACTTCAATCATTGTCTAGAAGAATATGATTTACTGAGATCAATGTCTAGGAGATTGAACGAAATATGAAAAATCCTAACTGTTGAAAGATTTTGACACCTTGTCCACAATAGAATCAACAGCGTCATCGGTAAGTGTAGAATCCAATTCACTCAGAATAGCCAGTACCATCTCCTTCAACTTCCAGCATGAGAGAAATTCATGAAGTAGTCGAAAATTAGAAAACAAATAAAAAGAAGGGGAAAATAAGATTAGAAATCACAGCCCTGTAAATTTGACAAAGCATACCAAGGATGCTTTCATGTTACTTCCCGCACAGTTGAATATACTGTGCTTCACTGACATAACCATTAGAAATCATCATGAATAAGCAACTGATCAGTGCAATGATTCTAGTTATAAGCACATTTTATGATACTCTTGAAAAGCTAACGAGGGCAAGGGGAAAGTTGCTGAGTACTTACTTCAACACGCTCAATATAGCCAGTTTGTCGTAGATCATACAGTCTGAATGCAACTGAAAGGAGATTATTCCCAACTTAGTGGTGAAAATCGTAGTTAACAGGCTAAAATGACTTTTTGTAGACATAAATTACTTATCATATTGAAACAAGAATTATACAGAAAAGATGAAATCCACACGTATTATATCATACATGTAATTTTATCCTCTTCAGAAGCATTTGGATGGAACACACTTAATGACCTAACAAACTCTCCAAATTTGATTACCCCGTTATGCTTGGCATCAAAAAGATCAAATACCTGCAATAGGTTGGCATGGCAAACACATTATGTATATTATCTGCTTGATGAAATTAGAGTGGCTTGAAAACTAGACGGAGTACTACGATGATGAATAATATGAAGCCAGAATAGACCGGTTCATAACTTTCACTCTATACTTACGAGGACAAATGGACTCTTCAATGACCAGGTAAAAAATGCAACATTTACAAAATTATCAGAAATTGAATGCTTCAGGATGTCGGTATTACTGATGCAGCTCTCTGATTGCCTAGATAATGTATAATTCCTTAAAAGTAAGGATCTGATATCTTAGATGAAAGCAATTTGAACACAGAAAATCAACAGATTACAAACTGGAAACTAAAAACGCAATATTGAGAATACAAAAAATGAAATAGTGCGCACCCTGTCAGAGAAAATATTCTGCTTACTGCTATTACTGAAAAGCGCTAGTTGAAATTCTTCCTGCTCAGAAATGACAGATAAATTAGCACTTACTATAAAGATCTTTCACGATCCAATGACAAGCTAAAAAAGTCCTCTGTGATCAACCTTCAGCCTTGATTAACCATAAATTTGACGGTATGATCAAAATTATCTCATCATCAAGAAAAAGTTACAGCTTAATGAACTAGAATAGAGATACCTTGTGAATAAGATCATCATCAACTATGGTACTGCTTAGCTTCTTGAATAGATCACGCAAAGCTTCTATTTCGTTGACAGTAACTGTGACATGATAAAAAATATCAAACACCTAGACATGTTAATCGACAGGTTGTGATCAATCATATGCCCTACAGCTGGCAATTAAATGTATGAAAAAACTCCAGCAGCATAAATGTATTCAACTAGGTGAAGATTACATGGTTACTTGACGATGGCAGGATAATGTGGCCAACTTGCTGCCATGCCAAAACAACCACACTATGTGCTGAAAAAAATGCAAGCAATGGGCTAGAAAGGAAGCAGGAAAGAACGTGGGATGCATGCTGCAACCATTCCACGCAAGTGCAGCAAATGGAGGATGGAATGCATGAAATGGAATGGGTAAGATTTTATCTAGTTGACCATGGTATTCAAAATTGTCCTGCTATTCAGTGCAACGGGATACATGCAATATTCAACCATCAGATTTTAAGATGTTGATCAAATTTGACAAAAAAGGCACTTGAACCTTCTACTTACATGGTGTTTCAGAAGCAAGTATGATAGGATCCTCATCCCTCGGTAGTTTACTGGTTTTTGTCGAGCAAAAACAGCCTTTGAAAGCATCCATAATTCTGATACACAGTTATACGCAATTGATCCCAATGAGTCTTTATGTACTAAATGCAACAAATCCCGGATTTTATAATAAATTTCCTGCCACATCAAAACCAAACATGAATCAATAAGACATAATTTTAGTTTGAAAGGGGTAATTTCTTGTGCTTTTGGCTGGAAAATATGTTCTCTAACATAACAGTGGATTGAAAAAGCTGCAAAAATAAAATATCACTTTCTTTTGT
Organism: Populus x sibirica; assembly: GCA_019202695.1. Classification (NCBI taxonomy): domain Eukaryota; kingdom Viridiplantae; phylum Streptophyta; class Magnoliopsida; order Malpighiales; family Salicaceae; genus Populus; species Populus x sibirica. The sequence continues at coordinate 17,780 of JAGMVL010000941.1, read as the reverse complement.
TTACAATAGCATCAAATTGGGTTGATCTGATCTTTAAGAGCATTTGATTTGAGTCAATAACTATGTATGATAATGGACAAATTTTAATTAATTCATGCATGACTTGTGCGGGCTTTGCTATCATTTGATATCAGAGCTAAATTTTCTCAGAAAATTCTTACTCCGACTCACAATTAAGCGTCTATACATTATTTTTATCAATTCAGCATTTTCTTTGGCTAATGTTTACATGCAGAAAATCCAGATTTCCAGTGTCAGAAGCATTTAGGACAACAGATCTAACTTACCAAACAAGTCAAGGTTGAGTGATAAATCAACTCTATCACAACAAAATCAAGAGCAGATTACATTTTTTGAAGTCAAAACACTAAGTACCCCAGTGCCAATAATGGTCTAGCGGGCATCAATTCCTTTTAATTGTTCAAGTTCATCAATTGTGAAGCACTGGACCTTGAAAAAGGAAAAAAAACATATACAAAAAGGTAGCTGAATGATACTATTAGTGTTGCTGCAACTACACAAGTAGGACACAAATACAAAAGGGGAGAGGAAACAAAAAAAATAAGATGCTTTATCCTCCAACAACTATTCCATACTTACAAAGCACTGAAGGTAACGTTTTTTCTAAATCAATCTCCACTGCAAAAACATGAAGAAAGCCCCGTTACAAAAAGGGTCGAACTTGAGATTGTTTTATGCCCTCAAGATTCACCTCTTTCATTTAACCACACACATATGTAGCAATGGCCAGAGAGGGGGAAAATATCAAGAACTGCCGTGCAGGGAGCTGGATATCTTTACCTGGGGAGGAAGTTGCTTCTTCTAGAATAAAAAAAGAGTTGACAATTTCACTTTCTCCATTCACAGAAGCTTGATTTGTGCTGGGATTGTATTTTTATATTAATTAATGTCATCCTCCACTGTCTCCATCTTTCCAGTTTGCCTCCATTTTTAAAACACTAATAATTTCATTTCTTTAATTGAAAGAAGAAAAAAAGAGCATTGGGCATTCTATATATTCAACGTTTGTTTCTCTTGTGACGCCACCATACACGCCTCCACACCACAGATCCTGCAGCACGGCCACGTTCATTCTTCAAGGTTGTCAATCAAAAAACAGTGACTTCATTTAAAAGAAAAAAAAGATCATGGTGTTCTATGTTTGTTTCTGAAATTTACTTTCTGATAAAAAAAAAACTTTTCAAACTTTTTTATATTTGATTGCTATTAAAAAAAATATCAATCAAAAACACTTTTCAATCAAAAAAAAATTTAACTTAGTTTCTAGTAAGTGTTTTCCTAGAAAATTTAGGCATAGAACACTTTTCAAAAGTTGTAAAAAATTTAAAAATATCATATTATTTGTTGATTATATCAAATTTGATCCTCAAACTTTTAATTTATATATATATATATATATTTCAATTTCATCTCTTAAAATTTAATTTTTATATTAATTTTAGTTCTTATTTTTATAATTGTTATTTGTTTTTTTTTATTTTTTTTTATTAAAATTTTTTATGTATCAAATTTGATCCTTATTCTTTTGATTGTTACTTATTTTATTTGAAATAATTTATGAAATGTTAATTATTATTATTTTAATTTCTTCATCTTTTATTTTTTTATTTTTTAGATTTGATTTCTATTATTTTGATTATCATTTATTTTATTTGAGATAATTTATGAAATTATATTTTTTTTTTCAATTTCATTCTCATTCAACTTTTTAATTTGTAAGATTTGTTCCTCATTATTTTAATAAACTTGAGAAAAATAAAACATTAATAAGTTATTTTCCAACTCATTTTCCATAACATAACTAAATACTTAAAAGTATTTTTCAACTTATTTTTCATTACACTAATAAACATTGAAAAATAATTCACTTAAAAAAAAAAAATTATTTCTCAACAAACAAACAAGATATTAAGCTCGTATATAAATACCAGATACATAACAATAATAACTTTTTTTTTATCATTTTGAGTCAAGTCTCTATAATAAGAGTACAGTCAACGTAAGCTTCGAGGATCTAATTGCAATTAAAGTACGAGCCTGCACCTAATTTCTTCCTCATATCAGGTAACAGTGGGCCCAGATCATGGTGTTTGCTACAGTAATTGTTCTGTTGATTACTTGTTTATAACTCTAGTGTTTGATACGCGGTTTTGGTTTTTTTTTTAAATATTTTTTATTTAAAAATATATAAAAAAAAATATATTTTTATTTTATAAAATTTATTTTTGGAATTAATACATTGAGATAATTTAAAAATATAAAAAAATTAAATCAAAAAATCAAAATTTTATAAAACATGGTTTTAAAAACAAACGCATTAACATGAAGTGCAAGAAGCATATCTTTGATTTTTTTCGGAAAAAAATACAGTCCATAAAAAAAATATTTGTTTGGAATCTTGGCGTTTTGTTTTTTATTTATAAATATATTAAAATAATATTTTTTATATTTTTTTTAAAAAATTTATATCAAAACATTATAACAATTAAAAAAACTAAAAATTCATTTTAAATAAAAATAAATAAATAAATTTTGCACAAAAAGAATTGTGAAAGGAATGCCAAATATGGCCGAGGAAGAAGAAGAAAATCTAGTTTTAATGGGGTGAGAGAGTGTGGGTGTCAACAAAATGGATGGGCCACTAAAACTGGGCCGAGGGAGTGGATGCACTGAGGGCTTCAGCTATAATCTTAGTGGGCCGAAAGGCATTAAATTAAAACAGGTACTAAAACTGTTCTCACCTTGTTTTAGTACTAAAACATTCATGAACTGTGACCACCGTTACAGTTTGTTACTTTGTTTAAAAGAAAAGGAGTTATTTTTCACACCAATCGTTTAGAAAACCTAACCTTATTTTATAAAATATTGAAAATAATCTCGGAATTCAAGAAATCAATTGAAAATAAATCGAATTAAAAAAACGAAAGAAAAGAAAATGAATCTCAACCTTATAAAAGCATGTGTTTCCCTTTTCTTTTTCTTTTCTAACAAAAAAACATGTTTTTTTTTATGAGAAATTTTTTTAGATAAAAAGATATTATAATATTAGAAGCAAGTTTTAATAAAAAAATCATGAAATGATAATTTTTATGCAATATTTTTTTTATTACCGAAGGTGGCTCTATAACTTGGAAATTAGAGAAATTAGGTCCAAGCTTTTACATCCTAAAATATGAAATTCAACCTTTCTTTTTAACACCCTCCTCCCTACACACAAAACACACAACACAAACAAAAAAAATTATATGAACCTCTAAAACCTTATCTATAACCATCAAATATATTTTAATCATAATAAAAACTCAAAATTAAATAAAAAAAATCGATCCTTAATCTATTTTTCAAGCCTTATTAGAAAAAAAAATAATTTTTTTAATATTAAGATCAGTTAAATACACACCTCAGGTCATAAATAAACCTCCCTGGTTCAATTTCTTTGTTTTTTTAAATTAAATTTTATTTAATTATATAATAATAAAAATAAATATTCACTAAAAAGCTAAGATTTAAAAAAAAAAAAACACAAACATGATGAGTTGCTATAATCTTATTCGAAAATAAACAAAACTTTTAATGGTATTTAAAAAATATCAAATCAAATATATTTTAAACTAATTTAAGAAATTAAGAAATTAATATATGTAATATAATATAATATATATTTACTTACTAAATTTTAAATTAAACAAACTTAAATCATGGGGGGGGGGGGGGGGTTCTGAACTTTTAAAAAATACACAGACACCATTATTTCTATTTGCAAGTAAAATCTTAACAATTATTTTTAAAATCTAATTGATTGACTTGCGCTTAACTGTAAGATCAAACATTTTTTTTATATAAAAAAGTTAAATGTGCAGCCGTTTCCAACCCTGTTTTTCACATAAAAAAATTACATAACATTTGCAGAGGTACATATGGTAGAAAAATAAGGATCCGTTTCAAGAATAATGCCGGATATGTTGTTCAGATGCATAAAATATTCGAAGTCCATTAGCCAAGTCATTTTGATATCTTCTCGGAACCACAAGGACAAGGTAATCTACCTCTCTAGTCCAAAAAAAGAGACCTCCTAGCAAGATCAACCATGTCAGCTTTGCTTTCGCACCTAGCAAACAAAGATCAATTGATAGCATATATTCCGAATATCCCACATGTATAGGGAAATCTAACATAATAAGACATTGACAGGGGGTTGTAATGTAATGTTATGTTCTAATTGCAGATTGCAGAAATAAAGTTATTAGGCAATAGACTTTCCTACGCAAAGAGAAAATTATTAGCTTTTTTAGGAATAAGAATAGAAGAGAGAGCATTCATCCAGTCATCATGGCATGGCATCATAAGAAACTGAATTCTTGGATCCTGAGACACCTCTTATTTTTAAATATGTGTGGAAAGAAATGACAAACAAGAAGAAATAAAAGACAAACACAACAATTTAACCAATTAAAATGCACCCTGCCAACTTAAACTGCAATATTTCTCTCATTAAATTCGTTTTCTTTTTCTTATTTGTGTTCTTTTGTGGTTGTCCTTCGAGCCCCTCATCTGTATTAGCTTCACTTATTCTCATTGGCTCAGTAACATGTTCAACTAGCAACACCATAAGACTACTCAAGAATAATAGTACTCCTATAATTTTTTTTCAGTTTAATCCTTGTCAAGTTTTTTAAAAATAATGCACCTGGCCTACAGTCCATTTAGTCAAGAACCAATAAGTTAATCAGTTCGACCACAAAAAGAAAATCTTAAGACAAAGGTGCACTGAAGTGGACTGCAAGAGTTAAGGGGGAAAGACCTTGAATGCAAGGATCCTAGGAGCTGAAGAACAATTGAAGAAAAATCAAGCATGAGATCCAGGCAAAACGTTTCAAGTAAAATAGGCAGGTTTCTTTCACCATATTTGTCAAATAGCTACAGTGCAGGATTTAAAGCAGACAGGTTAATCTATTGCAAACCCAGACTCGTCAAAATCATATGATTCTAATCACTATTTTCTTAATATCATCGACTAATTGCTTTTGTTGGTTTGCCATTTCAACATGTTTCTCTATATCACCTATTCTATTTGAAAGATTTTTTATACGACCATTAAATTTGTGCATGCAGTTTTCTTCTCCGGAACGAATAAAAGAGAACAGTTGTGCATCACCTGTATAAGGAACTTTTCCCCATAGTTCTTTTTAACTGCAGTCCTAAACTCATCTAGAAGCTCTGCATATTCTTAAACCACAACAAATAACAAAACAAAAATCTTGAGATGTAGAATGATTTAAAATCTAGAAAAGAAAAGAAGAAATATCAGTCGATTGGAAATGGAATAAAGTAAAATTACTCTACCTATAAAGTTACCCTCTTTTGTCCAAGCCTAATGTAGAACTCATCATTCAACAACTTCTCATTGTTTGTGCCAAAATCAATTGCTACAGGCAAGCACTGCATGCATATATTGAATACAATTGGAAGGTTTTAGTAACTAAATAGCAAGGGCCAACTCATAGCTCTAGTAAGACAGTAATTGAGGCGTGTCTAAATAATATAAAAAATTAGTGAATGAAATTGTTGTGCATTTGATAGAAAATTTATCCCTTTTTCTCTGGAACCAGAAGCTTGCAAACTCATCCATCCAAAAACACAAAGAATATCAAAATCAAATATACCAGTGGTTAGAATATGTCAAACCTTACTGCAAAGGGACGTAATCCTCCTAATGTTGTCTATAGAGAGAGTTTTCCTATTGGGATCCCCATTCCTTAACAAATGTAAAACAATCGCATCAATCAAATTAACGATGATCCACTCGTTAAGAGATAAGAAGTGGTATACATCCAATTTGTAAATAAATTTATGAGCATCAATACCTGGCAACAAGATCCCCAAGCCCTAAGATACACTCACCATCAGTAACAACAATGACTTGGATATTTCTCCAGCCAATTCTTCGATGCTTTAAGAATATTGCCCCTGAAAAATCCATTTTTTGCTAAATACTCCATAATTGTTTAGAAAAGAAAAGAAAAAAAACTATAGAAAATCCATGTAAAAAGGTGGCAAATGAATGAAAATGAACAAATGTTATTGTGATAGCAATTATTCAAGCATCATTGCAGGTTGTTGGAACTAAGGGTGTTGAAACACAATATTCTGTACAATGGTTCTATTGGGTAATGAACTTCAAATGTATAGTCTAAATCTTTCCTTCTTAAGAGACGAGTTTCAAACTTTTGCAAGTATAATTTTATAATAATATACCATCCCATTATTTCAGCAAGAATGCAAAATTTCCCCAAGGCTTTCGAGTTGAAAAGTAGCTTTCATCTACTGCTCATGGCTGTTTTGTACTTTAGCTCCTGTCAATCATGTATTCCTTCATCATAATTCATCATGTAAAATCTGGGCTATTAAAACAGAAAGCGAAAGGGCATACACCATAGAAGACAATTCTGTTTTCTTTTTTTAAAAGTTCATTTGTGCCCAATGACCCTAAAAAAAAACCTAATAGCAAAGCAAAGAAGAGATCAAAAAACCTTTCTTCCTTGGATGACAACCGATCCTCGAAGGAAAAAATCCCCACCCCTTTCTCTAACACGGAGAGGCGATGTGTTTGGTGATGCATAACAAGGGCTGGCGATGGGTTTGATGATAGTTGGTGGAAAGGGAAGATCGACATGAGAGGAAAAATTGTATGTTGGTGTCTGTCCCTCACCCTATTTTGAGACAAAAACACAAAAAATGAAAAAAAAATTATGATAACAAACAAGCCACGTTGCCAAGAACTCAACTGCACACACAAAGGAGATCAATAAAATTATCAATGAAAAACACTGTTTAATCCACAGTGTGCATAGATTTCTTGATCTGTTTTAGTGTTTTTTTATATAATTTACAGTGTAGTGTAAGTGCAAGTGTAATAGTAATTTTAGGGCTCTTACTACATAATCAATCCACTTTCTAATTCTGGACCCCAAAACCTCACTTTTGAACTATTAGGCCCAAACTAGGTCTCAGAATAAAATAGCTCGTTTTGCTATTCAAAAGAAGTCAACAGAACCCAAAAAAATAAAACGTTTTGGCATTTCAATTGTGCGAAACCCGCAAAGGGTAAAATAAAAATAAAAAAATAATCAAATAAAAATCTCTCTGTCTCCTGCTTCTTTAATGGCGCTTTCTCATTCTCACTCACAGGTGATCTCTCCTCTCTAATTTCCTTTTTGCCCTTCCGATTACTCATTCTTACTCACTGATCTTCGAAGTAATGTTTTCTAATCATTTAATTCATGTTCCCTTAGCTTATTATTCTTGTTATTATCTAATCGCGTCTTAATTTTTTAAAATTCTGGTGTTTTCTTTAGATTTTTTAATTATTATCGAGATTATTATGATAATGGAGGTGGATTTTGATGTTAAGTGGAATATTAGAAGAAGAATTGCCTCTTGAAGTTGACGAGAATATTCATGTAAGTTTCATTTTATTTTAACTCACTGATTTATTTTAATATCGATTTTTTGGCTCTTGTTTTTTGGATTTTCTAGTTTTGAGAGCTGAAATTTCTGTTTAGAAGCACGAATTAGATGTTTTTTTGTCAAAATTGCTGCTGCTCGCTTATTATTATTATTTATGTTAGCCAATAACATAAATATTATTTCCATTTTTATAATTTGCAGGATAATTATAATTTTGAGGGCGAAAGATGTGGGATATGCATGGATATTGTTATTGACCGGGGCGTTCTCGATTGTTGCCATCACTGGTACATGTTATTTTATTATTAAATTCAACTTCTTTCTTGCTATTTCGTTTTACTAGAGAGAGATGAAAGTTTTGAGCTTTGGTAGAATTTTTGTTAGATTATGCAATTGCACTGAATGAATGCGCAGTGAAGATGATCACTTGGCGTTTGTTTTGGGAATTTTTCAGGTTTTGTTTTGGTTGCATTGACAATTGGGCCACAATCACGAACCTTTGTCCACTCTGTCAGAATGAATTTCAGTCTATTACATGTGTTCCGGTGAGTGATTTAAGATTTTGTAAGCATTACCCCCCCCTCATTTTACAGTAAATTTTGTTGTTTTTCAAACGACTTGAGAACTTTAGTCGAGGTATATATCCTATCTTTTGTTTCTTATGAATTTAGTAGCTTTATTAGGTTACTTGGTTCTAGAAGTTTTCTTGAAACTATCTATATCCAAACTTTGTGCAATCTGATGCGTGACAGTTTCTGTTTGCTAATGAAGGTATATGATACCATTGGAAACAACCAAAGTTGATGAGGACTCACTTTCTCCAGGTAGTACTAGTAGTAGTATATGCTTTGCATGTTGTTGGTATTTCTTCCTGATTGGGGTAGGCTCCCATTTTTTCATCGTTTGGTATTTACCGGCATTGCATCCTCACACTTAGGTGTCTACTTTTCTTATCAATCAATCAAATATGATTTTTAAGTTCAGTGGAAGCAGCACACTGTTGTTGCAAGTTGCAACCTTACTAAATATTAAGGTAGCTTCATATTTTGTTCTAATTGATCTTTCTAATTGAAATAATCGCAATCCACATGAAGCTCCTCCTATTGGAGGTGAATTTGGACCCCTGAAAGAGTTAAGCCACTCAGATTAACAAAGCCATTTTAATTATAATGTTTAAGATCCTTGATCCATTGCATCATCTATTATTCTGTGTTTATCAACATTCCAAATAATACACAAGTATGCGAGTTACTGGCATACTGCAATTTCATCTTTACCTTCTCATTTGTGATTGATTTTTGTGATTCAGTGCCTACATCTGGGGTAATATTTAGCAGCAATTGAGAACTAAGGGTTTGCTTCTGTTTAGGTTTTCAGCAGTGATTGATTCATGTTTCTGTTTATCTATGCTGCAGAGATGATGATTGGTCTATTGAAGGGAAGAACCAACACTCTCTCCTTTCCATCATACTATATCGATGAAAATGTAATTATCATCCATATGTTATCATTTTGAGGTTTAAGAGCTAATTACTGATCTGAAGTCTGAACCTGTTTGAGACTTGTGAAACTTGGTGAGCTAATTTATACAGAGTGACTTCACCTCAGTCAGGGTTAGTAACATGATCGCATTTGTTTGCTCGAACTTTTTGCCATGCCATCAAATTTTCAAAGTTGATTTGAGCTGTTGATGCTCTAAGCTGGTAGCATTAGATGTATACAAGTTATTTATGTTGTTGGTTCAGCCATTAGACTTCACAAATTGATATGTTCATCTGGAAATGGTTTATGCTCAAGGACCAAGCTTTTTCTGTTTCCAGATTAAATGCTACATGCCAAAATGATTATACATGTTGGAAAATCAAATAAGACATTCATATAAAATTGCTCAGTTAATATTTCTAGCAGTTGGCTAAAGCACTTTCAGCCGTAGTTTGTAGCATATCAGCTTATGCAGAGGGGGCCAGTGCCTAGCATAAACAGAAATCAATCCAAGCACTTCAATGCTTTTGTGTACAAAAAATTTCTTGGGAAAGTCGGGGTGATATTTCAGAAACCAAGACAAAGTTTCATATAATTAGAGTTTTTATTCTATACAACTTGAATTCCATGTGTCAATTGTAATCATGATATAATTCTTATGCACTTTATCATTTTGTAGGCAGTTATCTGCTTCTGGATAGAGATGGCTGCACAAGATTCAAGTGGATCCAGCAAATATTGAGGAAGAATCTAATCTCGATACCTCTATTGCTTGCTTCGACTCTTGTGACATTTGGTAAATTTTTATCCCTAAGGTTGTGCTTGATTTTTGGGTTGAAGTGGGTTTAACATTTAACCCCTCCTTAACTTTGTTTAGTAGCTCTAACACCCTTAACACTTAACCCTTAACATTTAACCTCCAATTCTTAACTTACCGAACCAAGACGCAACCTAAGTGATATTGTTTAGGTATATTTTATATGTAGGTTGATGTGTTTAGAAATTCTACTTCACTATGTAGCTTATAGTGAGAGAAAAAGTTTTAGATGGTTGATTTTTTTCCTTTTACTTTGTTAAAGGAGTCAAAAGGTAGCATTTAACCTGGATACATATTGGGTATGACAGCTTAGAGCCCTCCTAGAAACAAATTAATTCCCCTACGCTTTCTTGTCATACAACAGGTATCATGCTTTTTGTTGTGGGCTTTGATGCTGAAGGGACATCAGAGGATACATGGTTAAGTGCCCGAGGTAAAACTATGAGGATGATTACCCAATTAGGCAGTGTTGGGATGTGGGGACTTTGCTATGTCAATACGGTCCATCTATGACTTTTTGCTTGAGCTATAAACTATAGGTACTCTGAAGAAATGTGCTTCTTTCTATACATAGAAAGCATAAGTTATGTATATAAAATGAAAGTTGAGTGTGCTGCAAATTGAGGGCTTTTAGTACTTGTGGAGTGCCTACAAGGGGTTTTGAATAAACCCTTTCTAATGTTTTGTTAGGTGGGCATCTGGTGATGTTCTTCTCTATTATATCATTTTATTTAAGCTTTCTATGATCAGTCTACAGACATCTGATGCTCTGATGTAGATTTCTAAGCCTGGACTCAGTTTTACTTAAGCCTAGGTTCCTCTGGTGTCATTTGCTAATGCATCATGTTTTGGTTTGATGCAGATGCACAGTTGGTGAAGTGCCACAGAAATCTGATGGAAGCTTCACTACAGAAGCCAAACAAACCAGTGTTATTCAGAGAATTCTCACAGTAGTAGTTTTGCTGAGGCTGAGGCTGGCGGCTGCTTTTTCTGGAAAGATGTCTGTATCTATCGCTGATGCTGGAGAAACAGCTGTGAATTGTCTCAATGGTTGGAGGCACTAAATGGACTGAAGAACCAAGTAAACCAACCCTTGAAGTTGGTTGAGGACCTGATGGATGAAGTGCAGTTAAACTCTGATGAAAAATGTAGCTACAAGGTAGAAAGACAATCTAGCAAAAAGACTGATGTACAACCAACCGTGGAGGCACCGGAACTTGAACTGTCCTTATGTCGTGTGATGCATCCTTCAGTCACCTATCTACTTCCTTGGTGCTTGCTGAGTTGAAGACCATTTGTGATGATGGAACAGTGAATGAACCAATTATTGGTGATGGTGTTAAAAATTCTTTTGAGAAAGTTGTTTAATGATTCCCTTGCCAGAAACAAGCTGTCTGGGAAAGGAATCTAGTGAAGGTCTTCATCTTTGGTTTATCTTTGGGCTGTTCTTCATCTGGTAATTATGCATGTGTAATATTTGTTCATCTTTCCTTTTCATCCACACAATAAAACATAAGTGATAGTTTTGTCTCTTTTTCATGCTTGAAAGTGTCTAATTGCAAGAATGTTTTTGTGCTATTAACCTAGGTTACATTAGGACCAATGAAACTGAAGATCAAGGGACCATTTGAAGTACAACAGCAAAGTCTTTTCTGAAGAATCTTTGCTAAGAAGAGGTATTGAAGAGACTGTTTCAAACATTAAAAGGAATCCATCCAGACCATTATTTGGCTGTGGAAAGTTAAATGAATTTCTTGTAGGAAACCAGTTCACATTTTGTTGACATTTTGGATATGTGTATTTCATTAACTGTCCTATTTCTAAAATGTTTTTCAGATGAGAAGATTCTACCAGTTGCTAATGAGGGAGGCCATGAAAATTATTGGTGTGAAGAGAAAGCATGCTAATTTTGCAGGTTACTTGAAATTGAGTGTTTTCATCTTTACTCACTATTCATGTTCACTAACTGGGGGTCAAGTGTTGTTTGACTTTGTTTTTCTCACTCCAAGAGTAACTCTTAATTATCGTCCCCCCTCCCTCTCTCTCTTTGTGTCCCAAAAAAATATAACAGAAGAAAAGAATCACTAAATTAAAAAAACAGGCACTAAGTAGTTGATATACTGGTTCACTGGCTTTTGTCTTTTAAAAGATGAATACTCACTTTCAGTAGAAGTTTGTGCTGTTGATCATTTTTGTCTTGTTCCTTTTCTTAAACTCTTTGTTGGTTATTAGTGATGATGCTGTTAAGACTGCTGATGATAACGAAGACAATGCTAAGAATGAAGCTGCAGTTCTTGCAAAGAAGACCAGAGTCAGCAGGAAGTTGCAAATAACTCCTAAGGACCAGGACAGTGCATTTTCTTCCAGAAGATTCCCAAAGGTGCCCCGCCAAAATAGCAGTTCTAAAAAATGTCAAATTAAACGATCTCTTGAAAAGCAAGATGTCACTTCTGATATAATGAGTGTGGTTAAAGGAACTGGTCGTAGGACTTTGAAGGGGCTTGCTCTCCAGAGTCCTCCAGATAAGTCATCAAAGGAAGGGGAAAATGCAGCGGGCTTGAGAGTGAAAAAGATCATGAGGAGAGCTGTGGAGGACAAGGAATCATCTGTTGTAGTTCAAAACCTTAGAAAAGAAATAAGAGAAGCTGTGCGTAACTTGATCTTCTGATGAAATTGGGGAAAACCTTTTTGACCCAAAGCTTCTTGTTTGCCTTCCGAACTGCTGTAGCAGGATCCACAGCTGAACCCGTGGAAAGTTTGCCCCTTCTTCTCTGAAGGGCAAAGAAGTCCTTGCTGCAGAAGGGTAAAGTTCGGTGAGAAGTCTGACCAAGAAAATATATGGAGATTCTAATGGAAGAAGAAAACGTGCATGGGATCGAGACTGTGATGTTTGGAATTCTGGAAGTATCACTGTCAAAGAGGGTTACAAAGCCTGAAAAAATTGCAACTTTGAAGTCAGTTCTTACTCTCCTTAGAAAGAATCCAGTGGCTCAGAGATGGATCAGGGATAAGGAATTCCAGGAGACCAATCCCATTCTTTCAAAGATTATGTTTAGCAGACACATCTGTTTTTCCAAGAAAGGATGATATCAAGCCTCTCTTAGCTTCTGCTAACTACAAGTAACACTGAACAGAATAAAGATCAGGAAATTTCAATGGATAAAGTTCGGAAGCCATCTCCCTGATGATCATACTCTTAAATCTGCAGGAGCAAATAAAGTATCATCAAAGCTTATTGTGCCTTCAATTCATGATAAAGGAGCTTAAGGATAAAGTTCTCAGCAATAAATTGTCGTCAGCCTGCTTCTAGCAAAGCACAACCAGGTGGATGTTCCAAAGTCAATTCACAGAAGAAAAAGGTGCTCAATCTGATGATAAAAGGATAGATAAAAGAAAAAGGTGGGCCTTGGAGGTGCTTGCAAGAAAAAAGGCAGTTTCAGGTAAAACTGCAGCAGATGAAAAACAGGAAGACAATGCAGTGCTTAAAGGAAACTATCCTTTACTCGTATGTACCACTCTCCCCTTAAACCAGTTTTTTCTTGCTGTTTGATTCTATATGACATTCTGCAAACTGTTACTAATGACTCTTCTTTTTTCCCCTTCCCTGGTTGGGCTGTGGAGCAGGCTCAACTGCCAAATGACATGAGACCGGTGTTAGCATCCTGTCACCACAATAAAATCCCCATATCGGTTGAGACAGGTATGCAATTGCATTGTGTACACCTTTTCGTAACTAAGCTGGTTGTTTTGCATGGACGATAAGCTTTTCTGGAGTCATGCTTGAGGTTTCACTCTTCTATGGAAAAAAGAAAGAATTTGCAGAAGTAGGCTATGTTTCTGTTTAAACTTGAACTGCCCATTTGGAAAGATGGTATGATGTGGATAGACCACATTATTGTTTTCCTCAGTTTGCCATCATTCAAACACCTCTGCCATCACCAACTTGCTACTCTTGTTACTCCTGCCCTAGCCTCCAGAACTGTGTGTTGCCTATTCTTCAGCAATTAAATTCTCACTTCTAAAATCCAATTGGGTTTGTGGAGTTGGCAAAATTTAACTTAGATAGTTGGCTGTTCACGTACCAAACTTGTACTGAACACAAGTTCTCTATACTCATCATTCTCAACCTCTAATTTTTAGCTCCCACTCAAAATGGTTTTCAGATTTTTCACCAAGTAACTGTGTGCTTGGCTGTACTTTAGCTAATTCAATCTCTTGTTGTACAGACACAACTACCACCGACTGACAGAGCACTTCTTGAGGAAAGTAGAAATCTGCCAGAGATTCGCAAAACTGCAGAAACAGAGTTGGCTGTTGCAGATGCAATTAATATTGAGAAGGAGGTTGCCGACAAGGCAAACAACCAAAATAGTATATTTGAATCTTTGTTCTCAGGAAATAATCGTCACTCAGATGACACAGAAAGTCCAATAGAGCCACAGTATCAAATTCTTCACCATCTGCAGTCACTGTTGATAGATTAGAACAAGATATCTGATGAACTTCCATCGGATCCTGCAGTTTTAGATGCATTGAGAAATGCAGGACTCTTATCTGATTCTCCTCCAAGTAGTCCCCGTCATAAAATGGAGGTTTCCAATGAAGTAGATGATTCACACTCAATGCAGATCAAAGAAGAAGGGCCTGAAGTAATGTATTTGAAATGGATTCTCTAAAGCCAGATGTTGATATATATGGTGATTTTGAGTATGATTTAAGAAGATGAAGACTACATTGGTGCTACTAATTTGACAGTCCCCAAGCTGTAGTAGAAGAAGGCGAGTCAGGATGAAAGTAGTGCTTCTCCACTCTTAAATCTGAAATGCCGAACAATTTTCAGGATCTTGAAGGTTGTTTGACTTTGGGGAATAATGAAGAACTCAAGGACTCTGCCTCCTCGCCAAAGATTCATGTTGATGCAGGCATCATCAGCACAACCGTGGAAGGTGGAACTAATAGGTCTTCTGCTGATTCCGACCTCCTACCTGGTGAAGAAGGTGAAGAACCTTCTCTTGCAGAATGTGATGAACTATATGGTCCAGACAAGGGAGCCTCTGATCAACAAATTTCCAGAAGAAGCATCTAGAAATCTACATGAGCTGGCTGACCCTGAGGCTTCAACTAAGCACAAAGGTTCAGGAGAAAATGAAAATAATTCATCAAGACAAAGATGGGAATACCAATGCGACCTCTGCTGGTCACACTTGTGATGGAGAAACCACGTGTGACCATTCTCAAATAGCTGAAAGTGGCCGTAAAAGGATAGTTCTAAGACTAACACTAACAAGCAGGGTGACATTATCAATTCTGTTTCTAAGAAGGTACAAGTTGATCTCAACTTCTCTTCTTTCCTTGTCTTTTTATTTAGTTACTTCTTTTTTAATGAAGGTGTGTTACAGCACTGTGGATGCAATGAAATTCACTGGGAGGACATGAGTTTTCAAATCTGTGTACTATTATTTTCCTTGCAAACCTACTTCTGTTGACTGGTCATTCTAACTCTGTATAGGTTGAAGCGTACATCAAAGAGCACGTCAGGCCACTGTGTAAGAGTGGCATAATCATATGAACAGTATAGATGGGCTGTGGCAAAAACTACTGATAAGGTTATGAAATACCACTTGAATGCAGAAAAATGCAAATTTCCTAATCAAGGAAGGTGAGAAGGTGAAGAAACTTGCTGAGCAGTATGTTGAGGCAGCACAGCAAAAGGAAAGGAGTGATTCCGTATGACTAACCCTTGTCTTTCAGCTTCTGCAGCATGTTTTTGTTCTCAGTCAGTATTATACCCATGACTATGGGATCCCCCAACTCAAGTCGTTGTTGATACTGCTCTTGTATGCACCGAAATTTGAAAAATGTGTTCAAGCAGGAGGTTTTGTTTCAATGTCTAGCCCATTCGATCAGACTTTACCAATGGTGATCCCTTCTTCATCTGAGCTACTTGTCCCTGGACAACAGAATGGAAAATGCAAACACAACTAATTGATTACAGTCAAAACAACAAGAACTATGGATCACTTGGAATTTTGGACCCAAGCATCCACGGATTTATTTTATCACCGGTCCTTCACAAGAACTCCAAAAAAACAAAGAAATCTCTCCCACCAAAGAGAGATGAATGCTCTAACAGATGCAGACATGACAATTCAGAAACGAAGAAGAGCTGCACATTTGGAACTATTTCGATGGATGTGAAATAACAATTGATGTGCGCAGAGGAGTGGTTATGCGGTACCGTCATTCCAAATGCATGGCATAGCTCAGTGTTTCGTTTGTGTTGATTTCATGAATGCGTTGTATGTTTTTGTATCATGTATATCTGCCAGTTGAAACAAAGTCACTTCGGATGAAACAGGTTGGGTTTTCTCCTTCCTCTTCTTGTCTCCTTGAAGGCCAACGCAATTTTCACACAAATTTCTCGAATGAAAATATACACATCTCTCTTTTTAGAGACTATCCGTGGTGGTTTTTTATTTTGCATAAGCGTAAAAAATAAAAAATAAAAATTGTTTGGTTAGTGGTATTTTTTTTTTTTCAATGGACGTGCATTTTAAATTTTGGTTTTATAGAAGTTAAAATATATTTTTTTTATTTATTTTTTAAAAGATCTAATTTTTATTTATTTTTACATATAAAGAATTTATTTCCACAACTTACTTGTTTTTTTTTTTTAACCTACCGCAGGTACAATGCTAAACACATTCTTATAAGCCTGGATAAATTTTGAAAAAAATAAGAACTCTGCTTAAAGAAATTAATTCTTAGAAAAAGTCATTATCATGAAAATAAACAAATGGAAAGGCGCTACCATTCTTGCAAGCTGAAATAGGCATGTTTGTTTGTTTAGGGTAAAGTATTTTATAAAATTTTGATTTTTTTATTTCAAACTATTTTTTCTTAAATATTTTTAAAAAATAAAAAAATATATTATTTTAATATATTTCTAAATAAAAATATTTTAAAAAACCACTAGAATACAAACAGGTGTCTTTAGATTTTGTAACTAAAATTTGATTTTGGTCACAGTAGCAGATTTATGTGTGTGTGTGTGTGGCATGCATCTTTTGGATGGAGGGCAACATTTGCATTGGGAAAAAGGAATAGGTTTAGTACACAGCAACAGCATGGATAAAACTTTTTATTTGGGATGAAAATGAAGAAAGGTTCTGATATATATTGCAGATTAAACTGTTGTTATCCATTTTTATCCAGCAGTTGCCCTTTATTATTTCATTTCAACTCACAAAATCCCCCAACCCATCCATGAAGGTCTAATTTCTTAAACCCTAAAATGCAATTATTTAATAGCTGCAAATAAATGACTAGCATTGACACTCTGTTCTCTCTCAGAATTTGTCTTCCCAAACCCTATAAAAAACCCCTTAAAATCCCCTCAAAATTTAGTCAAAACCCTATTTCTTAACCGATCACTCACAGTCTTTTGCGAGAGTGAATTCAGCCTCCACAGCACAGTCAATTGACACTAACAAAGAAGATTTTGTCACTAGAGTTTTGAAGCAAAACCTAGCCAAATTGAACCCAGATGCTTAATCGGTGACAAGTTTTATACTTCGAAGGAAAAACAGGATTTGAGCAAGAAAAAAAATGTGGGGTTTATTGAAATTGTGGACAGGTTATTGAATTTGAAAACAAAGTGAAAAAAGAGAAGGAAATGAGTGAAAATAGGAAAAGGCTGTGTACTTGAAGGATATTTTTGAGGGAGTACAAGGAAAGCTTTATGTACCTGAGCAGGTTTTTCAGTGCAAAGTTATCTGAAGAAGAGAGGAGTTTGATAGGAATTTGGAAAGAATTGCCAAAAATGGGATTTGAAGATTTTAAGAAATCAATGGAGAGTGATAAGGTCAAGTTATTGACTTCGAAGGACTGCAAAATAGGTACTTATACAGAAATGATTATAGGGTTTATTGTTGATTTGAAGGGAAATTCCTGGCGAGAAGAGTTTGCATAGAACAAAATGGTGGGTTTTAAG